>QCXZ01000003.1:41854175-41897976 GCA_025024175.1 Rhyzopertha dominica | reverse complement strand
AGTTAAACGATTAAGGACCTGCATTGAAATTAATGAAGAACTGCTGCTTTTAAAATTCCATAAATTTATTGTTTCTTTTTTCCGTTTACCAGCTGTTACTTTTGTTTTAAGTATGTATGTCCATTTGATCTGTGTAGCCCACGCTTTGCACAAAATTTTGAAATTAGTTTAAAAATAAATTAAAAGGCACCCAGAATAGCAAGCAGGCTACGCGAAAACTGCTGTTGAAGCATATTAAAGAACTATTCTACCAAAATCTTTAGTACGCCAAGAAACTTTTTCTTTTCGTTCTAATCATCAAGACGGAATAGACCTATTATAATATGCGACAAACAATTCGCTATAGAATTGGTTTGTGATACTCGACGAGGTTTTTGTAATTTTCTGCATTCGTTGGAACATCATTATCGCACAAATCATTTTGAGCATTAGCTGCTTTCATTTCTTTAAAATCATTTGGCCTTTTAACGGCTCTCTTCTTATTCGCATAGGTAACACTACGACTATTGTTTGCATATATAAGATGGATAGTGGTCGCTTTGAAACACGGAGTGTCATTACGTTAAATTCTACAAAATTGGTTGTAAAACGAGGGAGGGTAAGAAAGCCTTTGCGATAATCTACCAACAATTTTTTAGTCCATGCAATTATTTACAATTTCGATGATAGATTGGAGACCTACTGCTTGCAGTTACAACAACTACTAAAAGGTTTTAAGTAGTCTTATACTTTAGGAATCCGTTATTGACGGACTAGACKCTTTCAGGTTCAGGAAGTTGRTCTTATCGCACAAACGTAGATTCATGCCTTTGGTCTACAAAGATACAGCAAACGGATTAAGACGGCTCTTGCAGCTAGTAGTGTAAATATATGTCTGAATTCTCGAGATATTCTACCTCCTCCAGAAGCTGATCGTATACGGGTTTCAATCAAACTAATTAGAAAAGGCTACTAGTTAGACTCGAAAACCTACGACCTTTGCACGCTCCAATGCTTTTTTCTTAAAGCTGTGTTGCTGGCAGTTCCCTTGGGTTTCATTTTCTCCGATTTTTTTCTTCCACTAAAAGTTATTTCTGTCGATGTAAAAAAATTTATTGTTTTATGTTTTTACTTATTTCTTTAGGAAGTCTCCTGTTTCGTGAACATATACAAGTATATGCGTCTAATGCGAGAATGGCGATACAAAAATACCATATCTATCCATTTTCTTTTGAGCAAGTTAATCGGTTTTTTTGCTCAGTCTCATTGGCAGTTACTAATGCTAAAACAAGAGCAATTGTTAACTTTGTTTCATGTAGGTATGCCATGTCAATCTTTTCCTGCGTCTATATCCATCCAACGAAATTCATTCGCTGACATTCAATAAAAAGCCTCAACTGGCTACAAAACGCCAACATAAAGAGGTCCTTCCATGCGACCCGCTTTTTTGCCCTTTGTCGTTTTATGGCTACGTAAAACGTTTATGCATCAGACGCTTTAGCGTGGACGAACTCGACCGATCACATGCATGGCTACCGGAAGTGTAAACATCCCTCTCTCCGGAAGCTTCACGGACGAAGATAGGGACAAGGGTTGATGCCGTTCGCTTTTAGATATGATCGCCGCGAATCATAGGACCTAAGCGCTTTTTTATGGAGTAATGGAAGCGTGGTCGGAGAATGCAAGGTTTTTGCTGAGTATAGGTCAATTAGGTGGGCGATATTCACGGTCGAGGGAGTAAATAGACTTCGCCCCCACGTTATCTTGAGGTTGCAACTGAATCATTATGGTTAAGTTGTAACAAGGTAACTCCGTCGGTTTTATATACTTCAAAAGCTCAAAAATGAATTCTTTTAAATACATGTGATTCTGCGAACGAATACGAGATACATTTTTGCAATATACCCACAATAGTTTTCGTAGGTCATTATTCGCCTAATGTTAGATGTAATTTAGTGGAACAATATTAAATTATCTTATACGCTGGTATGCCGCGGTCCAATGTTATTTCCTTCATACTGTTACGTGTACCTACTGGTTGTAAAAATGCGCTTTTTCAACTTTACTCTTTTTATTTACCCATTAGTACCGAAATACATGAAATGCAAACACAACTAGTTCAACAAACTGCTATTATGACGCCACTAATTCATTAATCACTATTGAAAACACTCACGTCATTCACTAGCTTTTAAAACACTTTAGAATACTTGGTTCCCTTGTTCTTCGCTTGCTTCACTGCTATTCAAAATTTCTCCCGCCATGGCGCTAGCCCGCGCTTTATATAGAAAAAAATTACTGGACCTGATCCATATTCGACATTCTCCATACATCTATATATTACTATGATCACTAGCTAACGGATTACAGAGTCCAATTGACATGGTAGCATGTGGCAGCTTTGGACCCTAGATGGCGTTGATGGTGTCACGCCATTCGGTGTACGCGGCTGCTCTTTGCGGCCAACATCTTCAGTGGTTTTCGACTTGTTTATTAAATTTGAACACGACAAACGTTTAACAGTTTAGTAAGGGTGTTTTCAAGGTGTGTAAACACACAACAAACTCGGGTAGTGTCAAACTGTGAACCGTATTTCGTGTTTAAAGTAAACTAATGAAAAGAATACCATTGAAGATGTTGTGAGCTAGGAACAGCGAAACGTATAAAATAAGAACATCGTTGACCGCGAAAGCCATGGAAATGTTATTGAACCGTATTCTTTTATCTATATTTTCTCTCTGCACCGGGTGCATCCTCTTCCGTGACTTATAGACTGAACGATACATGCTCAAGAAGTTCCTATATCCAGTTCTATTTTGGGATAAGTACAATGGTACATAATATCGCTATGTTTTGGGACATCTGCTTGTGTTATTATCTGCAGATTCCATTCTAACCACATTTTCGCAACGTTATGTATCATTCTGCTTATCTGTACTTACACCTGTTGTTTGCTGCTAGCGCTGTCCAGCGAATTTTTTACATTCTTAGACGATTGTTTAAAAATTTTATAGTTTGGGTAAGCGGTAGCTTAGTGATTGCGAGCAGGGGTCGCAAACCTCAAATGCAAATTATATGGCCGGTTGTTGATGCCTTTGCTTGTGTAACATGAATACTAGAAATAAAAACGAGGAAAGTGGCAAAATCTCTCGTTTTGATTAAGGAATAAATGTTCTGGGTAGTCGATAGAGTAGAGAAATATGTGTGTCATGTCTGTGTGTTGTAGGCATTCTTAAGAGCGATTGTTCTGCAGCTCCCCTCGTAAGCTGATGGATAGGCAACACGCACACAGGTGATCGTCGGTGGTCAAAAATTGTGGACATTTCAATAGCATAGCAAGTTGTAAAATGTTGAGGAGTTCCAGTTGAGATGAGCTAATGGAACTTCGTTAGTTTCGCAGCTTGCTATTGTGTAAATGAAGGTCGTTATGAGTTACTTCTGAAGGATTTTACTAATGGGGATATTTCAGGGCACCGCAAAATGTGAACGTGAAATGAAGGAATGTAGCCTATGAATGCGAGGTGCTGGGTCTGAAACCACATTGTTTATTTGTCAACGGGATTTCAGTTTCTGTAAAGATCTGTTATTTATTTGTTCCGCAGGCTTATTAATTATATTTGGTAATATAATGTTTTTCCAATTTCTTCACTCCATGAATCAGTTACTTTGTCGGTCTCCATTAGATGATGTGATCAGAGTGCATTGTTTTCTTTCTAGTCCTTCCGTAATTGTATAAATCGCTCCCAATGTTTCCACCCATTTATTTCTCAGAACCTGAAAATTGTGCAGTTTCGTGTGTTGTAGTTTTTTGAGCTTTCATTACTGAGCCTTCTTCTAGTACCTAAGGTTCATAAAACTGTTTCTGCTCTTCGTCAGAGGAGTGTTTCTCAAGAACTTGCTTTAATTACGTGCTAGCGTACGTGTGTTTACGCACACCAGTTCCTCTAGGCGAAATTCAGCAGTGAGGTTCGAAGAGTGCGATCGCCAGACCCGTTCGATTCCAACATCCATTGTCAATTTGCACGCCTTTGTGCTCTTTCGACAAAAACTCGCTCGCGTAAATAAATATTCATTACTGTAAATTGTCCGGCCAGTTCGTTTTGGTATAGCTAATCGTTTGTTATCTGCGTGKGGGTAGGCTCCGTGAATATGTGGACTGGGTGGATGTCTAGCGAAAGCGTGTGCAGAGGATAAGGCGAATGATGTAGTGCGGGCCTGCTCGCCCGGACTTGTAGGCAGACTAGAATAATAGTGTTTCCGCAAAGGAACAGGTGTTGGTTTGGGAATTACAAATGGGCTGCGGTGGAAAGAAGTTTAACGCGGTCAGGTGTAGGTTTCGAGGTACCCGACGCAGTACAGAATGCTAGAGGAATTATTCCTGCAATGCGTAATGGCCAGTGAGCTTGTAACCCAGTTTAAGTACTTCATACTACTGTCTTGTTATGAAGATGTACAGACAGTATTTTGAATTTTAATGAGGATAGCCAAAAATGGAATAGTAGTTTTCCGGCAAGGAGCAAGGAACATCTTTCATAAAAGCGATCGATATACTGGAAATCTAAGCAGTGTTCAAATGCATTTTAGGGAGTACAGTTACTAACCATCTTATGCTCGTATATTCTTTTCTAACACTAACACACTAAAAAGCTGTTAGGTTGTTTCTTCGTAGCGTTAATTGTTGTTTTTTATACTACTCTTGAATGTTACTTTCTTTTCACCCGAACAATAATTTAACCTGCTGATTCTGATTCTCTTTGTTAAGATTAACATCAGTTTCTTTAACAAGTTTGCTTCTCAGCAGCTAGGTACGATCCATCTTTAGCATTGTTTTCTAAGCTTTGATGTAGATGGGTAGGAAGTAATTGCAGGAATGATTATTACTGCTGTGCTGCTGCGATTAGTGCTTTTGTGGTGGTATTAACATTGTCTGCTATTTATGTTCATGGATTGAACCCTTACTGAATGGTATTATGGTACTGAATGAGTTTTCAAGTGAATCTTGTATAAAAATATAACATAATCGAATGGTCGCCCAAAGCGCGAACCAAGGACATCAACAACTTTGTTATCGAAATACAACGGTATATGATAAATTATTTAGATAAATATACTGTACTTAAAAATCTATAACATTATTCAGGTCGATTTGGTCTTGTTTTAAATTAAAGAAGAAAAAAGAACATATTCTCTAGTCGGTTTAGATGAAACTGGCGATATTGAAAGAGCACATTCCCGTTTCAACGTCATTTAAATTTAATATAGTTAGTCAATAAGACTTTGTCTGTCTTTTCTTGAAATCCTATACATGTACGAGGAGGTATTGATAAGTTATTAGCCTAATGCAAAAAGGTTTATAATTTTTAAATTTTTGCTAGAAATAATCGCCCCTTAGTTGAATACACTCTAGGAAAAAGTTATTTCGCAGTTTTGTTTATTGGAAGGTATGACTTGTGTGCAGGCACATTATCTTGCAAGAACAATATGCCTTTGACGACCAAACCGCGTCTTTTCCTCAAATATTTTAGTGCAATCTGGCCAACAATTGTGTAATTTTTTCCTGTTACTGTTTCTTCTTCTCAAGATAATGAATGACTATCCCAGAAAAGCGAAGCAATAATTTTTCCAGCAGATTTTTGGAGCCGAAACCTTTTTGGTCTTGGAAAGTCAGAGTGCTTCCATTTCCACTGACCGTTGTTTTGTTTCAGGGTCATAAAAATGTATCTATATTTCATCCATCATGCCAACTGTTCAGAAACTCCGAATTTTCTTTAAATCGGACACAAATTAAAATCGAAGTTTCAACACACGCTAGGATGCATTTCGCAGATTTTTTATATAAGTTTACCTATTTTAGATCAATTTGTGAGTCTGATAATATCTTGCCATAAACTGCATTGATGTTTTTAGGGTTGATACCTCGTAACTCTTTTTAACTAAAGATACTTCATGATAGCTCGATATTTGAATTTGTAGATTTTACGACTCTTAAATTGATGTTTTACAAAATAGGCCTAACTGATATTGGTTTGACATTTAATAAACTGAAAAAAATTAAAAAAAGTAAAGCTTTTCTTGAGAAAATTAGATGAGAAAACAAGAAAACACCCCTAGAAAAAGGAGCAATCAAAGAATAGTCGAAAAATCCTATTTTTTAAGAAGTGGTAGAATAACTAGGTAAAAACGAAATAAGAATAAAACTAAAATGGAAATAGAAAGCCACTACTTCTCAGTATCGGTTCGTTAAATTGTCTTCTATGACAACTGCTGCGTACATATTTCTTCTCTTGAGTTGATGAATGAACTCTTTGGTTTGCAAGAATATCATCTAATTTCGATGAAATATCAGATTTAACTTTATATGGAATATTTGCACCTCATAAAATTAATTATAAAGATGAGTGAAACGAGTAATATAGCAAATAATACTAAAGAAAATAGAAAACGCTTATCTTTAATTTACCTAATTAGATAAAAGGACATTTACTCTGGCATTGACACATTGTGCATATACAGGGAAAGGATAGACCCGAAACACCATGACTGATAAGACGGCGAACAATGCACTAGGGTCAATATTGAACTGATTCATATTCTCGATCTTAATAGTTCGCAATAATAGCTCAGCTCGTTAATCATGATTTCTTAGAATAAAGTACAAATATAAATAAGGAGTCATCGAGATAGTTACTAGTAAAATTTTAGCAAAAATTATGAAAATATGAAAAGTTGATTGTGTTTGTCATGTAATGAAAAGTGACTCTGGTTAGCTAATTTGTTTGAAATTTGTATTAATAGATAGCGCTAAACTATAAGTTTCATATTTTTAGCATATAATGCCTTACTAACAACACGCAAATATACTGAAACATTATATCTCGTGCCGTGCTTCTAAAAGAACCAAACGATAKTAATATAAGARTGGCAAAGGTAAGTTCGCACTTTCCTACACAAATATACCTACCATTTACTTAGAAGTTAACGTATTCACGGTAAAAAGTACGTCTCGAGCCATTCTACAAAATTATCATGCAATAACAAGTATGTTTATTAGAATATGGTGATTTATTTTACTAAATGCTTTAAAAATCAATGCAGGGTACCGCATCCTATGTACAATTTATTCCACAGGTATCCAGCCGCAGCATGGACTTACCCATGCAGGGCTCCCGTATAAAATTTCTGCAGTAATTAAGTAAATGAACACGAGGCGATCTAAACGTCTGGTTCATTAGTAAACCTCTCACTGTTACGAACCAACCGTTTTGATATCATTCTGTATCTTGTGCTTTTAGATAAGAGGCTTCAAAAGCGTTTTAAGTTTGATATGTAGAATACATATATTTTATTCTGATTTCAACTGTTCTGAGAGCATTCGAGGAACTACCAAGGTAATTGATGCATCCTCGTTTGATGTTTGACCAAAGTTTTAAAGTTATAAGACTTTGAGAATACCACCGGGGCTTAATGTAGCTAGGTAGCTATCCACCGTGTGAAATTGCGTAGCAATAAAATAATTAACCTTCTGATGTAACAAGTCAGCACACTGCTGCCAAAAAAATACATGATCTTGTAAACAAACTGAATTACTTTTGTTGAACTTTCTCCCGTCGTGTCCTCATAGTTAGTAATGAAAAGGGAACTTATCTCAGTCTGTTGAACAAAATAGACGAGCATCTTTAGCTCTTTGCCGCTTTTGTTTTCTACCGCGTCGCGTTCAACGAAAAGGAATTCCGGCCTGAGACAAGCCATGTTAAAGAGATTTACAACAATGTAAACATATAGTTACGGCCTGCAGTCAGATAACGTACAAGGTGCGTGGGCTCCGTAAGTATAACATGTTCCAAAATCAATATAAAGCGCCTCTCCCCTCGCACTATGCCCGTAAATATCTATACAATGGCGCTGTCAACCTTTCCCGTCTAAAGCCTCTTCTCGATTTATAACCGCATTATTGATCAGTATCGAAGAAGGTGAAGCGATCGGGACCTATTACCGGTGGTGCCGCGGACATCCCGGACCGTGTTTTACGTTTCGACCATTGTTAAGGCGATGGTGTTCGATGCTAAAGCCAGATACCAGACGGGAGTCCGATAAAATGTGCTTTCCGCCCACTGAAAAAATTCGAACGACGCTCTTTAGAAAGCATCGGTGTAATTCAACTTTTTTATGATCGGTTTGATGCGAATTCAAATATAATGAGCTGTATGCATAAGCACCATTTATCCTCCTTTACCATTTCGCTGTAAAGGGGTATGCACATAAACCTTTTCTGCGTATAACTGCTTTATGGGCCTATGTCATCCATCACCATTACATTTTCTAGTGGCTAAGCCTCTTTTTTCTTTTCATCATGTTTCTATGTTTTGTCCTCCTTCAGTGTTGTTATTTTGATCATTCTACATTTACACTTTTTTCACATAAGGCGTGACTGGAAAATTTTAAATGTGCATACAGTTTTATTTTGCAAAACGTGTTTCTATAAACATAGTTTATTGCTTTTTTCATTTTTAAGCAGAAGTTTTTTGCTGGTACAGCTGCAATCTGTCGATTAAAGTTCTTCATGTGTTTAATTAAATCGATAATTTCAACATCACGGTGGTCTAATATGAATCTATAGTTTTCCATTAGTTTGTTAATGCGCTGATGTTTGCCAATGAGTATTATAAATTATGTCACAATCTGTTCCTCGTTTCTTCTCATTTGCAGAAGAAGTTTATTCGTCGATGATACTATATTGCTTTTGGTATCGTGTAACCTTCCTACCAGTTTGGAATATATGTTCATTTTATATTTAATTTTATTTAGTAACTTCGGTATGTCTTTTACTCGATGATATGTCGCTAAGATCACTACTTGCAGTATCCTACCACACCACATCTACACTTCTGCGCTGATTCCGCAACAGCTTGTTCGCTATCTCTGTCAAGATTAAAGATGTAGTTTCTGGAAGTTTTGAGTTTCAAACAACGTAACGCTTGTCAATATTTATGCTTCCTGAAATTTCCTCTGCTGTTCGGACACTGTCTGGTCCTATCGTAAACTTATCCCATGAGCGTTTTTTGTATTACATACACAATAAAAACTGGTTTTCGGTTTTCTCTTTTAGAATATGAACTACAGAGCCGTTAGAATGATTATAACAGCTTAACACTAGCACTTCATAGACAGTCGGTATAAACACTGTTAAAATACAGAAACATGTGATGCTAGCATAACGAATGACAGTTTGACGAATAGTAGCTGAAATTCTAATTAATCTTAGGTGAAGCTAATCCCAGAGTTCTTTGCATTTCATGGTTATAAGCTGTGAACAGACTAATTCACAAACATGTTACATCCACTTTAAAAATGGCTGTTTTCGTACTATGTAAAGTATGTCTTGCTTTCACTATCATCCGTTGGATTGAAACAATTTTCTGACAACTGCTGGCTTACCGCGCGTCCCAAATGCCAGCGCCACTTGCCACTTAGAGTGGCACATGAGCTCCCGTCGGCATTAATCAACAAGACGCATGGTCCCCTTCATCCGTTAATTTCATGCAGCGGACACAATCCGCACATGGAATTCCAGTTATTCCTAAAGTAATTGAGGCAAAGGGATTCATACGCCGGCTGCATTTCCATTATGGGGCCATTCAGGCTCTTGCTGATTGTGCTGTCGGGAATAATAATAACTGCACAAAGACTAAGAACTTCGCATTTCGAGCGACAGTTTCTTTCATTTGCTTGGCCTAAATATTCTTCTACATTCTACTGCGATGGATAGAATAAAAGGGGTGCTTATTTGTTATTATTAAATAATTATTTTAACTATTTGTTTTATTGTTTTATTTAATTAACATTATGTAAAAAATTCTAGACCTAAATAAGGTCCTCTTTTTGCTTTATTCTAGCGAATCAATACTTCACCCGTAACACCCCATACTTTTATGTAAATTGTAAATTGTTAGCAATAGAAAGACTCGGACTCACAATTATGTACCGAATAAGCCAAACCAAAACCCATTCTTCGTTATTTTAAATAGAACACTTCCTTTTTTATTGGATTTTCAAAATTATCGTTTGATTATTTCAGTACTCATTCCCGGGTAAGTATTGCAGTACCGTTAACGAAATATTTCTTAATGCTGCGAAGAAATCCCGTTTTCAGTAAGTACTTACCTAAATAACGTTACTAATACTGTAAATGACTATTAAAGTGTAACTTCAATTCAGCAAATAGGTTACCTCTGGTACCTGAAACAATGAACTTTGTGTTTAATAGTTTTCTACACCCACAAATGTGACAATTTTTATTTTGTGTAGATTGCAAGTAACAGTTCACCAGTCAAACATCGATTGATTGATATCATACAAAGGTGAATTAATTAATTCACGGTATAAGGAGGAAAACGATAATTTACCTGCATTTATATTGCAAGAGCTTTACTATACTATTCATTTGAGTTGAGTAATGAACCCCGTTCCACTTCTCGTGATGTACTGATAAATCCCCATTCTTTAATTAGATAATCAAATTTTATTAAAACGAAAAATGGTCACTAATAGGTAGGAATACCCATTTTTAACAGAAAAATTAGTGGGAGATGAAGTTACCTGATCTGAATTCTTACTAATGACTTTTGAATTTTGTCGAAAAATATCTGCTATGACTGGAGGAATAGCAAGTTTTCCTCCAGGAAGGTTCAAATCTTGGTAGGAAGTGTCGGAAGCACTTGTCAATATCTCTCATCCAAGAATTAATTTTTTAGTCAGTTTTTTTGTTTGTTTTCAAATGAAGTATCAAGGTAACCCTCTTATCAGCATTCGACCGCCAACCACCATGGTGCTTTATTGTTAATATGGTAATAGGTTGTGATAAATTAAGAAAGTTAGAAATCTTCTTTGGCATTGCCCTAAATAAGAAGCTTTATGCAATTATCACCTCTGTAACCTACGAAATTTCATACTTTTCTTGCGACTTAGGTGGTAAAAGTGAAGAAATAACATTTGCAGCAGCTTATTGAATTTTTGAAGATTTTTCATTATCATGGGGTTACAATATTAATGCACAATTTGTGTCAATAACTGTTGACTTTTAAAAAATGTTTTCAACCAATTTGAGTGATTGCCACAACACCCCGAAAGCTTCCTTGGTTTTTATTTGGAACGGAAATTGTTGATTTAGATTTATTAGAGTTTTTTGAATTAGACATGTGCAAAAATTTTGTACATCATACGTGCGTTAAAACATATTACAGTAACTTTTGTGACGACAAATGAAGCTGGAATTAACACTCACGTCAGTTGCAGTCATTCACAGTCGTAGTATAATAATGCTTCTATCCCACTAGTAAAGTAATTAACTTCTTTTTTTATGTTGTATAATTTCCCTATCCTCTATATTCCATCTCTGTAGACCGATTCCTATAACGCTTCAAATTGTTGTTTTTAGCTGCCATTAACTCAAAGTTTGATGCATATCTCTTTAGAGCGTGAAATGAAAGTTGGGGAATATGATTTGTGGCATATACAAATACTCAAATACGACAAGATTTTCTTTTTGGCTAACCCGGGTTCTTTTTCTTAATTTGTTTTTTGGGGTTGTTTCAGGCGCTTAGCTAGTATTCGCTATTTATTGTTTTTAGTAGCTAGTCAACCAAATGAACTTCTTTTGCATCGCCATTACCTTTCTGCTCGAAGGAGCTATCTTCGCCTTYTTCAGATCCAATTCACCCTTTGCTGTACATTTATATTGCTGTTCAGTTTCTGGTGTATAGTGATGTTTTACGATTTATGAATTGACGCACGATATCTATTGGATTTCGCCGAAGCAGCACCAAACATTACTCAAACCTCAGACTTTTCTGGTGTACGCAGTCGTGACACCCACCTTGCCCATAATATCAAAAACTCGCTGATGGATATGATGCGTTCGCTCATTTGAAATCTCTACGGTCTCTGCTATCTCAACCATCTTTGATTTGTAATATTCCAGTTCCATTCTGTGGAAGTGTAAATTTTTGGCTCCCCTGCACGTAGTAATCCTTTAGTGCCTGTTCGGCAACGTTTAAGTTCCATCATCCAGCTTTTAAACATCTTGTACAGCAATGGAGAAGTTGCACCTAACGTAGAATCAACTCATTTTAACCACTCATGCAGGTTTTAAATATAAAAATATCTTAACACCGCTCGAACCTCAAATTTATATTGTTCAGAAATTAAAAACTTATAAACATTCAATAAGATGTTAATGTTAAACTGTATCACATTTGTTACTAGATAAAGGCATAAAAATTAAAAAGAAAGACGATTTCTCTCTACTGGAATCCGCAAATTAATCAAATCACCCTCGCATTTAACAATTCCCACCCACGCCACGGTATGGTCATCTGGTGTTCTTTTCATATAACTTAACTTGCATTTATTTGGGTAAATCAATGGCCGTGAGCTGGCTTACCATATTATCGAAATACTCATGCAAAGTTAAAATTAAAAGTTAAAAGTGACGTTATTATATTTCATGAAGGGAATCCCGTCACCACTTTGGACCTTTTTTATATATCCGAAATTTTTCTTGATGTATCGATGACATTACCACTTATAAAAGTTCTGCAATTGACATTCGTTCTTATCAACTAAGCACGAAGTACCTTGTTTATACTATTAATTTTCTTCAAAGCAAAAACTTCTCTCTTATATTCATTGCGTACAACTACTCTGTAATTTGCTAGTATTTCTTTTTACTTTTAGATTAAATTAAAAAGCTGAAAACTGTGGACTATTTAATTATTCTTCTGAATAGATAACATTTTCGCTCGGTAAGTCTAATAGACCTTTTCATTAGCCCTTCCAAAGTTAATCACCCAATTTTATCTGTAAAGCACTCAATTTTGTTAAACACTCATCACTTGCAGCACTATAAAATTGGAGGTGGTCTATGATCTATTTGTAAAGGTTTACTTGATTCTTGTTACATATTGAAACCTTTTTATAGCTCTTTTAGGATTTCGCATCAAACGTAGGATGTAAGCAAAATAAAATATGTCAGGTGTATTCGCCAACAATACAGTCTAGTGGTCGCGCTTCTCAGCTGCTTTGTAAACTGACAAACCGTATACCTAATCACGTTCTACGCCCATTTAATTTTACACCTAAAATTTAGTTTCGTTTCCAACCCGTCACTTCAGTTTGATTGAGGGCTAGTCGGATCACCCGTATAACAGCAAAAGCGTGACAGTTGTTGTGGGTTAACAGCAGGTGCGTGGATGACTGCACTTAAACTCGAAAGAATTCAGAATCTTGGCACCAACCAGAGTCTGGATACCTTCTGTTGAGCCTGGATGACAGTTGTAAATGGCAGTAGTTTCCCAAGAATATTGCGTAAAATAGTAATCCTTAGAAACTGGAAATATTAATAAACTTGCATCAAGATGAGCGCGTTATGTCTATAATTTCGTTGATAAACTCGAAACTGTAGGCGGAAACTCCACTTGTTAACAGTTTCTAATTGGTATTCACGCGATTCACGGTTTTATTAATAATTGTATGTTCAGTAGAAGCACGATTCTTTCCATTTGTATAAATTTGTTCATCTGTCATTTCACAATTCATAAATTCTTGAACACCACATGTCTCGAGCCAAATTCTTTCGATTCTGATGTTGCCGGATTCATTGATTTATGCACGTCAATAAGGCCACACGAGTACTGTTAAGTGGACGGGAAAGATCAATCTTCTGGAGCAGTGGATTTGGCAAATAGGCCGGGAACAGAAAAGGGTAGCGAGGCGCTAAAAATGGGCGGCTGCCGAATCGAGGACCGTGCAGAAGGAAAATAATTGCCTGCGGTTATAAATCATAGATTTTCACGAAGGCTCGAGCGAGAGGAAAATTTGGGGCCACAAGTTTCCTTTTCAACCGACATCGGGCGAGCTAATGTGCAAAAAGGGATTTTTTGAGAGAAATATTACTTAGCTGTAAGTGTTTTATACAAAGGAAAAACTTAGACAGGGCAGGCATGTGGTATATCGAGACCAGCAGGCGCTGGATCCAAGAAGCACATACATACATATATATAGATAAAAAATGAACGGATACGGACAACATGCGAAAAATTCAGTTCTTTTATGAAAGGGTTAAGGCGAATAAATCTAATACCTGCCCTATCAGATTTTTGTTAGTAGATGACTTGTTTGTAGATAATACGTAAGTACAGTATACACCAAAGTTGTTTGCCGAATTTGTAACTTTGCCGTTGCCTTTGCTACTTCTCCAACAGCATTTTTCTGTGGTTCAGCAAATAATTGAGTCGACATTTCTTAGATTATAGAATGGACAAATTAAGGAAGTATTATAAAATTTTATGGAAAATCTTATTAAAATTGTATTAGGTGTTAGGAATCGGATGACCGCATCTTAGTTTGTATGCAAAATCATTTTAATCTTGCCAAGTGATGTAATTTGGTGTCTCACGTTAATAAATCTAGGCGTCCAAAATAGGTACTTCTGCGTATGCAATACACTTGAGTAACTTAAAAATAGCGAAACGATGGCTGTGCGTAACCTCCTATATCAGCCTTTTTGAATCGAAAAACTGATAGCAGTTTAGAAGGAAAACGTGCCTAACCAAAGGAAAGTATATCATATATACTTCAATTAAGAGCAGAACAGAATGATTTCATATTTATACACAAAATTTAAATACTCATTTTACATATAATTTTTCCGTGATCAGAAACATTTTCATTTGGTTGACTTTCTTTTTTTAGCGCTTGATGCAATATCAGACAGCATGCTATACACATCGGCAAAAATTCGCAGGTTCAGGAGTGAACATATCCGTTGTACGATAAGAACTTACTACTGCACAAATTTGCTTCTGACTACATTTTTTACTTCGGTCGTCGTCTGCATGAAAGACAATAAGCAAACAAACAGTTTAAGCATCAAATTAGGAAATATTTTTACCCAACAAAGTTTCATCGGTACTTACTAGTGATGTTACCATGCGTATATATTCGCGCGAGTATTTATATTATTTTAGGTATAAATTGGTTTATTTAATTTCAAAAATGTTCAAACAATTTTCACAAATTCATATAGGTAGGATACACGTTCCGATCCCTGTAATTTAAACTCACAACCTGTTGATATCTTTGATATCATTTATAGGCTAGTTTTTTAATTTGTTGTATAACAAGAAAACCACACATCTACAATCAAGAATAATGTACAGTAGCAGTTTTCACAGTCTTGTATGAAAGTTGAAAAAGAGTTAAAATAATGAAAATGATATTATTTCTAACAAAAAAGTACATAAACTTATGTGCCTAGTTTATTTCACAGATTCGAATTGACTTCTGTTATTCCTATGAGGATGTGTTTACAAGTAACTGCACATGCTTTGTTCCGTACATAACGTATGATTGGAAAGTTTTCGGGAAAAAAATCATTGGTTGGATTAAGTGACAAAAATGCATGTAACAAAGCGGGCCATGCAAGTAAAATCACCCTTTGTCATCTAAATAAACAATGCAAAAGTTTTTGATTTCTGCTTTGCATAATGTCGTATAAATTTGTCGTATAATTGATCTTCGTCGAGGTATTTATAATCTGGTTGGGTGAATGCCGAAACGAGACATTGTCAATATCTATCAAAATCAAAATATAAGCAAATCAACAATTTATCGCCCAAACAAAGAATGTTAAGAAGGAATAGCATGTAAAGTGTGATCAAGAAAGCGAAATCGTATGTCTTTCAAGATTGATACGCTTATTTCTGGTGTCTAAAGTTAGGACATTTACTAGTTTAATAAAATAAATTGCAGTTTATGAATACTTAATAGCATTAATGTTTTTTTGCATTCATATTAATAGATAGAAACTGCTGTCAATAAAATTTATTTTCAATGGTCAATTAAAAACAAATTAATTTTAATTAAAATGTATCACTCCCAGCTAACTTGAACCACAATCTAACCTCACTTTTGTACAACCTTTTCCACAATTTGACATTTAGCCGTGTGGTTCAATCATCGACATATCCAAGGCTGACTCGATGCCAAATTTTCTTGATCGCACGGTATAAATTCACCTACAAGCGGCCGTGCTTTCTGCAGATCGCCGTGCACTAACGTCAGTAGGTTGGAACTACGCGTGGACCACGATCGGATCTACCAGATGTTGTCGGATTGTGCACGTTTTCAGATTACGTTTTCGTTCTCCCATTGATCGTACCGCGAGGTAATATTAATATTAATATTCGTTTTGGACGATTCCACTGCTTAAATGAATTTGTTTAAAGATTTGATACAAATATAAAACTATTTTTATAAAAATTTCCAGCGTCTGAGTTATTCCCAAAACTCAAATCATTCTAGCTCATTCGTGTATTACTGCATTATTTGCAACTAATCTTAATTAAATTTAAATTAAAAAGACATTTATTTTTTGTAATATTTTCGAAATAATAAGGAGTAAATAAAAGTAATGAATATATGGAACTACCTGCATACCTTAATTTGTTGTATAATTCTATAGATAATTTTGAAAACGCCAATATAAAATAACCTTTTAGTAGTTAGTAAAACAAATGATGTGAAGAGCAGTACTTTGTCTTCATATTGAAGAAGGCGGTTTTTATCATTTGGTTACAATTATCAAATAACTTTAAACCTTTAAGTAAACCCTAGTATATTTTTTTTAAGAAACTGGGTGTTTTATAAAAAAATAACTAAGTCAGTACCTACTAACTTCTAGTACCTATAAGTGTGTGCCTAAGATTTATCATCATTATTTAATTGCTAACTATCATCCTCAAAAAGCCAAAAGCGCCGAATTCGATCTTATCATCCAATGAACCACTCAAAAATATAATACCCCGTATGGCAGCAGAATTAAAATTGACTTTGATTGATATATACCACTAGAAAGTTTTTGTTCACTCCTAAAACAAAAAGGAGCCGGTTCTGGCTATGTATTAACAGCGAGATTAAAGCTACTAAGAGGATTTAGGCTCTGGTTACATAACAACGTATTCTGTAGTCGAGCTGCAGATGTCTGCGCCGGTAGGAGGACCTAGACCCCTATTGATATTCAGATCTCGCACGGTGACACTATTAGCTTTTCAAATTGACACGTGTTTGAAATTGGCAGCTGATGGGCGGTGCCTTCCTCACAAAAGAAACTGTTACCGCTCTCCATAAATCAGCCTCATCTGCATCGAGCCTCTGTGATCATAACCGTAGCAAATTTTTATTGTTAAATGACCCACATGAGCCGAACTGATGATTTATCACCTTAAAATGGTCGTAATAATTAAACCGGGGGTGGTCGGCTTGTTAGGGGCAGCGGTGCTTGTCGCGTCGCCTACAGGCCGGATATTAACCAATTCCCTTGGTCGTTAGCCCTGTTAGACCGATATGACCAACCCGACGTGGTCGGATTAAGTTTAAAACAGATTAATGCCGTTGTCACCCTACGTGTGCGGGACTGGAATTAGCCTTCAACTTTAAGCGGTCTCCAGTTTTCCGCAAACGTGTAAACTCGAATGTTGATGGTTCTCCTTATTATTATATATTATATATTTTCATTCGCTAACAAATTGTCACAGGCAAAGATTGAGCGATGATATGAAAATTCTGGAAGGATGTACATACTTCATGGCAAGTTGGGATTTTGCCAAAATATAATAATAATTCCGACGAAGAACTACTAAACTCTCAAGTTCTGATTATCTATTAGTCATAAAATATGACAGTGATTACGGGCAAGTAGTAAGAAACAAATTGGACTCGTCATAGGCGAATTCCAAAACGACTATATCGTTAATGCACCGACAATTTATATGTACTCCAATATTTAGATGAGAAATAATTTTCGAAGACATATGAAATACACATTACACTTGTAGATCTCAGAAAAACGTATGACTTTGTTCCTAGAAGTGAACTTATAGGAGGCACATGCTTAGCGTTTCTATTAATAAATTTTAAACAATTATTGTAGCAAACACCGTGTTGCATCGGTCAAACAAAAAGATCATTTGGTTTATATAAACCACTATATTATTTATCTTAAAACTGAACAATTACTATATAAGAAATACAATAATAAAGACCTCAAACATGTCGCAAACCAGTGTAGTAAGCAAGTTACTGTTGGGTGGATCCTGGATGAAATAAAACATTCATAACACTCACGACAGGCACGTTAAACTAAGAATAATTGCAAGAAACCACAAGACATGCATCAAATATACATTCAGCCGAGATTCATACACGCTTCTATAATTATATTACGCTACCCTACATTTGCAAACGCACTTAGAGATTAATGTTTTTTGCAATTAAAAATTTATCTGGCATTCTCGTTTCTACTTCACAAATAAGCGAATAAGTAATAGGGAATAAAATTCATAAGAATGTAGAGTTTCATCAACTGCATACTTCTAATATTCTTACAAAAAACTGTGACGATGTTGAGAAGCTGATAGTAGCAAAATCATACAAGTAATAGTTTCTTTACAAGATTCCTACAGCTGAAAATAATGAGGGGTTCCTACAATTTCTCAAAGAAATTTTTCGTTATTGATGTCTGTGTTAGTAAATATAGGTTCCTGTGGAATGTAAACAATAAAAAAGAAATTGTCAACTTGTTCGCATTCTACTTCTCTCAATCCTACAGTGTATGATTTTACAAAAATCGTATCACAAAATTTCGGCACGGCCCTCATAGCGCAGCGACAACGCAACAGACTAAATCTGGCGGCCCGGGTTCGATTCCAAGTTGGAGCAACCACATTTACTTCGTAAAGATTTGTTTCTGTACACACGAAATACACAATTTAATTACATATCGAAGTAAGTAAGCAAATTTTCAAAATATAATCAGTAAATTTCTAATTAAGCACATGTAATGGATTTATTTGACACCTCAAAAAGATTGTTCGAGGGAGCAACATAGGTTAAACCTGCTGGTACTTTATGTTCCTTCCAACTGTAGCAAGCACTTGTTGAATACCTTGAATTAACAAAGAGAGTTCCAAAAATAAGAAAAGCGTCGATCAGTATCAATAGACAAAAAGTTATCATCTGTAGATTCCAGTGAAACTAAAACAATTTAAAATTTACGTACAGATGCTGAAAAAAGCCGACTTAGTAGAAATACGACATTGACAGTGACAATTCTCTAAGAAGTAATTTAAATCTGTGGTTTACATGTTTAATTAAAATGGTGCGTTTAACGGAGACTGAACGAATCCAAATTTTATGGTAGAATGTGGCGATAGACTCCGGAGCCTCTTAATGTACAAGTTTTTGTTAGTAGACTTGTTGCACGATCTCACAAAACGGGTAGTGTGAAGGATTTGACAAGATCTGATCATCCCAAATTAAACGACGACACAAAATTAAACATTTTATTAGAAGCCGAAGATAATCAAAATCTGTGCTTGCGTCGGGTGGCAATAAACAAGGACGTCAAAAGATTGTGCTTAGGCACGAAAGAATCCACACGAGAGAATTCGTGAAGTACACAAGCAACGTTTTTAGAAGCTTAGTGTTTGGAAAGGCCTGATTGGTCAACGCTTTATCGGTCCTTACTTTTTTTTAAATAAAATATTATTTAATAATAAAATATTATCTAATAAGCGCAGATAAGTATTTAAAATGTCTCAGAGATGATATTTTAAGGGAAGACATTTTGTTCCAGCAAGCTGGAACACCTGAACATTTTTGTGTAGCGTTACATCGGCGTTGTAAAATACCTACCCCGCTCGCCAGACAATTGCAAGCTAGTATTCGTGCTGAAATGCGATTACTACATCCAGACGTTTTTGAACGCAGTGTTGAAAGTGTCTGTTTACCACTTAGGCAATGTCAAGTTGTAGATGGACTGCAATTTGAACAGTTGGGTGTGTAATTTTTTTTTGCTATGAGTCATTCTAAACCCTGTTAAGTCAATCAATGTGGAGGCCAAAGTCCGTTGATGACGTATTTTGTTTCATTTATTAACTTTACATTTATGAACATGTTGGATAACCATTTTTCCAATTGTGCCAATTTTGATTCTTATATAGATAAGTACTCGACTGACACACAAAATGCATATGGCTCTATCCGCAGAAACATTTGCCTTGTTTCAATCATGTCAAAATAAGCCTCTTTTTAAATCATAAGTTACTTGTTTCAGCTTTTTCGATTTTTTTTTCAAAACAATCCTTATTTTGAATTTTATGTGTTACTTATTGACACCCTGTATTAATAGTAAAATTGGTAATACTTCACCAAAATAGGACTAGTTATATATTTGGTATTTGTAAAATACACGGGGTGTTAGGTTATGGTCTCCAAGAATTTCAGAGTGCGTTTATGAGGCAATATATATTAAAAAACCTCACATTTTTTGGGGTCTGACCTGACTATTGTATTTGATCTTATTTTTATTTTAACTGCAAATATAGAGAAAGTCAGAATTTTTACTTAGTTATTATGCTGAAATCGCTCTGCCAAACGATAACCTGTCTTCTTGTAATATTCATTTGGGAGAATGAACCGACCTCGCCTTCGGCTTTGAACACCAAACCGACACATGTGACGTGACCGGAACCGCCACCGTAATCGAAGAATAACAATAAGAAGTTCTGAGAAGAAGTGCAAACAATGATTTTGCTGAATGGGAGTAAGGGGAGGGCTTTCGCGATAACAAGCGAGGGTGTCAGAATTAGGAATTCAAAGTAACGCGTCCGGCTGTAGCTCAAAATTTAATAATGTAAACGAGGTCTTCAACCTGACTTGACGTGAGTCCTTGACATCTTGTTACAGATGACGAAAATGACAAATTTACGAATTTTTGACGCATTTGTGTTCCGGTACACCATTAATTGGTGCAAGTATACTTAATTTTTGTGTTTTAAGAGGAAAATATTAAATTTGATTTTAGATTCCTAATTATCTTTTTTTATTACTATAGATAATTATTAAATATATTAGGTATCTATTTATTTCAACGTTTTAACTTCTTTTCATGTCATCATAGAGTTGATAAAGTTGAAATCAATTAACTACTAGTCTATACATGAAGCAATACCCGTTCTTGCTTTAAAAATTTGAGTCGACCAAAGTACATCTGTTATAATATCAAATATTAAATATCTACCTATAATACGTCCACCGCAACACCGTGATTCCGCCTGAAAAGCCCGTATCTGAAATTGTTGAAATTTTGGAGTGTCTGTGGATTAGCTGGAACAAACTTTCCGTTTAAAATAAGCCCAAGACAAATCACGAAATCTTGACGACAACTTAGCATCAGCATAATAATTGGATCATGGACCGTGTTTTGTAAAAAAAAGGATGTTTGGGCGCTTTGTGTGCACAAAAGCATCTGTAGCATCTTTCGTCGAAATGAAAAAAAAACCTTCAGGTCTCAAAGTTAGAATTCTTATATTTGCTCCTGCCAATCTGTCAACCGTGTCCGTCGGATGCTGATATTATAGATAACAACAAGAAGTTACAGCGGCCACACTTGTGTTGCATTTTGCGGATTGCCCGCCATACAAGAGTTTTGGATGGCCAAAGTCAACAAATGTCGAATTCGAAAGTTACGAAAGTAAGTCATTAGAATAAAAAAGGGTTTTGTATCAAACTCTGCAATAACACTCCATATTGGGACGAAATAATGGCACAGATTTGTGAGCAAGGCGCTTGAAATGAGCGTAGAAAATTAAACACCTATCGCAAGCCTCTTCCCTGACATAGTCACCTGGATTACACACACCTGCCGTGGGATCTGGAACACACCCCTTCCTACTGCAGGCACTTGGACAACGTGAAATCTCAACCTAAAGTGGGGGTGGGTCATTCCTTAGGCAATCTGGCAACTCTGCGCGGCGGGTGTTTGTATTATAGGTAACAACAAGAAGTAATAGCTTTATATAATCGAAATAATACCCAAACAACGATCTAATAGTCCCTTTGCTTTTGTGGTTTGGTGTATGACTGTCGAGTACATTAAAGCACCGAAGAAACCTTTCACTTTATCATTGCAAACGAAACGAGCCATACTAAATAATTCGCGAAGTACAACCATTATCTGTAATTAAACAAATAATCAGTTTCTGTAGGTATAATAGTATTATTTTTTCTTGCCCTATTTGATATAATCTTACCGTCTTTGATCAACAATCACTAACGTGACTACTATAGAGTGAAAAGTCATTTAGATTTATTTTGTAAAAGAGTTAATACAATTTCATTTATGTGCACTCCACAGCAATGGCACATTACTGCTTATTTTTAATCGCACTGCAATTCAAAATAAAATTGTTTACGTGCGAAGCCATGGCATTTTTAGTGTTACTGTCGCTATATTCTACCATTTAAAGTGCACGCCAGTGCCCTTATCGCTAATGCGCCCTATAACTCTTTTATGTATTACTGATATAAAAGGCAAATGGACGTTTTTATAAGGTAATTGATATTAGCTCGGGAGCCAGGACAAACAGCAACATTAAGAAAATGAGCAATAAAAGTAACGACTGCTCCTGCTCGGACTGTCGAGCGCGCCTTTCAATGAGCTCTGCGATCGCCGAAAAGTTGCCAAGGGAAATGACGAAAAAAGCCGTATAAAAGTCAATTCGAAACGAGAGTCAATAACGGTCAGTTTACACGTATCGGTATAAGGGCCCACTAGAGCCAACAGTAATGAAGGGTATTGATCGGGGGCTCAAAAGTTAGGGCACGAATCGCGCTAACGGCTGACACATAAAAACTTCTAACCTGTCAGTTTGTAGATGAGTTTGAGTTAATAGATCTGCGAGGGTTTCTTTTCTGCTGGAAATTCGCAGTGCCCTGCAACTTAATTCATTCTGCGTTCGTGGAATTTATTACTAATATCTAAAAATGAAATGTTGTCCTCATTCCGAGCTTTCTCATTAGCATTTACAATAAGTTACTTGGCTGTTCCTCTTTTTACCCTGCGACGATAACATAAATCAAAAGAATGGCTTTCATTCACGGTAAAGTGAATACCTACTTCAAATGGACCGTTCATCAGAATGATGGAGTAAAATGAAATCGTTTTTGTTGTAGTTTTATTCGCATCGTATGGACGCGACAGACAAAAAAGGCTTTTATTTGGGTCGTGGTGTTGCCAAGAAATTGTCCGATGCACTTAATAGCTGATATACTATCAATGTTATTGTTTATTTTCGTCACCAGTTCCTCGGCTTTTCAATGAGGCGATAGTCATTATCGCGTTTTAACACATTAAGCCAACAATAACTGAGTTAATTACGCGGTAATTGGTTTCTTGCGCCAGTCACTGCTGTATGGGTCAAATAAATGAATTTTAAAGTTTTATTTGCTACAATGAAAAGGTTATTTATATCGAGTTTTATACAGAAACGAAATTGACCACACACAGTGGAATCTCTATTTCATGTAAACAATCAAATGAATTCAAACGAAGTACACCTCAGTAAAGAGAAATCAACACTGTGTATATTGTGATATATACCCTATCATTATAATATAACAATAATTTCAAGCTGTTTTATGTATAGTACCAGTTTGTTTAAAAATACTGTATAATTGGGCGAAAACTACATCCGTAGTTTGAATAACTAATAACTCTGAGATTTCCGTCGAATATATCCGATATTGGACCTACAATTAAACAATAAATTATTTTACAAATGAAAAACCTTTAAAAGAGGTCTTCTGTTAGAGGTTGCAGAGGAAGATATATCTCCCAAGTTTGTTTTGACTAGATCAGTAAATGCTTATATTTATGAATCTAATAATGCGAGCAGTTTTCTCAACCACAGCACAGGTATAATGCCCTGGTTTTGATAGCACGCATTCCAAGCTATTATAATATAATTCAATAATAATCTTAACACACGTTTCCTATTTATATATTTTACGCGTACTGTCATAAATGGTTCAGTTCTATATATATGTTAAAGTGTCGATATCTAAGTTTCCAAAATACGTAAGCTTTTGCAGTGAGAAACGCTCACCACCAAAACAGATTATGCTACGAACATTTTAATAAATTCTAAAAGAAATATTTTGGCAGGTACAACGTTGGTTCTTACAAGTAGCTAAGATGTGAAATTACATTTTCTTTTTGTAATGTATTTTTTTTATTTGACTCATACAGGTGAAGGAACAATGTGTACTGATTTCTTGAAGTATTATACAAATTCATGTATGCGTTTTCTTTTGCCTCCTAAAGATTATTACACGCAAACATTATAGAAGACGTCATTATCTAACTTTTCCTTTACTAAGCTATACCATGCATTCAGCGCAACACTGTAAATAAATTTGGGAAACTCTGCATCAGTTTGCAAAGAGCTATAGATTGACATAACATCTTTAAAATTTTATTTCTTTCTTAATCCCACCAGTGTGCTTATAAATAAAAGAAAAGTTGCCTATCAAGAAATTGTTGAATTTTCTGTCTATATTTATCAGATCCTGTTCAAACTGCACTGCTGTATTTCAAATATAAGAAGTTTGCCATTAGACACGATATTTACGATAGTAATTAGGATTTTTATGCTTCTCTGATATTCGTTCAAAAATTCACCTTTTTTATAATATTAGCTGAACGAAGACTACTAAAATACACTTACTGCTTCTACACATAAGGCTTGTATTTTCCACGGAAATCTCGATGAAACTATCAAATTGCATTAGTACTTTATACGCTGGTAAAACAAAATCTTCAGTAAGTTTTGCAATTAGATAAATAGCTTCTTATTCTGGAAAACTTGCTTTGCTAATATTATGTGCACAGTAATAAGATTTGAGTCATGGCTAATATTGATTTTCAATGCGAAAATAGATTATTTTGAAGCAACTTGAAAACGAATGAAGATTCCAAGTCACAGTTTTCTTTAAAATTTAGGTATTTCTTTCCATTTGAAGAATATTGCTGAAGGAGTGTGTCATTCAATTTTTCCGAGAAAATTGCTAAAAGCTAAACATTGCTTTAAAAGCCCCCTCTAGTTTGTGTATTTACAAGTACAGCATTGAGATCATCTTTAAATAACTTTCATATGACTTTAGATATAGCATATGGGTGATACAGTAGCTTCAAAATTAAATTGTCAGCATCCTCGCCCTTATAATAATTGGAGATACAACAAAAAGTTTAAAACCAGTTTGACGCAGAATTAGTTGTAATTTACGATAGGATAGTGAAAATAGTACCTAGTGTAATATAATTTGAGAAAAAAAATTGTTTTTCCCATTTGCCTAGTGTTCCCGTGTATAGGAACACTACATTTGCCGTGTGAATTACGCCATCTTGCGGTCATTTTAGAAACTTGCATATATGTTCCAACAATTTCTCTTGGTCTCTTTAATAATAACTTTTCCCCCAAAGTTCTATTATCTGTAGTTTCGGAGATATCCTACTTCGCCACCCTTAGTGGAACACCCGGTATATCTATATCCTCTACGTCGCCAGCTTTGTTTTCAAAACCTTAATGACACCACTTCCTAGTGCCGTCACCGTTCCAGATCCATTAATCAAGGATCTGAGTAAACCAGTGTTCAACGTTTGTAAAACATTCTGTGGAATTACATCCCGAAGGCATTTAATGAACTTCGGCACATCTCAAAACTAATGCACCCCAAACGGAGCGTGAGGCAATAAAGAATCCCATTCTGGCGCTCTCGGGCATGTCCAATTCCTTCGAACCTTTTGATATAAGGTTACAGTTTGCGGTTCGGATGTCACCCCTAATCMMAAATAATCCTTTCCCTTCTTACCCGCTGTCTTAATACGGCTTCTTTGCCTCATTAATATTAACCACGGCTACCGGCGAGGGGTGGATGTCAATAGTGTAAGCCAATACCCCCAGGCTGGATTAGGCAAATTCGGAATAACGTTTTCGCCGGTAGAGCGATTGTTTCGGGGCTGCGTKTGAGGCAACGGTTTTCAATTATTGGAGGGTATTAGATTTTTTCAGTATTAGCGGCAAGTCTCTGCAGAGACATTTAAATGAAACTGGATAAGGGATTTAAATTGTTCGATACTTCAGTAGAGGGAAGAGATTTTGAGTGACTTTAGAAGCAGTTGAAGAGCACACCATTTGTTCAAAATTAAATTATTAATCGTAGTCGACTAACCTAACGCGTATAATCTCTCAGTAACATATTATACTTTTGAGTGGATGAATAAATCAAAGAAAGCTACATAATACTATAATAAAGGAGAAGTCAAGTCAAAGTTTTGCTAGATGGTTTCACCAATAATTGTCATTTAAAAGTAGCTCATTGCATAATAAGAAAATGTACCTATAGGTAAATGTTACCAACGTAGCAACGTGTAGTTTCTTATTGCAACCTTCAAGTGTATAATATATATATATATATATATATATGTTTTGCTTCAGGCTTCCGCGGGCGTTATATGAAAAACTAGGTTTCCGGGATCTGCTCCGCGTTGTCAAATGTTGATCCTCCACTGGACCGTTGAACTGACGACGTTTCGGCACGGTCTCACGTGCCATCTTCAGGTCTTCTCTGCTGCTGCTGCTGCTGTTCTGCTCCGCGTTACACGGCTACAACTGACATCTGGTGCTGCTGCTGGTGGTATATATACCCGTCGGGTGCCAGGCTTCGTCGCGCTTGGTTGGCTTCCTGCTTGACTGGTTATTGGACGGTTGGTGGTTGTTGTTGTCGTCCGTGTCCTTGTTTTTGTATTGAGGGCTGGCTTCCAGGTAGGTGGTAATCTTTGTGTATCATCTCTTGTATTCAAGCTGAATACAAGAGATGATACACAAAGATTACCACCTACCTGGAAGCCAGCCCTCAATACAAAAACAAGGACACGGACGACAACAACAACCACCAACCGTCCAATAACCAGTCAAGCAGGAAGCCAACCAAGCGCGACGAAGCCTGGCACCCGACGGGTATATATACCACCAGCAGCAGCACCAGATGTCAGTTGTAGCCGTGTAACGCGGAGCAGAACGGCAGCAGCAGAGAAGACCTGAAGATGGCACGTGAGACCGTGCCGAAACGTCGTCAGTTCAACGGTCCAGTGGAGGATCAACATTTGACAACGCGGAGCAGATCCCGGAAACCTAGTTTTTCATATATATATATATATATATTGAATTTACATTGTTTTTTCCTCATGATTCATATTTTAACTTCTTGAATATCTAAAATATGCTAAATACTAGTATGCTAAATAGTTGCGTTTTGCACGCTATTGTGTCACTTTTTGGTTGCGAGTTGAGCTGTACCACCGCCACAGTTGACTTTGCTGTGATTGAAAAGAAATATTTTTTTCTGACTAAGAAAGTATACACAATTTTAGGTTTATTTTTGCTAAATTTGTTATTATATCAATTTTTTTTACTAATTTAAGATGTTATGTTTTATCCACAGATGAACAACGGTTTTTGTCAGATAACATAAAAAGAGATTTATTTTGAGATGATTGAAATAAAGCAGTCTCTTAGTATGACTAAGATATGATGTTTTTGTGCCATTCGAGCTTTTTCTTATCTAAGGAATTCAACCATCATGTCATTTGGTACAAAAAGACAATCAAAATTGGCATAGCTAGAAAAATGGTTGTTCAACATGTGCATAAATATGACGTTCACAAAATAAACAGAATACGTCAAGTGACATTTTATAACCCAAATGCTCAAAAAGTTCAAATTCCAGTCCATTTAAAACATAGCCACTGGACAGTGCATTCAACAACGTCTGGAGGTAGTAATCACATTTCAGCTTTAATACGTAATTTTTTCAACGTGTGTGTGACGGTCTACATATAAGTACTCTACATTTTAAATGACCCTGGAGAAAAAAGCAGGTGACGTGTATACAGCTACAAGAAAATATGCTGCAACCAAATTCTTTTTTTTTCGAATATCATTGCCAAACTCATTCCGAACTATCTCAGCCTAAGCAGGTACCAAATCATCTCTGAGAAATTCTGAATATCTATGCGCCGTAAGATTATCTTCTAAAAAGTAATAATATAGACCGATAATCATTAAATGCACCATTTTAATTTAACCTGCATTTAAATTAAATGTTTGACAGTTTTGCCTATTAAAGTCGTATTTTTACTAAGGCTACGTTTGCTAACTTTAGTATTAGTTTAGACTGGACTAAGCACTTGTTGAACACAAACATTTCCACAAAATAGCAAATACGGGATTAGTATTAATGGACAAAATGTATCTATCTGTAGGTTCCAGCATCTGTAGATTCTAAATACTTAGTTCGTTAATTATAGAGGTAAAAAAAAATCCTTTAGTTATAAAAAAACAGTGATCAATGTAAAATAATGGCTATCTTACATCCCCTAGGTTAACATACGATATATCGTTTTCCATGTAAATGTTGAAAATTCATTTCTATCTGATACTTTATTTGTGTTACGAATGTATACCATAATTAGGGATAGTCAAGATCGACTCGATTCGGTACCAACTACATATTTTTTATTATTAGTTTTCCAACTTTTTACGACAAAAGTTGTACGTTTCGTGTAAAATTTTATCCTCTTACTTACGTATATTGTTAATCTAAATAAATAAATATGCCATAAATAAATTTAATTCGTATTTCTTGCTGTAATGTATGTAACGTATAAAATCAAATCGATTCACGCAAATGTATTCATAATAACCGATATTTTAAGTGAATCGATTCATGTTGTTAGTTAAATCGATTCAACGGAATATTATGATTATACTATTAATCTAAAAATGCACTATAACTGTATGTGCCTGTGTTATCTTTAAATCATATTACTTAAAAAAATCTGATAGACGTAGATAGTCGCTCTATTAAAATGATCAAATATGAACTTTATTTTTAATTGTCCTCTAATTATCTGTATATGTTTAAGTACGCAATAACATTTTTTTATGGCAAATATTTTCATATTTTATCATTCGCAAAATTGTCATTGTGTAAAGGGTAGTTTTCTAAGATTTAGATTTCAAATGCCTCTAATAGACAGTCCACCGTGGATAACCCCGTTTAAACAAATGTATATTAAATAATGTCATTACAATTTAAAATGTTATTTCTACCATGCGAGGAACACACCCCAATCCAATTTGTAAAACTTAATTTGCGGCCTCTTCTTTTACGGGTGCAATTCGCCCTGTCAGCTTTTCGCGCAAACGAAACACGTAAACCTCATACTTCTGACATTTTAATTTCAAATATACAATTTACTCCGCAGACCAAACCGTCAGCGGTAAATTAAATTACCCACTTGTGCCCTGATACCGTATTAAAGGTTATACATACTGTAGCTCACAAACGATGCAAAAACGCCTTGTAGATGCGATTTAGTCCGGCAATAAATATGCACCTTTAATGATGTTACGAAGGATAAAATATGATAATTTTTTCAACATTAATAAAAAAACGCTGTGTCAGTTTTTGTTCAGTATTTTTGATGGTCTGCAGAGACAAAGACACTCTAACTTCCTATATACGAGGGTCCTGTCAAAATTCCTGTACACAAAAACAGCTTGCAAATGAAAGGTATATTTAAAAAAATTGAAATATAAAGTCGTTCAATATAATCCCCTTGCATATCCAAAACACTTTGCCATCGTTTCGGGAGTAATGTAATGTCGTTAAATACACCATTTTTTCAAGATGTTTCTGCAGTTGGGACGCATATGCTATTGCAGGGCTTTTATCCTTCCAAGGAGGACCCATGTCAGGGCTGCAGGGGGATGTGGGAGAATTTCATAGCAGTTCTTTTCGCAAACTTCTTTGACTGCCACTGTTTCATGCGATCAAGCGTTATCGTGCAAGAGGATTACGCCGCTGTCTTTCATATCTCGTCTATACTTTTGAAATCATGCATTTAAATTTTCTGCAATGAAGACAAATTTGGTATTTGTCTATTGCTTGTTTGTCCACGCGGTCTCCTTCCATTGTTGAAGCCACAATAGCAGCAAAAGTGTTTTCGGTAGCGGTATGAGGTCTCCAACTTTTGTGGCCGTCTTCAACACTAGTCCAACGTTTTGGAACGCTTACTCCATCAAGTTACTGTTGATCTATCCACACATGACTCTTGGTAACGCACCGTGAATTTCGGCAACCGTTTGTTTCGCGCAAGTGTTTGAATTTTGATATACGCGCATTACAGTTACAGTGACGCGTTCCATTGCATCAATCAACCCCGAATTGAGAATTTGTTACACATAAGCTGAGTGGACTACCCACACTCTATATAAATATGTAGCTAAGTGATGTCCCAATAATAGACTTTTATAATTCGACAGCACTTGTTTTTCACCATCGCCAGTTCAGCGCCAGCTTGATATGTGCAGGAATTATGACATGACCCTCGTAAATTTAATATCAACTGCCTTGTCACCAATCTTATTAAATTTGTAGAACTGGTGTAATTAAAAGATCTTTGTGGCTATATAGCCCACTACATTCCCAGCATCTGCACGAGCTTTAAATATCCAAGAAGACCACAAAGCAGGAAATATATCGGTGAGGTAAGCCACTCCCTTGATGCGCTCGATTTATAGCGAGGTGCGCTGCTTTACGCTATAAAAGCATTACTATCAACATTTATTATAAATTATGACAGAGTAAACAGCGGTATTTACCAGCAGCTGGTTCTACACAGAAAAAGAAACAAAAACGCCTCTGTATATTATTTTGAAGATCACTAGAGAAACATTGTATTTCATTACCTGACATACACATGAACTACTGCAGAATTTGTAAAATTGCCCTCGGGCATACCAGTAAGTTTGCATACCTCTCCAAAATATGTACCTATCTATGTGGAGATAAGCACGCCTCATATGGCCAGCAGATAATTCGACTGCAAACATATGCAAGTGGTTACGCATCGCCTTACTTTGTTTCTGGACATCCTCACGATAATTACGCTTTTAACAGCCGTCTTAAAACGCCAGCTGCACGCCCAGATTGTTACCTTAGGTGTTACTAATAGTTCCCTAATGACATAAACAAACAACTTTCATCTCTGACCTTTAGCATGTTCCGCCAACAAAGCGCACTGAAGGCATTCTCAGAGAGGACGCTTTTCATTAACATGAAAGCTTTCGTTCGCCGACACAAAGGGCACAGTGAGATTCACTGAAAAGGTAAAAAACGCGAATCCATTCAAGATGCCAGTTTTCGCATTTCGCTTGTTTGGGCGTGTTCTTTKCATGACGAATMTCTAAGGGCGAGCTCCATTGSATTACTTTGAATATAGATAGCCTAAAAGTCTGTTTCTGTGTATACAAATGTAAATCATAGAAGACTTTTACATCCTGTAGACGAGTTAAAAGTTTTATTATATAGTTTTAGTTTTAAACATAGGTACGTTCAATGCTCAATTTTAAAAGTTTACTAGCTTTCTGCTATAATGTTAATTTTTATAATATAGTCTTTAATATTGGTAGATTGCAAAATTATATTGTTTTTAAACGCATCATATTCAGAGACGCATGAGTTCATGATTAGTACAAATGATGCTCCTGAAAACGAAGTTTGTTGCTTTTAAATGTAAGTAAAAGACCCTTAGAAAGTGTTTTACGCAGAAAACATTATTATTCATATAAGTAAGGTAGATTACGTTGATAAATTATTGCGGAATGAGAAATGATTGACATTTTTGTAAAGAATAATTAGCAGTTACACAGACTATAGGAAATAATAAAACAATAAAGCGAAATGTCACCTAATAACAATGCAGGTGCATCAATGCTATGGAGTTGATTTGTTCTTCGCAATGTACCCATGCAAAATTTTTAGTAAAAATTGAATTGATACACTAAAAACCTTTACTATTACTCGTTTTATTCACTTATATAAGTGTACGAGTTATTGAAATTGACATGTTACACTACAATTTCATGAAGTTGTTTCATTTTCCCCATCCAATACAGGTAGTTTTACAGTATATGAAATACGACGCTTTTTATTTATAGCATCCTCTAGAACACATTAAGATGAAGAAAAACGCCTGCCCACAGTCAAACCTTGTGGAACACTTGAATGATGCCTCGTTGTAACTCATAAGATTTCACAAAAACTCGGTGATTTATTTTTTTTCTATTAGGCAGCAATGAATAATCTATAATTGTAATGTCAAGTGGACAGTAAGGCGGCCGCAACTTCATTTAAGTGGATTTACGGTTGGTTGAGTTATTACATAAACTATATTAACTTTTTAAATGGTTTAGACATAGACTTGACACTTGACCGCACGTAGATAGTCGATAATGGCAATAGTTGTGCCTCTTTCTTCACACATCAAGAAATATTTAGATTTCTTAACTATAAACTCCTTATTAGAGTACATACATTAATTAAATATGGTAAAAATCATCAATCTTAATTAAACGATGAAATATTCATTTTATAATGAATAATGGGATATGACAAATACCCTACTTATCATGTAAGAACGGAAGCTTACACTGCCAGAGTAATATGGAATATGGTACAAATCTAACGCGAGAAACACGTCCGAGCTGAACCAAATCTCAAGAAGGGAAGAGAAGGAAAACGATAAAGTGACGTTACTTTATCGTTACTTTACCTAGCTTTACGAGTGGGTGGAGATGCTTGGACGGCAGAGGTGGGAAATTGTGAAAGTGAAGATAGCAGTTGGGTGACTGGGTACCAAGTAATGGAGAGGTGGTAACCATCTTCGCGATTAAGATTATTTGGATGTTTGGAAATTTTCAATGCTTCTCTGAATTTTCGGGTTGTAAAAAAGAGGACTCTCTAGAATTGACATATTGTCAAACAAAATATTGTGACCGGTCTCATGCTGTATTCGGCTACTGTTGAGTGGCTGAAGAAACCTGATTTTATGCAGCGTTTATGTTCATTAAGCCTGGTGTAATGGATCTATCTACCTGTTTCGACGATATAATATACGACACCGCACAAGCAAGGGATGCTGCAAGCACCTCTAGAAGATAGAGCATCTATTTTGTCCTTCCGAGATAGAAGAATAGAGTAATAAATAAAGTAAAGCATTCGATCTATAATCTGGGGGTTCGAGAGTTAGTTACTTCCACATCCAACGGATGGGAAGTATTGTATCGCGAAAAAAATTTTCAAAAATTTTTATTTGCTCATTCGCTTTAAAATGGTCGAAAACGCAAAAAAACAAAATTTGAACAAAAAAATTCTTGTCGTGTGTCTGTGGTTTTGCTTGTATACACGATAACTTTCGAAAGACTTAATATATGAACTTGAAATTTGGCAAACGTATAAATCTCAACTACCCAAAGCGACCTATTGTTTGTGGGGTAAGTAGGATATCGGGAAGGGGGCGAAATTGAGGGGTAACTACCCTTTTTGCAAATTTTTATTTTTTTATATTTTTTTGTTTTAGTATGTGATTAGTAGTATAACTGCGAGTATTAATCGTTCTTATACATTTTCGGTGCAGTAAACTGTTTAGAAGATATTAGCACGAAAGCGTCACTMAAAGAAAACGGTTTTTCCTAAATATCTCCAAATATATTGAATATATTCAAAAAATGAAAATGCCATCAGATAGGAAATAAAATTTCACACAAAAAGTGTCTTAGAAAATTTATTCAAAATTTTGACATTTTCGAAATATTTCCAAAAAACCTATTTTGGTCCCTGCTCGTACGATTTTTTTAAAATTTTGGTATTATATAGAAAATCAAATTTCTGCTCAGAAAGCACTCTTGTATTTTTTTGTTAAGTTAATAATTTTCGAGTTATTTGAAAAAAAACCGATTTTAAAATTTATATTTTTTTGCTAATATCACGACTTTGTCTTAGAAAAACTGAGAGACAAAATGCTCAAAATCTGATTACTAATCGTACAGTATAAGAAATAAAAACGTAAATGTCATTTTGACAATCGGATGTGGAAGTATTGATTCAATTTGCAGCGGTTTTTTGATTTGGGGTAAAGATAATGATTAATTGCAGATTGTATTTCACAGTTATCATACCAGTTAAATAAATTATCTGCCCTGGTCAGTTCGCTCTCACCCTGCGACTAGTTTCGCCCTTTTGGGGCTCATCAGGCAGGAGTAGAGAGCAAACTGACCATGGCAAACCGTCGCCTATAACCGCGGCGAGCGGACTGGTTTAAAGGAGAATAGGAGGGCAGATGCCCTCAGTGCCATCTACGCGGAACTCTGCGGGCTAGGCGGTCTATAACTCTGATAGATACCGGCCTAGTGCAGGCATGACCATGGCACTGAGGTCATCTGCCCTCCTATTCTCCTTTAAACCAGTCCGCTCGCCGCGGTTATAGGCGACGGTCTGCCATGGTCAGTTTGCTCTCTACACCTGCCTGGTGAGCCCCAACAGGGCGAAACTAGTCGCAGGGTGAGAGCGAACTGACCAGGGCAGATTATTTATTTAATCATGCTATACGGAGAGCCTCTCCGGAGTCATCGCTAGGAACCTGCACTAGGCCGGTGTCTATCAGAGTTATAGACCGCCTAGCCCGCAGAGTTCCGCGTAGATGGCACTGAGGGCATCTGCCCTCCTATTCTCCTTTAAATCATACCAGTTGTTGGTCAGACTGATGCGTAAGTGTTACAATTCACTTCGAAGCTTGCCTGCTTCAGAAATCGATATATCATGCTTAACAAGAAAATTTAGGACAGAACTTTTTTGTGACGTATGGTGATGAGAAGACGCATGCTAGTACCGATCTGTGTTATGGCTTTGCGATAGTCCCAAATGACCATCCGGTAGACGAGAGACAAGGATATCAAGAAATGGGAAAGAATAATTGCTTCCGATTTCCATCGGGAATTTTATATCAGAATGTTATGAATTAAGGTGATCTGAGAAGGTTGTTAGAGTGTCTGAAGTCGTGAGGCCATATAATGAAAGTGTCGTCTATATAACGAAGCCAGATTTTTCACAACCCAAAAATACTGAGAAGCCATAGAAATTTACACATAGTTAAATAATCTGAACCATGAAAATGGTTACCACCTCTCCACTGTTTGATACTCAATCACCCATCGACTACCCCCACCTCACAACCTCCCACCTCTGCCGTACAAGCATCCTCACCCCCTCGTATCCAGGTACGTCGTTACTCTATCGTTTTCTTTTTCTTTCTTTCTTGGAATTTGGTTCAGCTGGGACGTGTTTCTCGCGTTAGAATTGTACCATATTCCGTACTCCTTATTCCTGTGCTAATGATGCCTTTTACAAGTGCAGGCGAAACGTCGACCCTATTCCAAAATCAGATTCGGTCTAACTCAAAAAGACTAAGATACCCACTCACATTTAGGTAACTACTTTATTAGTTTCTGAAAGCTGCTGGAAAGTATACTTGAATCATTGTTGTAGGATCTAAAACTGCAGACTATGTACTCGTATATAAACGTCATATGTTATAATAACCTTGCATTGCATTTCAGCTTGCCATTACAACTTTCCTAAAATGAAATACACTTAAAGGTAATAATTAACTAGCCCGCCATTCTCAAAGTCGTCCTTTTTTTAAAGCTAGTAGTCTTGTACTATCTTGTTCCAATAGAGTCATAAACAGTAGCATTTTTAAAAGCAAACAATATTACACTACATAATGTTGCTAGATTTGCAAATTTGTCTTACTCTTTTATCTTCTTTGGAAAGTATTTAATTTTACTTTTTTTTTCTGTTTCAGATGTCCTGAGCTCTACCCCTTCCCGGGAAGGAATCTTCCCGCAATTCCAAGTATGAAGTGGTCGCCATGGCGAATCCTCGAAGTGCTCCTCACGCTAGTCGTGGCAAACCGCGCGGTAGATCCTTGTGAGTGTCCCCCGCTAATAACTTGGAAATTATCCCCAATGTTTACGTTCAATTTTCAGCACAATGCATTGCACCTCTGGGAATGGAAAATGGGGCAATTAGGGACGAGGACATAACAGCGAGCTCGTCGTTTGATAGCGGCAACGTGGGACCTCAGAATGGCCGGTAAATTGAGCCTTTTATGAAAGAAAAATCATTAAACTGCGTATAGTATTCATTCGCCACCCAACCTTAGTTATTTTTCCGAGGCGGCAACATGGCTTTCACGCTATTAATAATTACATGAAGTTGCGTATACAGGAAAATTCAGTGTCATCCGATATTGTTTATTTGTTTGTTTAACTAATGAAAATGGTTCAAGAGGATACAATATAGGTTAGCATACATCAATACCTACATTACGAGCAACACAACAAAATATATTATATATTATATAATGAAAGATAATTATTGCCTGAGTGCATTTATCGATGCACATAAGATACAGTTAATGACCGGGATTTGAATCGGGACTTTTTGAACACTAGTCAAACGCTCTAACCAACTGAGCTATCAAAGCCCTATTCAAATTTGATACTAGGATATGTTAAATCGATTGTACAAATGTAAAGTAATTTTTATATATGTGATAGATTTTATTTTAAAGCAAAAGACAAGAAAACAATAAATAAGCAAGGTTGTAAACAATCTCAGGCAGCAGCTCGTCTGAGGAAGAACAAGAACAATGCAGCCGAACTAAGCTATCATCCAACACGGATGCTAATAAAAAAGTATCTGTTGGTTGAATGCCCTAAAAACTTCCCCATTCCAGTCCCCAAAGTCCTGTAACATGCGCTACGTGGGAGCCCACTTGCAACAAGCGTGTAACCCCTCCAACCCAGCGTAGACGTAGCCGGCCCGGCGGTATATCCGGGAGCGGCAGAAATGCCTACCGTACGCTGGTTCAGTCAATCAATCAGTCAATCATGTGATAGATTTTGTTTTCGCAAAAATGGATTAGAAAGGCTTCTGAGGTAGTGTAAAACGTAGTTTCTCTTCTCTTGAATATAATGCTGGGCGGACGTGTTGCTTCTAATAGATTCTAAAGATGACCTGCTACCATGACTAATAGCTCCCCACACCATTACTCCCAACAACGTGGTGCACATGCTTCTCCGTCCAAAATTGAAGGTCATGTCTTGGAACCTAAAATCTGAGACGATGAGCTTGGAATTCTGAGCTTCTTCGCCGATACCCTGTACCTTTCAACCTTCGTAGAACCACGACCGACAACAATTCACTACCATGTTTAGACTACTATTAATTCTGTTGGCAACATTTCTAAAAGATATCTGGCAAACCCATTATTCTTCGTGTATCAAACTCGCCAAGTTGACGAGAATTTGCACGTCTTCTCGCCCTACACGCACTATCAAATCAGATATATTTCTCCTGTTCTGTTAAGTGCAAAAGATAACGCGATAATAAAAGAAACATATTACTACTGGGTGTTCTTATTTCTCTCAATCAGTATACAAAGAAAAAGATTATGGGAATTTTTAACACCAAAGCGTTGAAAACTGAAAGTGGTTTATACAGGATGTTTCACGAATGATAATGACCCTGACGAAATTAAAAATGCAACCAAAATACATTTGCAGAGGTAACATTGACAATTGTTGATCGTCTTAAAAAATATAAAACGTAAAGAGCTGTATAAATTCGTAAATTTTCACATAAACTTTTATTTTTGAAAAATGTTTATTCAGATACATTAATGTAATAAATGCTCAAAATGTCGCCCTCCGCTGTTTTCACAAGCTTGAATTCGTGCCCAAAACGATCTTTTAACATGCATTAACATTTCTGGAGTGATGGATCTACATGCATCACGTATTTTATTTTCTAAATCTTCTACACTTTCAATTGATGTTTGATATACTTGATTTTTTACCATTCCCCACAGAAAAAAATCCAAAGGAGTAAGGTCCAAGGATAAATTGAACCTCTTCCTATCCATCGGTTAGCCAAAACCAAGTCAAGATGATTTCGCACTATTCTATGATAATGCGCAGGTGCCCCATCTTGTTGAAACCATAGGTCTTGTCTTACTTGTAAATTTACATTTTGGAGAAGTACCGGAAAATGTTTCTTAAAAATTTTAGATAAGTATTGCCTTTTAAACTATCGCGATAAAAATAAGGCCCAACGATTTGCTAATGCATGTTATGTTTGTTAACTCCACGGTTATTATAAAATCTTGCTTCATCTGAGAAGCAAATGTTGTCATAAGATCTCACATTCAAATTTTGGTGTTCCCGAAAAAAGTTACAAAAAGCCAGTCTTTTAGGATAATCTGTCTCATTTAAGGCCTGAACCAATTGCTAGTGATACGGATGAAATTGATTGCCTTTAATTATTCGGTGTACTGAAGACAAACTAATACCGGTTGCTCTTGAGACTACCCTTTGACTAATATGAGGATTTTTGTCAATCATTTCCAATACTCTAATTTCATTGTCAGGGCCTGCTGCTGTTCTTTCTCTTGACATTTTCAGTGGTGGCCAGTTTGTCCTTAAAGTTAATTCAAGTCTATTGAAAATTGTATCCGCAGGAACTCTTCTATTTGGAAAACGTTGTCTGTATAAACGGGTAGCAGCGGAAGCATTTTTCTTTCATTCACCATAAATCAAAATCATATCTGTTTTTTCATCATTTGAATACATTTTAACTTTTAATAAATACAGTGACAGGAACCTTAGCGCATAGCTGTCATGGATTCCCAATTTATTTTTAAAATAATACAATTATGTAAATAACCACATTGGCTGCGAGAATGTATTTTGGGTTGCATTTTTAATTTCATCAGGGTCATTATCATTCGTGAAACATCCTGTATATTTAATACTAGTTTAATGAGAGATAATGGACAAGTCTGGTGAAATAAAAATAATGATAGGGAACAAAATGGAAAGCTATATTGTGGTGCATACAAAACGTAGACGCTTAAATTTCCGAAACCCAAAAAGATGAGCATTGTAAAAAGTGTTGAGAAGAACCACTTACATTTACAAAGAAGAATTACACACTAAAGAAACTGTAAAAGTACAAAATATACTGCTAAGGGGTGAACTTCTTGAGTGTTAACTTTTATGAATACGTTATTTCCCTGGGACCCAGGGGATTGGATGATAAAAAGAATTCAGTAAGCATTCTACCTGATGCACAAAGCACTACAGGCAATATCCAAATATACATTAATCAACCAGTGCAGAAGATAAAACATTTTTTACCCTTAAATGGTTTAAACTTTTCTCTAGAAACTTTAAGGGAATATTTGAGTTTTCTTCGTTTAATTATTAACTATAATTATTCTGTAAAATTTTGTTGTTAATGTGAACATTTCCACTTAGGTCATTGTTGAAAATTAATGTATGCACATACTTGTCGATTGTGCAGCTTAAATTGGAATCATAAGTAAATAGTAATTAATTTTTCAGATTCCTCTAAAACCTTTTTTTAAACTCTATCGTTTACGTAACATTATTTAATGTTTACCAGTTCTTTCGATTTCTGCTGATAAAATACTGCCGTTTTATTTTCCAAAACAAAGATCTCAATCACATTTAAAAGCATTGCCATTCCTTCATCCCCTACCGCCACCCGCCCGCAACGTGTGTCGCAGCAATATCCTGAATTTTATTGGCTACTATCGTTGCGCGTGAAATTTATTTTCAATATTAATGTCGGTATTAAACGCGCGTTACACTCCAGATATTTCCCTAAAAACATAAAACGTTACTATATTTTACGGTTCGCCGAGCGGGCCGCGATATCGATCCATTTTTGCCGTATGCGTAGTCCAGAAAACTGCCAGGATGCGAAAACGGGACGCCCCGGAAATGTCAAAACTCCTGGATGGGGTGTTTGTGCCATAAATAAGGGATATAAGCAAGCTGGATTTGGGGTGTTCCCTAAATAAAATCCGATCGTGGGCGGGTGGATTTAGGTTATTTACATGTAAAACCACTAGGGCCTAACATCTTGTGGTATACTGCCCTTATGTTTTCTACATCTTATTGTACGACTAAATTGAATAGGATTAGATAAGTTGATTCGTTCGTTCACCAACTGCTAAACTTGCACAGATACGATCAAATTTTCATATCCATGGACATTACAATACAATAAATGGACCCAACGTAAGTGCATTTTGCAACTACGCTACACAGCGAAAGGGCGAAAAGATTAAGTTTCTATGGAATAAAGTACAAAATCAGTTCAAAACAGAGATAATCGCGAACTGCCTAATATTGGAAAACGATCTTACCTTGATGATTCTATTCTTACCGCGTGACACTGTAAATAGCCCAATAAAATTGAATGCGACGTCCCAGAGCAGAGCGTTACGAAAACTCATGTCCAGCATTTAAAAAGCTTATTCTTTGCATTTTTATCCCTTCACCGTAGTTTTCTTTTTACGTCGGATCCATTTAGTGTCAGTCAATGGTCATATCCAATTACAATTTACGAGTAAATCTTCAGAAGCTTGAGATATGTAATTAATTTCAACTATATAGTGTGTTAGTTTAAAGATTCAAAGAAGTGACAACTTACACGATCTTTGATCGGTTCTAGCACTATATTGCCTTATAGAAGGATTTGGGAGATATCTAAAGTATGTAAGAAATACATAAGGTTTTTAAAACTAAACAAGTTCTACTTTCTTATCACATCACAATAGATGTTCGCATTCGAGAGGTCCATGCTTTAGGCATGTTTACTCTGTACTAACTATTTTCTTTTTCTTCATTCCCTAGATCGAATCTCGACTTTTTTCTATCTCGTCAAGTCGCTTTTGTACCACAATTTTGCTGGAAACCATTTACCTATGTAATAAAGACACGGTATCTACAACAGTCCAAGACCTAACAATTTGTCTTCCTCTCTACTGCGCAACAATGCCTCTAGGATAGTTAAACCTCTTGATGTATCTCAGCTTCCGATGAAATGGAAGGTGGCAATGGTTAGAAAAAGGGGGACAAAACCCGACGTCTCCAACTACCGAGTCATTAGTCCTACCTCTACGTGTGTTACGATGCAAATGATTATCTCTAAACAATTAACAAGTTTTTTCCTTGCGAACAACATTATACCGAAATTCCAACTGCGTAGATCAACAGTGGCTTGCCTCCTACATAGTCTAAATCACTCACATATTATTTATTTGAATTTTGCAAAGGCCTTTGGTCATTATTTTCGCAATTAGAAAATGTCAGCCATCGAGAACATCTACTATCCTGGTTTGGGGCAGATTTTTCTCAGTCTGCTTTGGCTCGTTTTGGCCTTGGAGCGAGTTGTGGCATGCGGTGTACCACAGGGCTCAGTATTTTGTCGCATTCTTTTCTTGATGTATATAACAGATCTGAGCCAACGCATTATGTCTAAACATATTTTACGCGATTTCTGCAAGTTACATGTAAATGCAATTACGGATCGTACAGTCAGATCTCCGTTGCACTGGAAATTGGCGAGCGGACTGATTAATTCCTCTTAACAGTGATAAGTGTGTGCTGTATACTTTCTCCATTTGAATGTCCGACTACTAATCAGAACGTCATGATGAAGATGTAAAACAGCAATAATTTGACAAATTATCTCTTTATACTAACATACCTTATAATACAAATATGAAAGCAATGATTTGGTTATTGTATTTCGTCAAGAAAAAACTACAAAAACTATTTATATTGAGAAAAGGAATGCGCAAAGCGCTCTATTAAATCCATTTTTCGGCTACTACATTCGAAAGTACAACTTTATCCTACTCATCCAACGCGAGAAAGTGGCTATTTACCTGCTTAGGCAGTAAAATACTTTACCTGACTGGTAACTAAGTCAACGCTCCTAAATGTCAAACAATTTATCGTAATGCAAATGTCAAATGTTACACATGTCTTGTGTTGCAATCGCTTTTTTTGTGACTGGTTTCGTCTTGTAGTAGTAGTAGTAGTAGTAGTGGCAGTAGCAGTAACAGTAGCAATAGTAATAGTAGTAACCAAAAAAATATTCTATGCACCACGCCAGTAAAGTGTGTTTATCGAACTGCTGGTTGCTAGCCTCCTCATCGCCTAGGCTCTCAATCTACAAATTCGTTCGATAAGGTGCCACTTTCCTTGCCTTGTTACATAAATAGCTATTATTAAGTATTGCCCAATTACTTAAACTAAAGTAGAATATATTAATTGGCCAAACATACTTTAGAAATACTCATATTTACCATGTAAAAAAACCTTAGATAAGATGTAATAACCGCACCTAAAGCAGCAAAATAAAATATGAAGAATTACCTCAATAGTAACATTTTTTCAAAGCGAGGTAACACATGCAATTCACGAATACGCCCAAATTAAAGTGCTACAAAGGTATGTCTGTTATCCTGCTTCCTGCTTTCCACTTCAAATTGTAGATACCCGACCCGAACTATAGTTTTGTCGAACCCTCAACTCGCAAATTGCGCTTCATTAGCCAAGATTCTACTCTAGAAAGTTCGCAAACTCATCTAGTCAGACGTCGAATTGAGTGTGAGATAAGCAGACCGGATACATAGGGGTTTCAACGCGATACTCGGTTATTAGCAATTCCAAAGGACGATTCAAGATGTTGCTTAGCTGGTAATCTTCCTAACGAGCTGGTTGCAAATTATCGTTCCTATAAAGGAAGAGATAGTATACGATTGGCGATCTGCAATTGCACTGTTTTAGTGGTGACTGGAGGTTAAACATGTTTAAATTATAAACTGGTGTAAACGTTCTGATCACGCATGAGAAATCCATTGATTCTTAATAATTTGTAGATTTTAATTTGTTTACGAGTAGTCTACTTAAACATATTAGTATTGCTTGTGTGAAGAAAGTATAATAACAAAAACTCCGTGTATGATTATATCTTCAAAGTAAATTCATTTTGCATTTGTTAATATTCTTTCTTTACTTATACACTTAATAGCTTAGTACATCATTTTTGCATTAYTTTTAAGAACAAAAAAAAAGTTTATTTTTTAYTGTCTACAAACTTAGTGTATATTTTATTTCTGTGAATACCTTCTTTTGAGCCGCATAAACAGGAATCATTTTGGTATCTACATTTTGGATTAATTAAATAGGTACTTGCAACAGTAAATTTTGTATCATTACTTTATTCTTGCACATACAACATCAGTGTGTGTTATATGCTGGTGAATGTCATTATCAATTATTTAAATTCATTTGGCCAAAGTACTCCTTCAAAGTTGACATGATTTGGCATACAAAGCTTAATAGAATCAATAGCCCTTTATACATGTGGAGAATTAAAAAAACTGCCGTAAGAATCATTTTTATGATGTGGGCTAATATTTTCAAAAATTCTATTTAAATAAAGACTAATAATAAAAGACACTGCATTGGACTTGTAAAGGTTGGATGAATAAGTAAAAAATTACACTTAATAGCAGAAATGAAGCTTGGTGCACATTAATAACTTCAACTGAATGTTATGACGGAGTTAAATTAAACCCTTTTTTCAGCTTTATAGAAGAAACATTTTATATGTTCCAAAATAATGTATGTAGCTATGAAAGTATTTTACTCAATCTGCATAATTTGGAACATATCAAGTGTTTTTTCTACTATTTGGTGACTATTGGTATCAAAGATTTATGAGTTGGTAATTTCAGCAACTTGAATTAAGAAATTACCTTTTACATCGTCAAAAATCATCTCCAGTAATAAGGCCTACTTTGAATTTTACGAACAAGCCAGCCATAAACGAATCACTTTATACTGTAGATTTTTACCAAACGACGCGACGGTGAGTGAAATGCTTCGCTAAGGTTATCGCAGAATAATAAAATGTTTTTTGCCACGATATCGATAACTAGACAATCAACAAAATGTGGTTTCAACAGGTATACGTCTGTAACAGTAGTCGAATTACTTGAATAACAATGTACCCGTCTAATAATTTAAAGAAAACCGTTTTCTAAACAGTACCACCGTATTCTATTTACGGT
>QCXZ01000003.1:41821701-41854075 GCA_025024175.1 Rhyzopertha dominica | reverse complement strand
TGGAATTAGAAAATTTTTTTTTCACTTCACTTTTTCACTCATTGATAATTTTTCAATTAACCAGATATATTTTTAGCCAGTAATTGATTTGTATATTCTGAGAGAGAAAACTAATCGTAGGCTCCGAATGCATTGACTAGAGCAGATGTCATTTGATTATATTAGTAACCTATAGATCTCGTTTTCCTGAAAGGGAGTGAATATTCCATAAGTGAAGACTGCCATGTATTGTTCAAAATATATGAAATCATCAAAGTGTAACGTAAAAAAAATTATAGTTTATTATACACTACGCCAAAGTTGATTTGCTGCACTTTTACTTCAAACATTCTTCAATTCTTTTGCTACCAATAAAAACCTGGTCTATCAATTTCTGCTGTCATTAAAATAGCAATGACCGCATACCTTAAAAAAAAACAACGTGTCCCGAGCGTTTTTGTTTTCAAAAACTCACTATTATGCGATTTTTGATGCGCCAATTTTCAAAATTCAATTGAATTGCGAAACATGATTGATTTATTTTTGCATGCCGCTTCAGCTCTTCAGTAGGTATGAGACCAGTTTTCTCCACTTCATAAACAAATGTGTACATTACTCAAAATAATCGTCTTCAACACTGTTTGGGGTTGCCATTGTTGCAAAACCCTATGTGGACTACAATGATAAAATCGCAGTCAAATAAGCCAATAACCTTTCAAACTTATGAAGGGGAAACATTTTTAATATAGTACTAACCAAAATAAATTATCAGGGAAAAAATTGTCAGACGTACATATGTAGTGCTAATGCGATATTTTGCGAATGACTGCATAAAATATATTATTTCGCATTATTCCATCACCATTGTCACTAAACTAAAAGAAGAGGAGCATCATATTTGAAGTGTTATTATTGCTTGCAGAAATTAGCAATACACCACATTTGAAGAAACATAAAAAGCAAAGGCATTCTTAAAAAGGTTCAAACATGCTTCATACTATACAACTATGTCTTAAAATAAAAGAAACGTTTAACCTTTTGTCACTTAGTATGTACAAGTTATAGGAACTGTATAAGTTTGTTGTATAAGCAATATACCAGCAAGGCAAAAAACACCGATTATTGGTGTTATTTAAAATCATTACGGTCACAAAAACAAGTACAATAACAATGACCAAGCGACCAAAATATTAATTTAGCCCGTGTTGTATTTAAAGAAATCTCATATATATTTTTTAAATCGTCTATACCTACTAAAATATTTTATTCCTAATTCACTTAATATTTTATTCAGCAGGTTTTATTACGTTTAAAAGGGATTTTATTTCGTATAACTACACTGACCGGAAACTTCATGTGGGTCTGTATCTATTTCTTGATTTAAGCAAAGGAGTTAGACGCATTATCACTGAAATTGATTGATCTCGTGAAGTAGGTTTTGAGTATGAGTAATTACATTACATTACAACAAAGTTAGCAAAACTTTTTCGCTTTAGAATTAACACCATTTTAGTATTTCCCACCGCTGAAAACCGAACGGCTCGCAATGAAAGACCCAGTGCAAATCTCGAAGGAGCAAAAATCTCTGCAGTGACACAACTTTATAAAGAAACAGTTTACGGTCGGAGGTCACGGCGATAGCCCATTCCGAACCCATCTATAAAAGATGCGTTCCGCCTGTCCAGGACATAACGATAAAACATATTCTCTAGTCACCTGCGCCTCCGCCCGTCGTAAAAGCGTTTTGTGGACTACCATCGCAATAAAATCTACCGCGACCGGCACCATGCACCAAGCGGAAATACATGGAGCACGCGTTATTGATCTGCAAGACACGGGGGAAGGGTTTTAAATTCTCATAAACCTGACAGGATTCACGGTGGAGAAGATTGAGTGGCGCAACGGACCTGGGGCCGCTTCCGAAATTTTCATATTTCCGTCTGTTTGAGTCTAACGCTTTCCGCCATCTGTCAATGTCATTGTAGCCCTACTCAGGTTGGTCGGTTATATCTAATAGAACACATTTGTACGGAACACCTACTTATTTCAGTTTCGGCTATAAGGGCGTTGAATTTAAACTGCATAGTGTACAGTCACAATCTAAAAGGAACCTGAAGTACCTATACATATTTAATAATAGTATAAGTCTAATACAATGATTTTTACTAACATTACAGTAACTGACTTAGGAAATAACTACTAAGTTTCTTTCTTTTAATTTTCTCAAAAGCTAAATAAGTTTCCTTATCAGCATAGGTACCTAACCTACTAGATTGGTTGCGGTCACCTTGTAATAAAAAATATGGGGCCGACAACAGACCCCTGAGGAACACTAGGTTGACAGTAAGTAGGGACAAATTTCATTTCTTTTAAATTTGCTTGATACATCAAAAGTTCATAGTAGGTTTGCGATTGTACTTTGACCGATATAGACTAAACTTGTAAATTGAAATTTGTCTCTACTTACTGTCAACCTAGTGTTCCTCAGGGGTCTGTTGTCGGCTCCATATTTTTTATTACAAGGTGACCGCAACCAATCTAGTAGGTTAGGTACCTAAGCTGATAAGGAAAATTAAAAGAAAGAAACTTAGTAGTTATTTCCTAAGTCAGTTACTGTAATGTTAATCAAAATCATTGTATTAGACTTATACTATTATTAAATATGTATACTTCAGGCTCCTTTTGGACTGTGATTATGACTATGACTTCAGGTTGCACGAAATACAAACACGGAAAAGACCTTTTCTTCATTAACCATTATTTGCTATAAAAATTACATCTAGTGAAAACACCCAGTAATTTAAAATCGAAAATCATATCAAGGCAAAGTGTTTACAGTGTTGGTTTTAAACATTGTTCAACACAGAGACAAAAAGGAGCAACTTCATCAGTGATAATTAATTGCTATAGTATCAAGATTGCTTTGCTGTTAAAAATATCCACCACGTTTTTAAGTGGCATTTATGATCAATTATACTTATTGTTTTTGTTGGTTTGGGCAATTATTTTGTTATGGAGGTCGTTTAGGATTGGATAAATTTCCAAAAGTAATAATTATTAAAGGTAGAACTGCACGTGCTTATTATGGAGGCAAGTCGTGTGTGTTTGAACTACCTCCTAAAACCATCAAAAATCAAAGGTAACGCATTTACTGTGGGTTGTCTAAAGATACATTACAGACAAGCGACCAAACTGTATTCTATTTATACAACATTGTGTTACAGATCGTTGCACAGTACTAAATAAAAGAAGTAAATTGTTGCAAATGTATGAACACTGTTTCCTGTACTTGCTACAGGTTTCAGGATACTATTATAAACTCCATCAAAAGAAGTTGTCGTGTGTGGACACCACGATTCTAATTTCTGCGACATGTTTGGGTCACAGAAGACATATTTCAATAAAAGTTTCCATTGGTTCTATGTCAACTATGTTTTAATGCGAGTTAATCTAAATAATAAGCTATATATCTATATAGTAGGTATTTCGGAAGTTTTTCTTATTATTATGGTTCTTATACTCGTACTGTTCTTTTTGCTGGGTTTAGTTGGTTAGTTTATAGTTAAATCAACTACTAACATAATAAAATTAGTATCTGATGTGTTCAAATGTCCATCTCATGTTTGCTTTTAAAGCAACTAGTCGAAACTTTTAGCCATTAGCTTCTTTGGCACAATATTTTTATAGCTGTCATTTTTGCTCTTGTGATGTTCATGCTTTATTTAATCGGTTTATCCACAGTACCAAAACTTAAAGACGTTATGAATGATAAGAAATCAACACACAAATTTACGTTACCTGAATAACACTATTGTTTTATTTATTTTTTAACAAGTGATACCGACTCCACAAATTTAACGTCTTAGATTTGAAGCCACCAATAATATCATCTAGTAGATAGAACCTTCCTCTTAACACTAATTTATCATAAATCACAGATTTTCCTTCCAAAGCTTGTAGCTGAAACTCCTGATGGTCATGCTTTAGGATGAATCTGTCGTAACCAATGAAGTCAGCGTATGGCACAACATAATTGGCAGCTGCCATTTCTGCAAGTTCTGTACGACCTTTCCAACCACCCCGTTCAAAACATTGCCCCACTTTCTCCAAAACTGACGCTTGGAGTTCGTACACTGCTGGTACCTATATTATATTTCTCCAACTCTTCTATACACATAGTTACGTCAATGTAGTATGATTCTGGTTAGTGTCGGGGAACTTTAAGGCCCCCTCTCTTTTTCAGATTTGGTTTTTCCACCTTCACCGAACTATTTTGGAGCTAACATTAGCTTGCGAGGCATTTTAAAGTTTTTTATGATTGGGTGTTGAAAAATAATTTAGTAGCGAAATAACAATAAATAATAAAAATTCTGTATTCCTTCAGCTGTACGCCATCTTCGTGGCTTTGTATGTTTCCAACCGACAAAGTTACAACTTTAGCTACCYCAACTTCTGTGGAGCAATGAACTATAGTGTTATCGAAGACAGTAACGCTACAGATTAGTCAATTGGGTAATGGATCAGTTTGCTATGGATGACGAGTAAACATTCCTGGTTGGAAAAGCTAGTAAGGCTTGCAAGGTGCCTCAGTATCTAATATAAACGTACCCTCCCAGCTGTTCAAAACAAAGTTTCTCGAGAAATCAATCAAATCAATAGTACTCTTTCGTATATTTTGTCCACTAACTACATCGCAATTAAAATTGTTTATAACTGCTTGTTTATATCCTCAGAAGCTGTCGAATAGGTTCTAAGTGAATCCGCTAAAAGTCCTCAAGTATAAATCAGTCGGCGGAGGAAGTCTGAAAGCTCTTGTTTCCTCGCGCTGTATGCTTTATTTCAGGACACATTTCTTGCATTTCAGACCTCCCCGTATCAGCATCATCTCTCGCCAACTTTTACAGCGAACAATAAAATGATAAATTCCGCGGTTCGGTCCACTAGTCGGTGAATAGCGCTGATTCGTATTTATTTACTGCCGAGTAGGAACATCTGAATAGTGAATATTAGCTGTTTTCGAGCTCTACTTTATACGAGAGCGTCCGCCTCGGAATATAAATGGACCATTGAGCGCAGCGCGGTTTGACTATATTAAGGCAGAACGCATTTATTGCAGTTCACAATGAATCTCGCCATGTGGAAGCAACAAGCAACTAGGAAAAAAGCGGTAACACCATGTTGCCAGACCAAAAGCCTTTTATATAAACAAATTTGTTAAACCAGTAGCCTTGTCGTTTACAGTCATAACGATACCATATGAATTAGAAACCCGTTCTTGAAAACAGTCTTGTTTCCTTATTAATATCTTAGAATACTTAAATAGTGCAAGCAAGAATGTTTCTACTATCGCATACCATGAATCAGTAAACCTGTAGTGGCGGAATGTATCTAAAGCTTACATATTTACTATTACGTGTTTACTATACTTCATTTAATAGTCCTTAGTAAAGTTTTTTCTATAACAGAATAGTAGAAATTTAAATTCCACAGACATATTTTTCCATAATAATAATCAGTTAACCATCCAACCTAACGCTTATGTATAACCAGAGTTGGACGAAGCTCTCAGCCAAAGGGCTTGAAGACTTGAGGGCTTAAGTCCTTTTCTTGTCAAACACAAATTACTTTCTGAACAGGTTTAAATTACTATTCTCGAAACCCAGAAACGCATTACTTATATAAAACTGCACATCTTAGAAAGTGTATAAAGATAGACATGCAATTTTCATTATTAAACTTACATGAAAAACGGCTACCTTAGCAGCTATCAATAAAACTGTTTCGGTGAAGTTTATTTGGATACGAATCGTTCAGTTCTAAATATATGCTTGATTTTTTATTAGAAAGGTACCTATATCTATTTTTAGAGTACTCATTAAAAGCAGAATTTAATATACCTTTGGATTTGTTAATCATATTTAGGACTATGCGTTAAGGTTTATAAATACGCTTGATTTTTAACGATTTGGGTACTTGTATCGTTTCTTTTTCATCTGAAATAAAAGATGACCGTCTTTAAAGTTATCTAATACAGGCACCTTTGATTCTTCCAAAACGTTTACAAATCTCGGAATACCCTATGCATAACTGCAATGTGAGTATAAATTGAAACTCGTTCGACAAGTGACAGTCAGGAGTCAGGCGATAGTTCAGTTTGTTGTCCCAGTACTGCGACGTACGTTCACGACAACAAAAACCATAAGCTGCTTCCTTGAATCATTTTTTTTATGAACACTAGTTATTATTATATTATTATACCAGTTTCCGATGCACGGGAATAGGGAACAGTGGTTGACTTCGGAACGTACCGAAAAAGAAACGTTAGATGACTGTATGTGTAACTTTACGAAAAATTTAGAAATAAATAAATTCTCGCAAGATTTCGCGAGATAGACTTTAGCGCCTGCCCCTTCTATCGTTGAGATAAGGAAAAAAAAGTACTTGTTGATTATCGTTACGCCATGCCCCCGTTGAGCCGTTCTCGAGCTATGAATTTGACAGACATCCTCAGACGGACAATTGCGAACAATGGCGTCTTTGGAAAATGCGCTAAAAACGGCTAAATATTAATAACCTTGGAATGATTAAGTAATAACATTCTGTGTGTCAAAACAATCTTCCGGGGTAACTTGGCTAACATGAAAATACTTAAGTAATTCATGACTAATGAGTGTTTCTTGAACACTTTCAATAGAGGTAAATGCATACTTAGGAAAGGTAGTATACGTTATTGGGTCGAAAGTAACAATCCCGAACAAATGGTGATATATATATAATCACGACCTTTTTGTACCCAAAGGGTGTAAGGTTTTTTATATGATTTCGTTAAATTACACTTCCGTAGCTCGTTTGTGCACGAATGTTTTCCACATCTTCCGGTCTTGTGCCAGTGTCTTTGCCGCTGCACTAGTAACACCTCTTTCGCGAAGCAGATCTTCTATGTTCTTGTCCCAGGTTTTCATCGGTCTTCCTTTCACTCTACGTCCTTGCATTTTAGCTTCCCATATATTCCTGGTAGGCCTATCTTCCTTCATGCGTAGTAAGTGACCATACCATCATAACTGTGCCTTCTCTATCGCTGACAGCACCGATTCTACTCCCAGTTCTTCTCTCACCGTTATGTTTCGGACTCTGTCTATTCTAGTTATTCCTGATATTGTTCTCAGGAATTTCATGGCAATACTCTGCACTTTGCTTTTGAGCTTTTTAAATAATACCCAAGACTCGGATCCGAAAGTGAGTATAGGAACAAATATGCTTTTATACACACTAATTTTTGTGTGCCTGGAGACTTCTCTGTTTGTTAGGAAGTTGCTTCTTATAGCATGGTACATGCGAGCTGCACCTTCCATTCTAGTCACAATTTCCGCTTCCTGCTTAMATTTGTTATTTATTGGAACTCCTAGGTATTTAAACGCGTTTCGATCTTTTCTACAACTTTTCCGTTAAGTGTAATATTCATGTTTGTGTTGCAGGCATTTATTATCATTATTTTGGTTTTGCTTTCATTTATATTTAAGTTACTCTTGGATMAAGCATCCTTCCATGTGGCTAGGTTATGTTCTAAATCTTTTTCTTTTTCAGCAAATATCACCACATCATCCGCAAATGCACATTCTCTTATGAAGCCTGGATATAAATTTTTGTGTCCAACATACATATGTTGCATTTGTGCTGTWGTGTAATAGGCAMTMGCGTACTGCCTTCTTAGACACCTTATCGAATGCTTTTTCCAGGTCTATAAAAGCCATGCATAGTAGTTGCCGCTATAATTGCTGCAGATGGTCCTGTCGCCGTTTTTATATATAGGAATAATAATCGCTATCCCTAAATGGTGATATGAATCAAAATTTAACCAGGAATTCGGAAACAAGGTGCGCATTAAAATTAACAAACATGACATTTTGCTAAAACACAATTTTTTTATTTCGTTTTAGTTCTTTCACGGGAAATCAACAAAATACATATTTCCTTGAAATTTGCATTAAAGCATTCATTTAAATGTGACCTATGCCTATCTATAAAAGAAAACAGATTTTTCATGTGAATAAATTTTGCGCTGAAGATTTACCGAAATTTTGAAAACTAATTTTTATTGCAGTATTTAATTGATGCTAGTAGAAATAAATCTATAAAAAAGCGAAGAAACGATATAAAGTTAACTGTAATATCAGCAGAATGGATGTTTTCATTCATTTTATGGAAAGCTTGGAAGTCTATACAAATGTGAATGTGATCAAGTAAACATTAGACATCTGAACTAAAAAAAATTAATAAGTGTCACCAGAAACAAGTCAACTTTACATACCTGGAACAATGCAACAATGAAATAATTTTACAGAACAGCATAAATAAAGACATTTTATATCAAACTGCACACGGAAGAATATACTTACGATCTGGCAACACGGGTGCGGCACGTCTTTTTGCCAACTTTGCAGAAGTAAACATATCCGGTAGAATATAAATTGAGAGCGTCAGCCAGAAAAGTTTTCACCGAAGTCCATTAAAGTTGTTATTGAATTTTCCACAGAAGGATTTTTCTTTTGACGTGTTTTACTTCTTCAGGATTGATGTGAATCTAAAATATAGTTAGATACCTAATATGTATTCTTAAAATGCATTTTATCGCTATGGTACAGCTCTTTTTGTATTGTATTCTTATACACTTACATTATTACTTATCCGATGAAATAGAATATATTTGCTTGATGCATCATTCAATGAATGTTATTTAATATTTTGAACCTACTAAATCACTTTAGGAACCGACATAACATGGAAACTGTTTCTTTTATGTAGGGTTCGAACAGAGCGTTTGGGTGGAGCCTGGTGTCCCCAAAAGCAGGCGACGACAGAACCGGAAGAATGGCTCCAGGTGGACCTACGATCGGTACACATGATCACCGCTGCAGGAACGCAGGGACGATTCGGCAATGGTCAGGGAGTAGAGTATACGGAGGCATACATTCTTGAATACTGGAGGCCGCGAATGAACAAATGGATTAGATACCACAACGGAAAGGGCGAAGAGGTAAGATTCAGATCTTATTTACGCTCGTTTGCGCCTTTAGGAGGTCTATAATGGCTATATTCTTACAGAAATGTGATAGTAAAAGATCTGTAAAAATAAAGATTTCACACACTGCTTTGGCAGCTTATAGAATACCATTTGAGATAACACGTGCCAACGTGGGATTTCGTTTCGAAATTATAAGAAAAGTAAGAAAAAAATAGTGTAGCCTAAACAACATAGTTCAGTACCTACCTGGGGTTTCTGTTGCAACTGATTCTATTGATTTTATCAATTACACTGCAGATCATATGGATAGGAAACAGGCTTGCAACTCATGTGTTTCGTTGGATAATGCCTTTTCAATATTAAAAAAAAAATAAAGTTGCGTTATCTACATCGTCAGGGTTTAGTGCACCCATCGAAGAAATGGTACAGTAAGCTAACAAATTATATCCAGTGGATGTATTACAGGCATATTTACTAAACATGTACAGAGAATTGAAATCTTGGTCGTGTTGGGGTAGAACAGGTAACCGTTTCACCCCCTCTTGTAAGGGGCATCATCTGGATAGGAAAAGGAAATATGGCACAAACTTAATACGAAAACCATTCTAGCACTATTGAACGTCCAATTATAGCATCGCCAACTTCTTGGCGAATCCCCTGAAGGACTACATAGGAAAAACATCTTCACATATTCTCAATTTCAACACTTTGTATATATTCCGTCAGAAGTCACTCTCGATCCAGATAACATTTTAGTCCGCTTCGATGATACATCATTATTTGCAAAAGTTTCAATTCCAAAGTCTGTGACAATCATCGGGCAAATATTATCCCGAGACAATAAGCCCTATATATTTTCGCATATTAAGAATGTCTTCCTTTAAGATATTTCACATTTCATAGTCAATTCTACCAGAAAAATTTTGGCACTTATATTGGTATTCCATTGTACTCCGTAGTGGCAAATTTATTTAGCAAAGCCTTTGAACACATAGCCTCGGTGCCATCAGATCTGAAACGTCTAAAACCTGGTTTTGTTATATCTATGTCACTTTCATTATATGGTCTCACGGCTTTGACAACCTTCTTGAATCGCCATAATTCCAACCTTCTGATATAAAATTCACATTGAAAATCGAAAGTAAGAGTTAATTCCCAGCGCTTAACGTTCGGTCCTAAACTATCTTGTTCACCGCACAGTATCAATTTATAAAGCAGGCAGACTTCGCGGTTTACCGCAACACTTGCTGGTCAACAACGGATATAAAACCGTGAGATAGAAACTGCCTTAAGTCGTCATCTTTATGCCAAACCATTAGTCGTGCCCCCGAATTGTAGATCACTTCCTCACGTTCAAGGCATCGCAGATAGAATTGGCAAAATTCTTAGAAATCAACTTATCCAAACTATCTTCCTGCTCCCTTCGAAAACGTTGAAAGTTCTTAAGTCTCCGAAAGACAAAACGAATCCCCTGTCATCTACAGCATTCCTTGCTCACAAAGATTACATCAAGTCAGACCCTTCCATTCGTCCATTCGGCGTTAACTGAATATCAGCTATCACATCCAGTATCTGTAAACCATTCACAAACGGCTATTCCATCTTCACAAATTCTTCCTCTTCTATCCAAGCATCCCCACCGCCTGCTTGAAAGCATTGGAAGAATCAGAAAATGCAAATATATAAACGAAAGACATAGTGCATTAAACAATATTTCATACTACAAGGATTCAAATATGACTTGAAATTTAGCTGTAACAATACCTAAGTATGAGATGTAAATCACATGGTGATAAACCTTAGCATTTTCTCAGGGCATTTGTAGTCAATCAAGAATTATGAGTAGGAAGTGCCGAGCAGCAGAGTAACACTTCTGATAGAACGAATTCTAATTTCTGAAAGAAATACAAGAGCCGGCTGAAGGCACAACCTCCCCTTATTTCGAACTTGATCTTTTTGATTTTAGCCTAAAATGTTGAACCCAGATTTCTTCTAAAAAGGCAACATCTTTATCTCTATGTCATCTTTGTCCAGTAGAGATTTCAACATGTCGCTGTTTTTGTTCCATAGTCGACAATCTGGGTAGGTACCCATCTTGCGCTATTTTATCGATAATGCAAGAGGTAATGGATAGTTTTCACTACCAACACTAATTGTTATGTTTGTGACATTTAAAGAATAAAAATTCTTCTATTAGCAAGAATAAGGTCGTTTATCAGGTCAATTGATTAGTTTGACAGAACAACCCCTGGTTATCATAGCCCGTTGCATTACATGCTTATCTTACACTAAAAAGCTTCTGAGGTTAACTGCAAGCAATTGTGCAAGAAAGCAGTCATCCGTTTCCTTCAGAGCGTTATCTGAAGCATTTAAATTACGCTGATCATTTTCCATTAATTTATGAATGCATTTAGCTTGTAAAATTCTGATTTGCTAACAGAAGTACCATTCACTTTTTTATTATTGTTGTAAAACCATTATATTTAGTTAGTTTCATATTTTGAAGGACATGTTTTTTGATTTGTAAAAAAAGGAGTAGCAGAAAATTTGAATGATATCACAAGTGTCTAATTTTCTGAATTTCGWAGTGAACTATGTATTTTTTAAGAAAAGAATAATCACCTAAAGTATATTGAATGTATAATTATCGAACTGTCGTGTCGTTTGGAATAATTAAACGGGTAGTTTAATTTTTTTAAACCACAATTATAATTGACGTTATGGAAAAGCATGAAGCGATAGYATGATATSTGGAACSTACAAAAGAGTTTTTAGTGTTACCTTTACATTACTACATAGCTCATCAAATTAATTTACATAGGAACACTAATCATTTCCAGTGCACGTGATAGTTAGCTTACCAGATTGTTGCATTCAAGGTGTGAGACTTGCCCTAACTTTTGATTCTACATGCACTGATGTGCTCCATCCACTCTAGCAATAAAATCTAATTATACCAGTGAAAGCCCGTCATTATTTTTTATAATCCCATTTGGTCCCAGGATCATGGGTAGCAGAGCGGGCACGTAGGGGCCATCCAATTAGCAGAACATCGGTTGGCAAGTCTGTTTTACAGTGCGTGGGACCAAGCTGCAAAGAAAAAAGGAGAGCCCCCGATGTGTAGGCCAGTTAACGAGCAGATTTCCAATCTAAAGTTAAATTACTCGTCGCTATAAAAATCTGCGGTTAATAAAATGCTAACAAGCGAAGACGTAACGAATTGGGGCGAATGACAGATAAGGAATTATGCAATGCAGGTTGCTTGGTTTGGAGACAATGTCATATAAGCTCTAAGCTCTAAATAAACTTGTTCACGCAGTCGAGAAAGGTTCTCTTATACACTTAGCTTTGCCAAAATTTCCCGCCAAAACGACGACTGCATGGCTGCCTTGGACACAGGAAAATACCTTATTTTTTGTATGGTACTATTTTATTGTTTCTTGTAATAACTTGCATCGATAAAGGTATGCTGTAAATTCATTATTGACAATATACGTTCCATGCTACATATTGTTTTATCTGACTTTTTTTATCTTATTGGAACCATATTGTATTTCATCTCCTGCATGTAGTCACTATTTTTAGGGTCTGCTATAAAGATGTTACAACTAAAAATATGTTCAGTTCTTGGAAGCTGAAAATCAAAGTAAGTGGAAACATGTCATACAATTGTCACTGTCCATATGATCATCTAAATAGGACAGTAGCTTACTGCAAATCATTAAACATATTTGAAAATCTGACAGAAAGAGAAGATATCTTTCACTTTATGGCCTATATAATACCACACAAAAACGGAATACTTTACTTGGAGTCATTTCTTCTGTAAAATACGGAGATTTCTAGCTCGATAATAATGACAATTTCTTCTATTGCTAATTTTAATTCTTCAGTCCAAGATTTTTTTCCCAAATCCTTGATTCTTCTGAATTTTATTTTAAAACTGGTGTGAAAAATTACTTTCTGTTAAACCGCCCAACATTTTTTTCTTTTTTCAAAATCTGATTACAGATTAGAATTACATTAAACTAGCAAGGCGATTCATTTTCTAAGAAGTTACAAAGAGAGGCCCATGGTTGAAAAAAAATTTCACTGCTTCCTAATGAAAGATAAAACTCATTGTATTACTGACTTTAGTCAAATTTATGGACAAGAGTTTTGTGCTGCAACCAGTAAGAGCAATTTGGCTGCAAAATATAAATATAGAATGGCATGTAAATTCACAAAGAAATTTGCGAGGAAATGCAACACAACTAGGTTTATTAATGGAGATTTATGTGCAAGAAGGTTTAGACCAAAAACCTCTGCTGCCGTTGCTACAAATGCACAATACTATACAATACTACTGTAGTTTCTGGGCAATATTTAGCCACTTGTAATTATAGAAATATAGACAAAAATTATGAAGAGAATAAATTACTTTTTGTATCAAAAGGGGCAAACCCCCTAATTGCCTAGAACTTCGTCCTATTGAGCATAACTGGCCTAATAAAAAAAATCGATTGAAGAAAACCACAAAATCGCAAACCGCAGGCTTAACTATTTACTAACGCTATACTCATATTCATACTTTAACGAGGAACACAAAAGCAAAAATTCAGTTTAACTGGTTCTTTTGTATTTTATAGGTAATAATGTTATGTTGTTACTAAATATAAATTTTTAAAAAAGCATTTATTCTCATTCCTAACGAAGAACAGCATCCTATTGGCATAATATCATCATGATGCTTTGTTTTTTGAACGGGTATTGCTCCCGGCTATGTTATATAACGGGAATCAACATGTTTAAGCAATACAACTGGTATAAGGTATAGGTAAAATGGCTGACATAAAAAATAAAATGTTTAAAATCGTTTTAATGAAACAAACGTCACATTAGATTTTTATTATTTGTGATGGATGCACAATATACTATTACTTATATTGTATTTCAAAATCTCAAACCAATCGAACAAAAAGCAAGAACAGTAAAAATATGTACAATTTTCCTTTTTTGCAATGTTATCAAAACCATTGCTTTATATACCAGTTTTTAAGTTAGCTKTATCCTTCTCATTATGCAAGAGCATTTTTGTCCCATTTAACCATTTCCGAGATCCATATAATGAGAAAAGTTCAGTGGGACACTTGTTAGTATACAATACTTAACAGAGCAAGCATTGTACAAAAAAAAATAAACATTGTAAACTATAAACGGGAAGGATTAGAATAAAGTTTTTTTCTAAAGATTTTTTTACCTTTTCCAAAAACATGAGACTCGTGATTTGATAAAATGCAGCCTTTCAGATAAATCGTATGAAAAGATGTAAAACATTGAAAGGCGAATTTTAAAATAAAACCATGCGCCCAGCTACTTTTGGAACATCTTACATATTTTTATATATATGTATCCTGCTCATTGTTTGGATTACTAAGATATTTGTTTTAATCGTATAAATAGTGGTGTGTGTTGTAAAGGAAACACCTCAGCTCTACTTTTTAAACTCGAGGAACTCGTGATAATCCCATATAAATTTAATTTCTGACTGTTGCGTTGCTGTAAATTATTTATTGCATCTAAAATGAGTCACTCCCGCGCATTAATCTCCAAAACGCCTTTTTAATCATCTCAGTGAAAAACTGGCCGTTCCACAGAACATCAAGGTGTGGTTGGCTTTATTTACACGAGTAAAAATCGATGAACGTAGCTCGCGTGACAGACCCAATAATAAATGGAACCGAAACGTTGGGATTTACCATATTCTCCTTTTTAATCATAAAAAATCGTACTGCGGGTATAAATTAAGGTGTCCGAAAGCGGGCACGCAGAGCTCGATTAGGCTTATTAATATGCACGATAAAGCTCCGATCTTTATTAACCTGTTTGGATACGTTTGGAGATAAATAAAAATGAATAACAAACGGGCCGCTGAAGTGGCAGTGGCGGAGCATAATCGTTGAAGCCGAGGTTGGAGCGTTGACTAATCAAAGAATTCTAAAGAGTATCTATGATGGATTGCATTTTTTAACAAACTGATATTATTTACAGGAAAATATAAAAATGCTTACAAGATTTATTTATAAATTACAAGGTGACAACTTATAATATTCTTTAGATAAGCACTAACGCAGGATTATTTAATAAGACGAATGTCATAACCGAGGTTAAATAGACATAAAACTATAAAAGGAATCTGTGATAGTGGCGTTTGCCCAAGCAGTTGACTTATGTCATTTTCTGCATGCGGTAGAAAGAAAAAAATGCGATTTTCGCATAGCAAAATTAATAAAAATAAATTTTCAAATATATTTGCCTAAAGGTTGCGGAAACTTTGGTGACGTTAAGTTTACATAAAAATGATGCATGAGTCAACGCAATCTGGCCATAATTGTGTATATCAGTAAGATCTATCGGAAGTTTTTGGTAAAATTTACTTCTGTGAAACAACCTCTTATGCTTTTATTTTGAAAGAGAGAGATAGAGAGAGAGAGGGGCCACCTGGTTTTATGCAGGCGTCGGGGAGAGAAAATGTTAGACTGACTGGAGATAGCTGTTATATGATTGGATTCCAATCCAAAGTAGTGATAGCCATCAATGCCTTCTCGGAATCCGTGACAATCATCCTTCAAATATTATCACAGGACAATAAACATAATATTTTTTGCAGATTCAGTAGAAAAATGTCTCCTTTCCACGGATCTCACTTTACTTGGCCAGTTCTACCAACAAATTAGCACACCCATGGGTTCTCCATTGTCCGGATCGAAACTACAGCTATCAGGTCTTATACCTAATACCTACATAGCTACATTATGTCGACATCTTTATTATTTGGCCTGATACCTTGACAATCATCTGAAGACCTGAAAGTAACAGGTCTTTTTCATTTCTTGATGTCCTTTTCACTCGTTTGGTCTTTTTTTTTAATCTAACAGGCCATTGGTATTCATCTGGCATTATACCTTACATGTCGCCTAATAAATCGAATCTCATAWCTCTGGGAAGTTGTTTTTGTGATAGAGAGTGTGACTCGTGTATTGTATTGTGATCGGCGAGAAATAGTATTGATTGTTGTAAGGGTGCTGAAGCATCCTGAGTGAAGGTGCGATTAATATTTAATTTGTAATTAAGTGAAATTAATAATTAAATAATGTTGATGAATCTGGGGATTTTTTAAGATATCCGTTCTAAACATCTATAACATAAATTTGGTTGGCGCATGTTTTGTCGAGGTCATGCTGGTAGTGTTGTCAATATTGTAATGATTCGTTACTCAGTAATCGTTACTTCACAAGAATCGAAGTAATCGATTACCAATTGTGGACAGTAGTCGTTACACGATTACTACGATTACTGTTCGTATACCGATATTCTGCAGTGCCGCAGCACAGCACAGTCATGCGGTAGCGAGTAACGACTACGACGAATAACGAGTAAGGAAAGAGTCGGTTCGGATTCGATAGGTAACGACTGAAGTAAGATACGTGGATCGATTGTAGATAAAGTAGAAGGTAGTTAAATGCGGGGAAAAGTAGGTTTTTAGTCTTTTAGCTTACAAAAAAAAGATTCTAAGGTCGCGTTGAGAAATAAGTTTAAAAATATTATGGTCCAGGTGAATGTTGTTAATTTTGTTTTTCCATCAGCATTTAATAATTATTTGCTCTGCTTCTGTTACAGTAAAAGTGAAACCGTCTGACAAAATCTTACTACCTACACCAAAAATAATTATTAATGTAATAAATATTGTTAGYGCCTTACKAAACGCATATAATAATTTAGTTTGTGTTATCCTTAATGTTTGTTTTTTCTTTTAAATACAAGAATACCATTAACGAAAAATACTCCAGTTATTACTGACGCATTTGCTTAATGTGTATATACTTGATAGAACTTTTTTATCTCCTTAACACCAAAATTAATCTTGTTGACGGCAAAATAATAGTTATAATAAGAATAATGTAGGAAATCCCATGTCAATTACTGATGTAATAACGCTGTTTCTATAATTACATCGAAAAAAAAATGAGTGAACCATTTTATGTGCATATATTTGCATATATACCTACCTTTCATTTTTACTCTAACAATATTATTTACATTTGCCGTTGTACTTCTTTGGTTATTTTTTTGCACAAAAAGGTGTACCTACTAATTCTCATTGCTTTTATTTTTAATTATATATAATTACATAAAAACTACATAATTTTTATGCGCCTCCGTTTTAAAGTAGGTACCTACTTATTAAATTTCAAACGCAGCTGCAATAATCGTACTTGTTCGCGTGGAATACAGTACCTTCCGTAACCGGGGTTACTTTACGAATAACGATTATTAGTGCAAGACTGTAACTTACTCCTCCCGTATTCTGGAATGGCAACACGAATGTGTTACCGCTGAGTAATCGTTAACGAGTACGAAGTAACGATTACTAGTTATACCAGTAACGAGTAATCGCGATTACATAAAAGTAATCGGAATTGACATCACTACATGCTGGTAATGCTAAAATTGCATATAATGTTTTAAGTAATGTCATGTTTCCTTATTTTCGCCTTCATAGAAACTTGGATGAAAAGATTATTGCAGAGCACATAAGTATGCAGTTTCTGTTTATGATTGGTTCTTGCTTAACACATAAACATCGAAACTGAAGAATCCGTTACATGCATTAGTGATGGTTAATATTAGGGAGAATAGAAAATATGTACGAAAGAAATGTTTACTGTTTATTAATGATTTTTGTTTTCCATTAAAATGGTGTTTCTTTGTGATTGTGTCTTACCTTATATCGAGCAGTAATTGATAGTAACTGGAGCCAATAAATCTAATCGTAATTGATTGTGTCTGTTCACTAATGCGTTGTTTACTTATTTCTCTTAAGAACAGAATTGACGCGGCCAAATGATTCATTTACGCTATAATAATGTGGAATATGCAAAGTGTAAATAATCAAAGCTAGTATAAAATATTTCCCTTGCTTTTATGATTTGCAGAGCCGCCACTGTGTTGGTGAATAAATAAAAATAAACAACAAACAAGCCGCCAAAGAAGTATCCGGTCTTTGAGAGTATTTCCAGGTTATTCGTACTCTGCTGCAATAACTAATAATAAACATGCGATCGTCCAGACCACATGGTGCTCCATAAATAAATACACTTATACATGTGATTGCAATTTTGATAATTACCTCGCCGTCTTTCACGGAATAACGACCATTTAAAAGGCTCTTCTACTCGGTGGCTTATAAATGTCATGCAAATCATTTTCGAATGACCTAAAAGTCGGGAAGGCCATGGTGTGCGCCTAGTATGTACGTTTTAATGATTAATTACAGGGGACTGGCTTGTTTTAAGCTGACAGCTTTGGAACCTCTGCAAGGAATAGCGTCCATAAACACGGTTCATAGCTTTCGGAAATCTATTAATGTTCCTAACGACTAACGCAGAAATAACAATATTAACAAAATTTGTTTTATTTAAATAAACTTTGCTGTTTTTATATATTTATCGTACTCAGTACGAACATAAAAATACTAATGATTGGGACTCCCGGTGCCAAATACACTCAACGCGTCTGGTCTTCGACTCAATGAGATGATCGATCTCGTCCTGAGGTGTCGCATTCCAGGTTATTTGTAAAGTTTAAGTACACAAACATAAACCGTGTACGGAGGCTAAGATGTAAACTTCCCTGCGTCTGTCGCTTCTGCTGCTTCTGATTTTAGTCTTTAAAATGAATAAAATTGCTTTGTTTAGAGTGTGTCTTTTCAGTACTTCTTTCCAAGGGTTGTTCTCTGGCTTTAATATCTCTACAAATTAGGTATTTATTTAAAAATTTACCACGACGTTAAAAAAAGCGTGTCCCTTGACATATTGTTGTTGATTTTTTATAAATTCGAACATGATGCTTTAATACGATTAAGATTGTATAACCTATAAATATTAAACAAAAACAAAACACACAAGACGGGCAGTAGTTGCGTTTCTGGTAGTTGTAGACTACAAAACACTGTAACCAACTACAAAAGCATAACTTGTCCTGTTGGGGACAGCGCTTCCTAGGAGCTTGTATCGTGTAAACGAGGATGTTTATGTAACATCACAATTTTTATACGGCATGTTGATGTTACCGTTCAACCGTTCATATCGAATAATTCCACACTGGACGAGTCACAAAACTGATATGCAAAAGGATTTTCTTTATTTAAATATTTTGACAACAAATTTTATTGAAAATAAGTCAGCTTGCCCGGATTTAAGTGGGACACTCTAAAGAGATAAATTAACGCTTGTTAAAAAAAAGATTCAACTAGAGCATAAGTTATTTTTCGATTAAATGTGCTAATAATAATAAATTGCTAATTACGAGCTCTACCTTTCAGATTATTTTTGGCGTACACTTTTACGAATTTTAGTTATTGCAACACTTCGTTGACGTATATAAAATAGCTTACATAGAAATGTATATCACTAGCTTTTGAATGAGATCATTTTTAAACATAACGGTGCGCGGTGTGCTAATAGTGGAGTGGTGCTATTTTGTGAGAAAATTGTCGTTCTCTTTCTATGGATGGATCTTTGCTCTCTCTCCAGGATCCCAGTCTTAAAGAAACAAAACTGTAAAAATTCGTATAAACGGTTATATTTTTGGGTAAACTTTACAGCACCATGAAGTGCCGCTAGAGTCTGTAAAAGATGGATTAAGCTTCTTCTACCCATAATCTCTCAGACGTCAGATCAGGATATCTTGATGGACAAGGCGAAAAACTGACAGTGTTTTATTCAAGATATATCAGTGTTACCTGGCTACATGTAGCCGTGCATCGTTTTGTTGAAAAAATTGGATTCAGGAGAATGGTCCTGTCTATCTCTAAAGCATAAACCGGCCTCTTGTAAACCCACTAATTTGCACGTCTTCTCACTCTAGACATATTGGCTGGTCATTTTTTTAGAAATGCTACTGCAGCCAAAATGAGGTATAATTTTTGCCTATTTTGTTGAATAAAACAAAATTTAAAAAAATAGATAACACTAAAGTTTGTCCAAATGAGACAAACATTGATACGTGCTTTATATCTATGTTAATCAGTATATAAGTCAAACTACGGCAAAGTGACCTCCATTTTTCATTTATCTTTGTACCACTTTAGTATTTGATAATCTTAACTGCGGATCCATCCCAGGCCTGATGAGAAATATATGAGTTTATAATTTATTTTAATGAAACCCTTATAGCTTTTTAGCATAAACGTAATTTTTAGAAAATTTAAAACTGTATATTTTTTAAATTTTATGTGTAAAAAATAACAGCATAATATGCTTTATATCGGAACAAACTGACGTATCTTTTTAGCCCATATTAATGATAAGACGTATTTCAGCGGTAATGCTCTAAAATCTAAATGATCCTAAATGTGTATCAGGTGCTAAAATATTTCGTTATAAAACCCCATTCGAAGGCCTAATAAGCATAAGAGTAATAGTACCAAAAATTCCCTTAATTTTTTAACAGTAATACTTTCCTCGATTCAATTTAAAAAGTTACCAAATGGCTTATAATTTGTTGACTGGCGAAAACGGCGCAAAAAAGAAACGTGGTTGATTGCTTACTAATATGATCTGTCAGTGTCATTTATCGAAATTCGATTTGACAGTTCGATAGGTTATTTCATGTTGTCCAGCACAAAGGCTTCGAAATGTCTTTTGCTGATCATAAGCTTTCAAACGAGCCATCGTACATCGTCTGAAGTGGAAAAATGCACAGAAGAAGCTCCTGCTGCCCGGCATCGAAGCCGTTCCAAGACTGATTTTTTTTTATTGAACGGGACTTTTGTCTGAAAACTAGTGGATGTCTTTCAGTAGTAAATATCTATATTTGAAAAAATAGCATAAATACTATAGGTATAACGAACGCTTGCATAACTAATATTTTTGTACAGCGCCATATGTTAAAATGTTATGTCAATGTCATAAACAGTTTGATAATTTTTTTTTAATGAACACCCGTTATATCATTGTCTGAACTGGAAAATGTATCAAAGTCGATTTCATTTTCTGAAAGGAAGTCATTAACATCCAATTTACAATTAAAAGAATTATAGTTTTTTCTTCCGTGACATAGACGTAGAAATAATTAGGTAAGAGTTGTACGTAGATACCTACGTTTATATAATGCACAGTCGCACTTCCAGTTGGCAAAAGAAAGTTTAGTTATCAGCCATCAAAAAACTTATATATATTCCTGTTATAATTATTTTTTAACATTCAACCCATCTGCTACTTTTACGATTGCTTTAATGTAGCAATAAACTGTTCCCAAAATATATAAGGCGGGCTGTAAACCGCTGTCAAGGCGCTGCCCCACAAAGATTACACACTTCCAATTAATTAACTCGAGTGCAATCAGCCGAAACCGACCATCACAATTAATTAGGGATGCTAATTTTACCGTCGTTTAATTCGAGATGTATTGCCTCTTTGTTACTTGGTCCAATCAAAGTAGGCGCCGTACAGGAAGAGGACAATTGAAGATAAATTGTGGTAATAACCGCATGCCACGTAACGCAGTGCCTAAAACGTCCTGCCCTCAAAATTACCTCGCTTGGACGGCCTTGATTTACATGTTTCCATATTTTATTTCGCATGGCGTAACGGCAATAAGAGCCGAAATAAAATGGAAATTTCTTGTTGTATGTGCCTGGGTGGATTTGGAGAATGGGATTCCATTGCATCTGTTACGTTAGCTTTAATCAGTCGGTGATTTTGTTTACGGCCGTTTTTGCAGCTCTTTTGCCAATTTTTTGCTGTCCAGACACGCTTCAACTGAACGAAATCACAAAGTTATATGCGTTCTAGTATAATCAATACTTTTGGTGGCTGTGTGTATTAATTAAAATTATCTTATTCAAACCTAGAAGATTTGGATTTGACTATAAATAACCCAAACTTTAACTTTTTGAAGCTTACGCTGCCGTTGGTCTTATCCGATACAAATTCGTCCAAAATGAAACCAAACAAATATACCTATACAGTTTCATAACAGGAAAGGCATTACTTTGCTTCAAAAATGTAGGCGCAAAGCTTTCCTGACCGCAGACATCCAAATTCATTTGTGAATTTGAAAGAGACCTTTAGCAGAAATGGCTGTGTAAAATACGAGAGGAAAACGTAAACGAAATCGCGTCACGGGCAACAGTCAAATAAGTTGCAAATTAGAATGCTGCATAAAAACAAAATTCATCCGTATTACGTACATTTAGTTGAGGAACTAGATCCAGCTGAAATTACTTTTTGGTAACGTTCTTTGTACGAATTTTTAAATTTCTAAATTTTATAAGAATATTTTTGTGTCAATCTGTAACATAGATTTTACTTTTTTGGTAATGTTTTTTGTACGAATTTTGTACATTTCTAGATTTCATAAGACTGTTTTTGTCTCAAGAAACAACTACTATTATTACAGTACTGAGAATCCTAGTTGGACCATCATTGAACATTACATAATTGCACCTTACTTTTTCGATACTAACCAGAAATGTTAGAAAATATACTACTTGTTGTGAGACAGCTCATGTGGTTCCAACATAACAAGGCATCCGCGCATTACCGGAGAGCAGTACTTAAATGCAGAATTTCCAAAACAAAGGGATTGGAAGGGCAGATCCAACACCATGGTCATGCAGATTAATTGAAACTTGATTTTTTTCTAATCTAGTTAATTTATAAAAACGGCAACTACTCGGGAAATATGAAGAAACGAATTCGGCATGCATTTCAAATTGAAGATGTAAATATTTTTATAAATGTAAACAACTCTTTATAAAAACGCTTCGGCGTATGTTATTGTGAAGCTGGTGGTTATTTGGAACACTTAATTTCTGCGACAAGGCAAAAGAAAATACGCCAATCGTCAGCTAATGCGATAACACATGGTTATTTGATTTTCTTTAAGTCCGCTAATTTCACCATTGATGGCAGATACCAACAATAGTGATTTTAGTATAAAGAAAATTGATACTGCATCGATCATTTGAGAATATAAAATATGGTGCTCCATTTAAATGTAAGAGTTATTGATGTTTGAATTAGTAAATATTAGCATCCATAAATTTTATCAAATGTACCCATGTAACATCCGAGAAAAGTAGTTTATTCGTTTCAGTCATTAAAATGGCGCCAAATATTGCAATCGTGAAATTTGTCAGAAAAGGTGAAATAACTCCGAAATGGTGCTACTTAGACAAAATGCAATAATAAACTGCCATTTATTTTTAATTTAAAAATGCAAAAATAGACGCGGTGTTCGATTTAAAATAACGAAGTTAGTATGCATTTCCTATACGACCGGAAGTCCGACATCTTTGAAAATCAATGAAGCAGTTAATTTTGTACAACTTTCATTCTAAACATTTTTATCTAGACTCAAATATACTTTCATTATAGACCGTCTTTTGCTTGGTGACTCACCCTGGATAAAAAAAATCAGAAATTTCGTAATATTTTTAAATATAATGAATGATTTTTTATTTTTTCATAAAAATAGGACTTTTGCAACCCTTATTTGAGTGTGCTTAAAAAAATTTAAAGGTTTAAAAACTTTATGTATTCCGTAAGACCCTTTTTTGTCAAACATAATTAAGTGTTTCGCAACATTTAAAAGCTCACACTCAGCAATATATTTATATCGATGGGTAAGCTAAGTAAGTATAACGCTTACGAAAAGGCTAAAGCGTTCCGCAGTGAGAAAAAATCTTTTGGTCTATGTTAACAGCAGTGTATATTGAATGCCATTACAAATTCAGTTGGTAAAAAAGCTCTGCTCTTAGATACTAAAATGAATGGGCGCATTTTGTGTTTTTCAACAATAAATTAAATGTTAATATTAAATTTATTATGACCATGGACAAGTTTTGCCTAAACGTAATGAGCGACCGTGGACATAATTAACCTATAAAAAACCATTTGTCCAGGTATATCAATAAAAAACTAGGTCTTTATTTCCCGGAGTGTAAGACCATGATTTCTGAGTTTATAAGACGACTATGTTTGGAATCTCATTTATAGATATATTAGGGTTGGCGCGCTACCCAAATAATCTCGCGGGCCACCGCACCGCTGAKATAGATATTAACAGTTCGATAGCTTTCTAACGTCTCTTAATGAAGTGTTTAAACCTATTAGAAATAAGTGATGTGTTGTCTGCTTCATGTTACGGACATTCTTTAAATCTTAACTATCACGTCGTTATAAGTCATCGACATTCTGAAATCGAGTAGTTAAGTCACTCCTTTAGCTGGATACCTAAACCAAAATCGATACTATCAACTAGATTTGCTTCCTGTCTGCACCTGTAATACGCCGGCGATATAACTTGCATCAAAGTTTAACAGCGATTTTCTGATTATAACCTTCCAGTGGACACAAATAACCGTTGATACAAATCGATACGTTAATTTTGCACGCGAGCCTCCCTGTTTCTATTCAGACAATTTCAGTACACGGGTTTTTGGTCGGCAGCAGCGCAACTTCTGACCCCTGAACAACCCCACATCACAGTAATAATGCCCCTCGTGCAAGAACTTCTAATTTCCCTTTGTCACGCGAGTATTAACTTATTTGGCGCCAGCATATGCATATCCAACTGCTTCTCCAAGACGGTTGTTTCCGTCGTTTCATTCAGTGGCGCCGTTCGTTAAGTTCTCTTTGTAATATTCAACACTAAGAAGTGACACAGAAAAGAGGACGTGATAAATGAATGGCGTTTCTGTTGTAATTAGGCTGTCAAAAAAAACTGAAATAGTACATGAATACTGAATAGAACAATTTTTATTTGCGGGTTTTTATACTTCCTGCTATTAGTTAGCCGCCAATTTTTTTGTACGATCTATGTAACGTCCAAACTTGTTTCTAACCTGATGTGCTACTAAGAAAGCTAAGTTGGTTCCTTAATTTCCTGTTTTATTATGTAGGCACCTCTTACGCAGCACTATGGGGATCATTTTGTGAAAATCGGTGGAGCCATCTAGCTGTGGCTTTATACCAACTAAGACATCGGTAATACATCATCTAGTGGTGGTTTTACCAACTACCAACGTAGGTTAATACAGTCGGTAAGTACAGAGACCAGCATTGCCGATTGCTCGATAAAACGTTTGAGTCAATTGAAAAAACCCAACGAAAACAGAGCCCAGTGAAATAAATTTGAATGATTATTAATCTTTCATATTCATTTTAGATCAAAATTAACTACCTCCTCTGCCACGCCAAGCTTTCGGGTGTATCAATGATACCAGGGATTTATTAATATTGTTTCATTGTAACAATATCTGCATATTTATAGGTGTACTATATATGTTTGCGAGAACGTTTTATAATACACTTAAGTACTTTAAATTATCGGAAATTCCAACTTCAACTCTCGGTAGCAAATTTTTGGTAATCAGAACAAAGACAACAATACATTTTGCATATAGATAGGTAATTATAAATCTAATATAATTTTTTTAATTGTATGTCGCTTAAGATTTTCCGCCGCCACTGCTTCGTACTTCGTTCCTTCGCGGCAGTTGTTTCCGTCCTTTTATTCGCATAGATAAAACGGGAATCGATCACGCACCTTCAAAAAAACGTTGCACAATAGATCCAGAAGTGGCATTATTATAATTTTATTCCTAGGCACGCTCGTGAAGGTGCCCTTTGTGTAATTGTTCCTGTAGATTTTTTGTTCGGATTCTCCTTTGTTTCGACAGCATTTGTTCCTTCGTTTGTTGTCATTGTTAGGAAAACGCACGTGGTATACGAATTAGACTTGGTTCGATTGTTTCGTTGTTTCGCCGTTCAGTAATTGCAACAGAAGCTTCGAAGACGCGGTTCTGACGTGAGCTTCATACGTACAGATAGCATCCGTCACAGTTCAACCCAATGTTCCATAGGGATTTTCCCTATAATCGTACAATATTCTTTGGCCGTGTTGATTTAATCACTCAATTACCCTTGTTCGTAATGGACCGATACAGCTGCGTTATGTGCTATTTTTTCGGCCCTCTGAACAGCTATTAATTTTCTCCATAAACAGTTCGTGTTGCTCCAGTAGCAAAAAAACTTGTTCTTTGAGTAAAGCATTATGCAAATTTATGGAAACTTTCTCGATCCATCAGCGTTTCCGTCACACAAGTACCTCTAGCCGCTAAGTGCCATAAAATATATACCTAACCCGCAAACCAGATGACGAGATATCGAAAACTGCGGCATGCAGGTTGAAAAATTGCACGAATGGATTAAAAATCACGTAAATGTGAAAAATTAAACATTTAAATACCCACATGCAACATAAACAACCGATAATTATGATTTATAGCGTACAACGAACCCTTGACTGATGACACGCACATGAGAGGTAAAAAGCTCATAAATAACAATGAATTCATATATGTATCGTTATTCTTTTGTTCTTCGTTTGGATTTGTCGCATTGCGTATAAGTAAGACTTCTGCAAAATAGTTTTACTTCAAAGAATATCGTCGTAGGTTTTTCATAATGTCTTGCGTTTTTGTGTAATCACACACACCTCATTTAGAAACTTCACAGACCTTTAGTAGTATAACACAAATTATGCCGAAATTTTGTTTCTTGAACAATACAGTATACGTTAATGACACCGAACATTGCTATACAAAGGAGTTTTTTCTATGTTTAGCATGAGGATTCCGGGAACTAGAAAAACTAGAAGAGAGGTTAAATGGGGAAAGATTTGCTGTTTTGTGAGCCTAAATTAATGCACTTCTTGGATTTTTTAAAAAGTTCGTGGTTTAATAGATATTTTGAAAAAAAAACGAATTTTGGTGATATTGTCGCACCCTGGGGTTTAGGGTGCGCGCTGTTTGCCTTGCCGAAGATTGGAACCTGTAACAGAACTTGGGACAAGGGCAGGAGTGATACGACTTAGGTCGTTTTAACATAAACATTTATTAACAACATAAAACTAAATCTGTAAAATAAACACAGGTACATAAAGTAAGTAATAAAACATTAATAAAGACAAAAGTGTTTGAGCAAAGATTGTTGAAACTTACATTCTTGCTTGAGGGTCAGCTCCTGCCTGGGGGTCTTCGAGTCTAAGTATTAGACTGATTTATGATTGATTATTTTCACTATTTATACTGGAATAAGCGCATACGTCACATAGATCGTACGACGCGTAAACTGCTGAACTAGCGCATAATCCGCCGTTCACGGGAAGTGCATTGAACATAAAAATGCTGATACTGACGTTAACCATGAAGTGAACTAAGAATTATAGTTGAATTGAATAGAAATAAATTTGGAAAATATTCTCTGTTTGACAATATCTTCTTATTTCTCTTAAACGTTTGTATTTTTAATTTTACATAAAAAGTTTAATACAAAGGTTGTAGAAAATAATGTTTCCAATCAGATAGTGTCATTCAATTTTACTAGTAAGCTGACTTACTTTGTTTTTAACATAGATAAAACCAGACCTTTGTATATATGGTTTTAAATACAATCTATGGCTATGGCTTCAAAAATGGTAGTTCCCGATGAWTTAAAACTTAATATGATTATTTAAGAAATATCAAGAGTTATAGCATAGCCGTCTTTAGTTTATTAAAGACGGCTGTGGTTATAGACATTTTTCTTTGTTATTTTGACTTTATCCTAGGTAACCCTGCACAAATGAGAACAAATGAATTAAATGCCAGCCCGTCAATCTTTTGTAATTTAACATTTAGTTAGTAAAGTAGTTTTTATGAATTATTCAATCTTGAAAAAACGCGACATTGTGTATTGTTACATAGGGTGTAATTTAAACACTGTCCGAGCTGCACAATAATATTACTTTGATAGTTTGTTGACCGCCAGATTTACTTGCTTTTGGGAATTTATGTTTTAATATAGCAAAGAACATTTCATATAAATGAATCTGCAGAAACAAATATCTTAGCTGGTATATTTTACAATCCATTGGTTTCAACAAGTCAAGTTGCGGCAGATGCAGAAATATACCGCAGCGTTAAAAAAGAACGTATTGTGTTCATACAAATTATCTGTGTAACAAACTATTATACATGCTGGTGATTACGAGAAACGCATAAAATTGTGCAGATGGTTTAAGAATATGCATAGAACAGATCCACAATATTCATTAAAAGTACCTTGCACTGATGGAACAGAATTCACAAATTGCGGTGTATTCAATAGGTATAACGAACATCTTCATCATTTTGAACATTAGCTGAGGCCCGAATTGAAACTCGGATTAAATGTATAGTTTGGCTTCATAGGGTCAACAGTTCTTGCATATTTTTGACAGGTCTGTAACCGGTGTACGTTATCTCAGTTTACTCAAGAACGAATTCCAAAATACGTGGTTTAAACAAGACGGAGYACAGCCTCCTAACATGAGGGACCTGCGAAATTATTTAAATGAAATTTTTCCCAACTCCTGGATTGGAAGAAAGGGCCTCCTCAGTCTCCCGATCTTTCTGTTATAGGTTTTTTATGTGGGGTGCGATTAAAAACAAAGTGTAATCTTGAAGTTAAGAATGGAAAACCCTAGAGAAGCCGTTGAAGCCGTTGGGCGTTCTATAAGAAAAACTTCGCTCTCTGTTTTGAAAGGGTACAATTACATTGATAATAATGGTGGTATTTAAACAATGTAAACTGGTCCATTTTCACAAAGTATGGTGGTATTTTCGAATATTATTTATAAATACTAAATAGTATTTTTTACTTAAATAAGATACAATCAATTCACATAGAAGTGTGTTGCAACATTTAAGACCAAAATATTTTATTTTTTCATAGCTATAACTAGATTAAAATCAATAAAACAGATCAAATAACCATAACTATCACATTTCTTTAATAATCATATTAAGTTTTACATCGTTGAGAAGCTTTAAAAATGGAGGATTTTTTAGTCATAGCCAACTATCGTTTATATTAAAACAAGTAAGCGTATGTATGTCATATCTCGAAAATGACAACTTACTTGCAAAACTGAATGGCATTGTCTGATCAGGGACATCATTTCTACGACTTTTGTATTTACACTTTGTACCTATGTAAAATTAAAAACCGCTGCAAATTGAATCAATATTTCTACATCCAATTGTCAAAATGACATTTACGTTTTTATTTCTTATACTATACGATTAGTATTCAGGTTTTGAGCATTTTTTTCTCTACACTTTTTTTCTAAGGCAAACAGTCCTCGTGATATTAGCAAGAATATATACATTTTTAAAATCGTTTTTTTTCCAAATAACTCAAAAATTATTAACTTAACAAAAAAATACAAGAGCACTTTCTGATCATAAATTTGATTTTCTATATAATACCAAAATTTTAAAAAATCGTACGAGCAGGGTCCAAAATAGGTTTTTTTGGAAATATTTCGAAAATGTCAAAATTTTGGATAAATTGTCTAAGACATTTTTTGTGAGAAATTTTATTTCCTATCTGATGGCAAATCATTTTTTGAATATATTAAATATATTCGGAGGCATTTAAGAAAAACAGTTTTCTTTAAGTGGCGGTTTTTTGCTAATATCTTCTAAACAGTTTGCTGTACTGAAAATTTATAAGAGCTAATAATACTCACAGTTATACTCCTAATCACATACTAAAACGAAAAAAATATAACAAAATAATAAAAATTTGCAAAATGGGTAGTTACCCCCCAATTTCGCCCCCTTCCCGATATCCTACTTATCTCACAAACAATAGGTCGCTTTGGGTAGTTAAGATTTATACGTTTGCCAAATTTCAAGTTCATATATTAAGTCTTTCGAAAGTTATCGTGTCCACAAACAATACCACAGACACACAGACAAGAATTTTTTTGCTCAAATTTTGTTTTTTTGCGTTTTCGACCATTTTAAAGCAAATGAGCAAATAAAAATTTTTGAAAATTTTTTTCGCGATACAATACTTCCCATCCGTTGGATGTGGAAGTAAAATAGGACCGTTGGAGGAATAAGAGCCATAAACTTTTCAAAAAAAAAAGATACATTAAATTAGACTCGCGCAAACGCAACTATTTCTCCATTTAACCTACCTTCTGACTCGGCTAATTTCAGAAATCCACCCAAAAAACTCAACCTGTATATAGTGATTACTCATTCAACTTAGGAAAATATTTCACTTATTTATGTTTGTTACAGGTTATCACAGCCAACAGCAACACCTATCTAGAAGAAAAGCGGGAGTTAGACCCACCCATTCTGGCCAGCAAGGTCAGGTTTTACCCCTACAGCTTCCACAGGCGTACCGTTTGCATGAGGGTGGAACTCTATGGCTGCCGATGGACAGAAGGCATCGTTAGCTACTCCATGCCTCAGGGTGATAAGAGAGGGCCAAATTGGGTCTTCTACGACTCCGCGTACGATGGTCATTGGGAGGGAAATGAGCTTAGACATGGTTTAGGACTGTTGATTGATGGAAAGTTTGGCCATGATGATTTCAAGATGGACATCCATAACGAAAACCTTGCCTGGGTGGGATGGAAAAATGATACAAGAAACAATAAGCCCATTGAAATAAAGTTTGAATTCGACAAAGTTCGAGAATTCTCGGCAGTACATATACACTGCAGCAATCAGTTCATGAAGGATGTGCAGGTAAGAAGATTTCGGACTAAACTGTATTGCTAATGGGGTGAACAGGCCAATATAGATCTAAAAGAGTATTGTCAGCTTTGACTAGGAATCGATCCCGAACTCTTATGTTAACGCGCCAATGTGATACCAACTACACCACTAAACCCCTTGTAATGGGCAAAGAAAGGAATATGCTCGAACCAATAGTTTTAAGTTGCTTATTTAGATTTAGATTGTCGCTATATGCGAAACGATTACCATTCAGTTAGTAAGTATAATAACAATATAAGTTGAAAAGTTCGTGGTCGCATAAGTAAGATTGACGTATTATTATCTACAAAATAAGTTTTTGAAAATATTGTTTTATTTAGGCCGAATGGTTATTTACGAGTTCTCAATTTGTTTTATTTAACTGAACTTCTGCTAAAGACCGTGTTTCATGAAAAAGCTGTCATTATCTTATTCTGATGATTGCATTATTATTTATTAAGTATTCCAAAAAAATTCTCAATTTGTTGCAATATGAAACTGTTGTATTGTATTGTAAAGCACATAATTATTAATATTGGCCCAGTTACACAAAGCGTGGTTAACAGACCCCCTTGTTAAGACGCGATTAACCGGCAGTTGTCATGGAAACGTTTCTTTTTAAATGTTTCTCATTGGCAACGGCTGATCATAGTGATCAACCGCATGTTAACCACGCTTTGTGCAACAGGGCCTGTTTCTTTTAAGACTATCGCATGATATCACACTTTCTGTTGCTAAAACATAATTTTTATTTTAAAAATCATGATCCTTCATGGGTCTTGGGAGGGGGGGTTCTAATGTGGACCCTCCTCCCCTTAAGGGACACCGTTGTTTAAGCAACATGGTTTTATTAAAACAAGGAAGCATTGCATCTAATTTAATTAATTATCTTCTGCTGACTTTATTTTTATATACAGAATAGAGCTCATCATGTCAGTATGCAGGGACTTACTCTCGTGCTTAATTAATGCTTATGAAGTACCACAAGGCTCTCATCTGGATCCGCTACTATTTACATAAACGATGTTGTCATGTTTTTATTTTCTCAGTACCTACTTTATGCTGACGATGTCAAATCTTTAATAAAATAACTTTGCACGATTACTGCATTAAATTACATCATGATCTGGATAACTTTAGCTTCTATTGTGATAGAAATAAACTTAACATTTATAACATTGATAAATGCTGTTGGGTTATATTTACTCGAACTTATAAGCTCATGTCATACAATTACAAAAAAACTACTTACACGTGTATAATAAGTTAAAGGATTTTGGTAGCATAGTGGATTCAAAGTTAATGTTTAACTTTCACTATTGTGTCACTATTACAAATTATTAGATTTTTCAACAATCATTCTATGTTTTTTAATGAAAAAGGCTTTTATTTGCGTTTATGCTTAAAAGTGATCGCCCTTAAACAGAGACGTTTGTTAGCGGATGCGTAAATTTTGTATAAGTATTAAACAAGCATCGGGGCGATTGAAATTTTGCACAAACTGTATCCTGCCGCAGCCTTCGCGAGCATGGTTTGTTTCTATCTTTTAAGAGGGACTATCTGTTCACAAAACTCTTCAGTTTGTCGATGCCTCATGGTTGCAATTCTATGCTCTTTCAAGTTGATAATGTTAGTTTCTTATCAGTTTAAAACAAAATTCAAGATGCGGGTTTCTCATGGACATTTCAATGTAATAGTGTTCATAAGTTGTCACTAAGTTTTTTCTTTTTGATTTTCTATTA
>QCXZ01000003.1:41772136-41821601 GCA_025024175.1 Rhyzopertha dominica | reverse complement strand
TATAACCCACGCACTAGGTAACTTCATATTATAACATCAGTGTTTCCAGTGGGGCGAACTGAATTCCCATATCTGTTGAATAAGTTTTGCTTCTATAAGAAAGTTCTTAATAGTAATTAAAAAAAAAACGCTAATCGACAACCCCTACTGAAAATGCAAATACAATTATMACATGTAAGTTGGGTGCCAGCTACTTTATTACAGCGTTGAGGTGGAAAAAATAATAATGATAGTAGAATCATATTTATACTACCTCTACTAATATGAGATGCAGAGGTAATTTATATGCGTATTAACCCAAACATGAATAGAACAATCATAAATTGGAAAAGAACCAGAGCCGTTAATTTGTCGCCATCGGCAGCTCTCAATGTCATCCGTGATCTTCTGTGACTTTTTTTTTAAGCCAGACTGAAAGGATGGGAAAATCTTGTTCGTGGAAATAATATCTCTAATATTTTGATCAACAATCTTTCCTATAAGTTAGGCATGGCAGGCAAAGTACCAATCGGTCTTAGATCTTTATTTTCGTTTGCTCTTCCTAAGAATCGGATGAATCAAGAATAGTTTTTATTGATGAGGAGAAACACCGTTCACAATGGAAACATTTATATGTGTAATATTAAAAGGACAAATTACTGGACACCAAAATTGCAACACGTCAATACTGATGCCATTTGGACCGACTAAGTGAGTCGTTATCTTAGATACCACAGACAATGTCATGCCCTATGAACAGATTTAAATGTATTCTCCTCGTCATCCACTACCAGCGACTGAGATAAATAATAACGCATAAGTTGCAAGTCGGGAGCCTGCTCGAGCGCCGACTGTCAAAAGAAATCACTAAGGTCCAGTTGCACAAAGCGTGGTTAACCAGACCCCCTGGTTAACATGCGGTTAACCAGCCGTTGTCACGGGCAGCACCAATATTGACGCTTAAAACGAATCGTTTCCATGACAACTGCCTGTTGACCGCGCGTTAACCAGGGGGTCTGGTTAACCACGCTTTGTGCAACGGGCCTAAGGGTATCGAAACGAGAAAAATGCGAAGGAAATACAGTTTTTTTGTTTTTTTTAATAAATGACCAAATATTGTAAGCCTTTCCAGACGCGATCAACGGCCTCTCGCAGATGCACAGCAAGCAAAGTTTTATAATATTCCCAATGCATTTCACCTTTAGATCGCTAGTACCTACTGTAGCTTGGATAGGTTCTTTCTATTGCTGTTTATAAGCCACAATAAGCCAGGTTAAAATTTCGTGAAAAGCATAAATTGTTAGAACTAACGGCTGATCAGCACAAAAATAGGCCACTCTAAATATGTGTTTTTCATATTTTGATTACATAAATCAGAAGCTGATTCTGCTTGCTTTTCGTGATTAATACTTTGATGTCCTTACGCCTATCCACAACACAACACATTTTCAGAATCAGAAGGGAGAAGTGAGAGGGTGATCGAAGGACATGTTTGCAGTTTGCAAGGGTTGAAATGCAGTCTGTAACCCCAGCAATGAGTAAAGTTCTTCTACTGATAATTTGCATTTCAGTTACTATGTAATCACTCGAGATATAGGTACTGCATAGCTTTCTTTAACAGCAGTTCTGCTATAGTAAAAACATGCCTTCCCAAGGAAACCCATTGCCGATCTTTTATTTTTTTTTGTGTCTTAACGCATACTACTATTTGAAACGTGTTCCTTAATAGGCTGTCGTTTTATTTGCATATTTGATTGGAGATTGCTTTGTGTTAATGCATGACAACGCCAGACCACACACTGCACGAGTATTCATGGTAACAGCATATCTATAGAGCACATTTAGGATCAGTTTCAAGAGGCTTATTGGTCGTCGTTCAAACATAATAGAGTCTCTTGAAGAAGAATTTGAAAATATTCTCAAATGTGTTTGGCAGAATTAATTGACTCATAAACATGTAGCCTTTGTATCCAGCTCTGTTTCAGGAATATTAAAATACGAAAAATCCGTGCATTTTACCCGTGGATGATCAAATGTCATGGACTCTGCTTGAAGTACTTATTCACAGTCTGTGATGATTATCACTTTTCACGCTTCTTAAAGCGATTGTGAACACTTACTGGAAGTAACTCATGCATGATACATAGTGACACTAAATAGTGGAGCTGTTAAAATATAGTATCTGAGAGTTATAACCATTTCTTAGTGTTTCGTGTTTTCCAACTTCTTTTGAGAAGTTTTGGCTCTGCATTTAAACGGTTTATGTATTCTATATGTATCGTTGTATGACACCACTTCCCAAAATAGGTAGCATCAATCTATCCTGTAAGTGTAGCCAAAGTACTGTAGATTTTGTCATTCAAACGTAATTTCATTTAGGTCGAGTGACTTAGTTGGAGTTCAAGAGATCAAGGCCTCGTGGCTAACGCGGGAAACATTCCTCAGGGCGTGATAACCATTTTCTAAGATCAACTATCACTGTGTAGCATGAGACACCCTTGAGAACCCTGACTTTGCCCACTTTGTAATTCACTCTGGATTTTCGCATACATTATACATTTAGAAGTATATTTAAGTATACAAGATGATTACATATATTAAGTCTTGCGTTTTGTCGTTTCTGCGGAGCTGCTTAACGCGTAGTCTAAATATTACCAAAATTTATAGGTATAATTGGGTGTGTTCACTAGTTATAAAATAATAAACTTTTATACATTAAAAAAGAGTACTTAATTAATTAAGTGTGTATCTGTATCCATAACGCAGCAAAAAAAGTTTTAACCAAGATAAATTGGTTACAACTTCTCAGTGCGCAACGTGGCAACAACGCAGTTTTAAGACACGCTCAGATTGACTAGGACTGGCTGTGACGTATCACCCCATGTAAACAAGATAGCGTCCGCTACTTTCTGTATTTAGTTTGCGTTATTGGTTATGTTTGAGAGTGTTCTCGTTTGTTTTTTTTATGAATCCAACAATATGTCGTCAGAATGCTTTGTTAAAGCGGCTTCGAACAATTTGCCGGCTGTAGATATGTTTATAGTCACCGAATTTATCAAGAGCGACCCACGTTTTAATGCTGCCGAAATCAAAGGCGCTAAAGCAGCAGTATAAGTAATTAATAAAGCAGCTTAATGTACAATTTAGTACATTATGGATCATTGATATTTTGAACGAAATGCATCTTTTGTCTAGTGCAAGTCGTGAGCAACACGGAGATGCAGGTATAGGTTATTTTCAGGTGAAGCGAGAGGGGCCTATATGTATACTGCAGTCCAAGATATGCCCGGGAACACAAAGTTCGTGCAAAAAATTATGCAGTTACTCTAAGTCTCACAACAGTAAAATGTAGATTTTGTCTTGGTCATACCCCTTCTGGCTGCTTTAAACCATCTCCGTTTGCGTTCGTAGTCTCCGGGTACACTTACGAATATTTTGTTGAGACTATTGACGGATGCATTTGAAATTTGAACACTGGCACAAAGCACCATCTGCTGTTAGCTTCTGATCTGTACATGCTTAAACATTCTCCCAGTTGTTAGGAGGAGTCCGTTAAAAGCAAGAAAACAACTCGTTTCACTCGGCACAATCAAAGGCACGTAGGTAACATAACCTATATTCTTTGTTTACATGGGGTGCTACGTCACACCGTGTCCATCCCGGGACACTGCGTTTGTGGGTCAATTTTTATATTAGAACTTCAGAACGGTTTTTTTCGAAAACTGGTGCCAGAAAAATTTTGAAATTTTTAGGACGTAACAAGGGTGCTCCAAATATACACATGGCATGATTTCTAAAAAATGTGAAAACACCCAATTCAAATTAATGTGTCAAATCATTTTGTAACTGATGAAATCCTTTAATTTCCTAGTTTATTTAGATGAATGTGAAAATCCACTACGTTTAAGTGGCTATCTAAGTATAATGCTTAAGGATCACAGATTTTATTCACTTTTGATTGGATATATTTCCTAGTCTGTAGAGCTACTAATGATGATGGCTCGGAAACAGTTTGAAGCAGGGCTACACTCACAGCCGTCTGGACTCCCACGGTTAGAAATTCATGCTTGCATTCATATAAATCCTGTACAAAGTACACACTTGTATATAAAGGCATTCACTTCAATAACATCTGAACGTTCGATAACAAAAATCTTCACGCGGTGGCATTAACCCATCGAAACAAGCTCCCCACAGTTACGTACCAAATACCAATCACTACCAGCACACTTTATTTAAGTACAAAGTCATTGAGTGTTGATACACACAGAACACCGTGCCGCCGAGGACTTGGGTCGTGAATAATTTAACTAAGAGATCAGATTAGATAGTAGTGTGTTTGTCTAAAGCGGAGAGCACCTACTCAAGATTCAGGAAGGTGATGCAGTGTTGTCAGAGTAGTTTAACTTTGAGGGGTGTATCTCGAAAATAGTTATTTTTTATTCAAGGTGATAAAATTGAATTTAATTGATTGAGCGCAAATTTTATATGTCAAATATCATTCTTTCTATAGCTAGTAAAATTCACATACAAAAAATTTAAAAAGCTACTTTAATATTAATAAATCGTAATAGTATGTTGGCGTAAGGTAAATTTTTAAAAAACGCTTGTTTTCATTTTAGTTTTGGGCAAAATGTAAGCAGAATTGCAGAAGGATGAATTCGAATCAGTGATGGAAGTTTACGCATATATTATAATTTTTTACATTACACGGGTAGAAAATGTAGATAAAGCACTTTGGCGTAGATTTTGAGTAGAAAATACAAGACGAGTGTGTATTATGGCTAAATTTTATTAGCTACACGTCAAAAATAAAACAGTTTTTATAATATCTATATTAAAACCTTGCATAACATATTTCAGTAAGTCATCATGGTATCCAAACGGCTTTTTTATTTCTTTAGGCACAAAATACAAAACATATGTTTGGAAGTCTTTCCTTCCAGGGCTATATTAGGTATATTCCTAAGAAGCCTAGTTTTGACATGCTATCAAATCCGAAACTCCATAATTCAAATACAAGCCGATTTCAGCAATGTAAACTGCTTGCATACCCTTTCAATACGGCACAATAAAACTGTCTTGCCATTAAGACTAACAAAGGTAGCATATGAAATTGTCTGTCTGTTTCCGTTATAGAGACGAAGGACAATAAAATCATAGTTTAGTCACTGAGAAGTCACTTTCATTTATTAATGCGTCCAAATTGCTCTTGACATCACGCTTGTCCTGCTTTTTTACTCAAGTCTTCTAGTCCCAATTAATGTATACCCAAACAAGTTAATGTTACTTACAGATTTTTCTATTTATAATATTTCGTTTGGGTAAGGAATAAAAATAATAATAAAATATAAAATAATATTGACATTTGAAGCTTTTTTTAGTAGTACACCTATAATGAACACCATTACAAAGCTAAATATTTCTAGATTTTTTAAAATCTACACAATGCTCTTTTCTACAGTAAACCTTCAAAGTAGAATATTACATAGTTTACGTGTACATAATGGCGTCATCTACGTGGCTTGTTCTACGCACCCATCACTGATTCGACTAGGAAAAGCTGCCATCAGGTGTGAAAAAATTCAAAAATTTGAAGAGCATGAGTGAAAAAAGCTTTCTATTAGTCTTTATTAAAATGAACCTTGCCAGTGATTTCAAATAGGTAACAATACTTCTAAGTGATGAATGCATTGTCAAATGACAAAATGCGCCGGCAATTTAAGAAAATATGACACTTTACGTTTTAAAAAATTTGGACGCAAGAAATTACAACACTTATGAAAAAACAACACTACCTATTCATTGTTCTGTTACCTAACAAAATATGTTGTTTTAATAGAAAGCTTATTTAACAAAAAAAAACTGTGCTCTGATATACTTGCTTGATTGAGAGACATTGCAGTAATTCAACATTAAAATCCCCGATTAAACAAAAAATATCAGCACTTTAGTTTAGTCTGCTCCAGAAAATACAGTTTGCGATGATAGTGAAAGGGGAGAAGCTTACATTAGTATATGCAAATTAATAACAAGTTAGTTAAAATAGTTTGTTACGGCATAACGACTAATTCTTATGAAAACTTGACAGCCTACGAGACTTCCTATTTGCCCAAGTGTCTGGGGCCTCACTCTAGTGTCACTTATAACACTTTACTGTTGTGGTCTCATTTGGAGGACGTGGATTTAGATAATGTGAGATTCTGCAAGATAGTGTTACTGGTAAAACAGGTCACAAAATCTAAGGACTGTAATAACTAATAAATCATGAATGTACAGTATTTGAGCTCTAACTCTTTCCAGTAAAATGTTACGTAATTTACAATTTTTGTGCTCGGTTACGTATCTGGGACCTTTGAGTATAGAATATAGAGCTTATAAATAATCAAAGTTAGGAGGTTAGGACCAAGAGAAGCCTCAATGAGTCTATGGTTCAGACCTTGGCGCTACAGGTATTCCAGTTCGCTTGTTTTTCTTTAAATCATTACGATACTCCATCTCACAGAACAGATCGGTGTACTCATTGCAATTCGGATAAGTATAAACTTGAAGGTAGGCTTAGGCCATATTCAAAATGTGTTAACAGCAGATGCAAGGTGCAACTCTTTTGTATTTATAGAAAGATGGGCTTCAACGCAAGCGTAGTAAACAACTGTTACTATTGCTGGGTTGCACCACTGCTAGATTGTACGTAAATATGTACTACGAAACTGCAGAATACAGTCAAATACAGATTCAAAGGATCTCTTTTCAAAAAGTTATCATACTTTGATTTAATAGGTATGACAAGCCACCTGGATGCCCTAATGGGAACTACTTCCAAAAGTGACCTGTAGTCTGCCAACTTGGCATGCACATGTATACGTAAGCTTGACAGCAGACCCCCATGGCAATTTTCGCATAGACATGCATTATGACAAGATCAAAGGGTTTGAATGGTTGGTAGGTAATTGGAACTGTGTGTTGTCAGGAACTTTGGAATAGTAGGTACACCAGTATGAAATCCATTCCACGACCAAAACCTTTTTTTACTAGTATTCTATCAAATATATAAGTTAATCATAAGCACGCTGACATAATCTGGTATGTCATGGTAAGTTTCTTCTAATTCTTAGAGAATGCCAGATTACGAAAACTTAGCTACCACGTAGACTCATGATTAATTTCTATCTTTGATATAAYATTCTGACCGTTAGTCAAACACAGGCTTTGGTGGTGTGATGGATTTCACACCGGAGCGGCATTCGGATGTCCTGCGTTCGATTCTCGGCCAAAGCAAAAAAATTTTTCACTTTCACAAAGTTTCTATTTTTAATTACATTTAAATTTTACCTTAAAATACTCAAAATAAAGCAAGGTTGTAAAAAGTTCCAATGAGTTAGGAAGCAAACCTTTTCATAAATTGCCTAAATATCAAATCCTACGGTAGGGCATTCATGTTACAAACCCCAATAACATCAAGTGCGTAATAACTTTCTATATTTAAAGATAATATTGATTCGCCCTAAAAAGTTATGGCTCGCAACTTATCTCTCTGGAATGAAACCGCAATCACAGTTCGTATTTCGTACCGTAACAGGATGGTGCCACTAAAAATGTAGTTAATATTTCAAGACGACTTGTAGCGACTTAATCTATTAACTACTTGAACCAGCCGAAAAGCGACATGGCAGTGAGCTTCTAGCATTTGTCCAAATTACAAATGCAATTAAATTTAATTTTGTTTAAGAGTCTTAAAAACAGTTGTTCTAATCATAAAATTCCAACACGATGAGTTCCCATTTTTTTATGAAAGTTAATTATGAAGTGTATTAAATAAACGGGCGTGGCAAACATTAGCACAACGTTTTTATACCCGCACGCCAACTCGCAATGCATTAAACGCCAATAACTTCACATGCATCTTCTGCAAACACATCAAGGCTGCTGCAGCGTCTGGCGCTTCTTTTATTGGACAATATTTACTCGACGGCTTAGCGAGCAAAATTTAACGCTGTTTACTCTACAAGCACCGTCAAGAGCAGTCATTAGCATTTCGATGCGATGAATATTTAAACCCCATCGAGCCGACGCTGAAAAATGAATATCGCGGTCCATCTGCTATCCTCACCTGTTGACTGGGTGGCCGTGCCAGCCCACGCATGTTCCCATGCTACAATGTAAAGAAGTGCAAGTGCAAGTACCTACATAATATCAAAATCTTACTTTTCTTGATGACAAGAAACTACAAATACAATGTTATTACTGTATAGTTATGTAAATCACAGTGTAGTAGTGGCGAAACCAGCGGCATGTTTAGGCCTCAAATGCTATTCGATTTTAAAGTATCAGTAGCTGAACTCTTAAGTTTGAAAGTAAATACACTAGATTGGATTTCGAAAGCAACATTTAACCCTCTAATGACGTATATTGTGTCTGTTTTTACGTTGATGTTTCGGCACCTCACGGAGCCTTTTTCAAAACATTATAACTCGCATTATAAACACGTGAGCTGCGTACCAACAACTGAAAACAAATACATTTTGCTAAATCTTACCTAAAACCATACTGGCATTCCTGTAATGCATAGATAAATACTGGCAAAAATGTGACAAAAAGCAATTATTTGTACTCAACGATTTGTTTAAGAATATAGTACTAAATGTCATGGGTTATAACACGGCAGAACGATGTAGGTCTTAAAAAAGATATACAAAGTGCATATAAAGACCTTCAACATTTTTAAAACTCCTTTAACAGTTAACGCCCAGTTTATTTTATAATTAAAATGGTAAAAAAATAAGAATAGAAATATACATTCAAACGAATTATTATTGGACACCGAATGCACATATACGAGTATTTGAATAAATCTTAAAACAAAATTTCACGGGTTAATAAGTTAATTAATTAAGATAATATGTTTCCGGAAAGATTACTGTCGCTTTAAAACACTCACAAAAATCATTAGTCTGACGTTTTTGTTTGAACTTGTGCCACACGAATTTTGATGTTCTGGTCTTTGACAAAGATTACAAGCGTAATCTAAACTTCAGACTAATAATTTTTATCAGTGTTTTAAAGCGACAGCAATCTTTCCGAAAACATTTTATCTTACATTAATACACTGAAAGCATTCACCCTCATTAACGGGTTAATATTTGGAGTTAGCTATCGCTATCGTTCCTCGCCTACCTTAAGCTTATACATATAAACAAATTGCTTTATTTTTGACAACTCCAATACTCTGTTTAGCAGCTTTTCTCCCCAGCTATTGATTTTCAGTGCCCGAACAGAATTTACACTCAAGGGTGATATTGGTTGGTAACAGTTTGTTTATCATAAAACACGCCTCAGAAGGTTGACTTACTTTATATTGAAAATTGACAACATTCTGCATGTGTCCGCAATTTTTTTGCTAAAGAATATTATCCACGTACGCGTGTTAGATTAGAATCTTGATAATAAATACAAAACCTGATAGTTAATTTTAGATTATCAGTTTTAATAAATAATGAATTTTAATAAGCAGACGTAGTAGTCCAGTCCAAACTAAAGAAATCTAAAAAATAATTGCGCGAATTTTATTTTKTAATTGGTAKGATTGTTMCTTTGTAGGTACAATTCAACATACTAAAAGTCCCGACAAAGCGAGTGATGGAGGGGTATGAGGTAGGCGAACGGGGTCTATGGATGTAGATTTAGTGTATCTTTTCCTAGTTTATAGCTTATCCCACAGAAGATTTATCCGTATTCAAAATTTCCTATAGAAAAAGTCGCAATACTCTTATGTAGGAATGACACTTTAGAAGTTGTAGAGCAGAGAAAACGTGGGACAATTTAATTTAAAAAAATCCCTGGTGGCTGTATCTTTGATAGACCGGTGAGTTTGATGTGGACATGTCAATATTAAATAGGTAGTAAATGAGTTAGTTAAGTTTCAGCTAAAATAAATATGACAAAGACTAATCATCCAAAGTAATTTTATGTCGCTGGGCTTTTGCAATGAGCTCAAATGCTCACTGGGCAATCGGCAYTGTAGGTCTCTGGTTATTAATCAACCGTATAAACTTCCGCTAGATTTGCTCAAATGACCAGGTAGTTGCAATTTAGGTCTCTGTACTTACAGACCACAGCTACCTACGTCACAGTTCACAACTAGATGACTTATTACCGATTTCACAAAATCACTCCTACTAGAAAATCAACAGGTTGTTTTGCTTATTTATTTTTGTATAAGGATAAACTTCCATTGGTATATGTATAAAAAAGACTATAAAAAGTCACATTTAAACGGCTTTCTCCATAAAATAACCATAACTATTTCGAAGCTCTCTCAATTATTTTCTATTTAATTAAATGATGTATGTAGATCTTCTGTTTTGAATAAAATCTCCAGAATGCCATTGATCAATTTAGATAATGTAGGTACTGTTTAAATTGCTTATACCAATATCTATCTCATTCAGTTATAAATGAATGATGAAACTACATTATTGTTCCGAATATTTAGTAGGTTAAGTACAAAACAGTGCGGTATAAAAATATATATACACGTAGGTACGGCAAATATTACACCGCTTGATAAAGTCACAAGTAAAAGTCATCGTAATAAAGTCATAAAGTACCTAAAGTTTGATTCTGACATCCTGATCAACCTTCCTAAACTAAAAAATGTTTTTAAGTTAAGTTTTTTTGGTTATCCATTTCAAAAATACGGATTACTTTAGAATTTAGACTGGAGACATAATAATAATTGGAATAATATCAACTGCACTACTGGGAACTAGAACAAAATTGAAATTGCTACTAGTTGAGATATAAATAAGCCATCTTGTTCCAGTCAACATGTTTCCTTCCGTGGCATGTTTATAATTCACAGATAGAAGACATGGTAGATAGACTAGGAAGCGTATTTTGATTAGCAGTAAATTATATCAGTAATATATACCGATCGCGAAAACCAAATGTCATCGCCACATTTAAATTAGCATACCGGTCTATACAGAAAGCTGTTACAATCATAGTTAAGGTGGAATAGTACAGGTACCAGAAAACTTAAATCCGAATGATGGCAGCACAGTCTATTTTCAACAAAACTGCAAACGGCCGTAGTTAAAATATGCAAATCCCGCCCTCATTTATAACTCAAATAAATTAGGGTCCGCCTGCATCCGGCCTTCAAAGACATCGTATCTACAGCGAGCTGATACCTGTGGTAGACGGATGTCTGGCATTTCTGTATTTGAGTAAATAGGTAATAATTCTAGATGTAAATTTGGCTGGGCCGAAACTCTCACTTCATTTGGATAGCGACTGTAACTTGGCCACCTATCTTCTTTCCAGAAAACAAAGATACGAATTAATAAAAAATAATAATAAAAATAAAATCAATGATGGGCGCGTAGAATATGCAATGTAGATTACGTCAGGATTATGCTATTATCTACGCGTAACCTATGTAATATTCTACTTTGAAAGTCTACTGTAGAAAACAGCATTGTACGGATAAACGGAAATTTTTAGTATTTAATGGTATTCATCATTAGTGCTGCTCAAGACGCCTCAATTGTMAATATTATTTTGTATTTTATTATTATTTTTATTTCTTGCAACTAAAGGAATATTACCTTGCTGTTGACCGGACAAATGTCTAAACTAAAATAACTGGGTAAGGCATGTGTTAATTAGGGCCAGGAGAGTCGACTAAGCAGGACAAGTTTGCTTTCAAAAGCAATTTTTAAACTACCCATCAGTCAAATAGACTCCTGTAAACTGTGACGTTGTCTTTCTACTCTATAAACTGATATAGGCCGGCAATTTCATACGCTGCCCTTGTTCTTTTACAGCAACTATTTTAATCGCAGGTCGATTTTATTGTGCTATATTGACAGAGTATACAAGCAGTTCTCATTGCAAAACTTGCGACATTGATCTAAACAAGGAAGTAGCAAATGATAGTAATAGTAAAACCCTTTTTTGTAGAAAAATCTACTTATATGTGAAGTATGCGGTTGCGAATTGCTAGCTTGTAAAAAATAGGCTTTTTAGAAATATATCTCGTACAGTCGGGGAAGAATAGACTTCAAAACATTATACTTTGTTGTTTGTGTCCCAAACAAGTAAAAAAATCATTTGGTAACCATGACTTACTAAAAAATGTTATGCAAATTTATAATATAAATATTAAAAGAACTGTATTACATATCAAAAATTCTCAAGGAATTCGACAAATATGGGTATAAGAAACAAAATAATTTCCGCTTAGTTTTAGCATGTACCAGTGTACTTAAAATCTACGTCAAAAGCTTTTATCTACATTTTCTACGAGTGTAATGTAGAAAATTATAATTTACGCGTAAGCGCCCATCTTTAATAAATAATACGAAAGTGTAAACAATACACATCATTCGGCGCCAAAATTTTATGTTGTTCAGGAGAAACTTTTTAAATACACTTGGATGAAAGCAAGCAACGTGATCAGCAGTGTTTACACTGTGGAAAATGAAAATATGACTTCACAGTCGAAATCTTCGTAATAAGCAAAAATTTTGCATACAGCTATAGACAATCAAGACAGAAATATGCCGCAGTCAATAGGTATAAATGTAACATTCATAAGTATATAGAACATCTTATAATTAATAGTTGCTTCGCAATTACGGGGAAATTCGACTTCTTATGTTAAATTATGTATATTCTTTTTCCTCGACAACCGTTCGATTATATTTACATTAGGTACCTATATTCAAGACACAAATACTAGGTATTGGGTAGGGTACATGAATCATACCCACTGTTTTACCACATTAAATTAAACAAAAAACTAGCTCAAGTTAAAACATCTTTAGCCTACAGTACTAGAGTTTTGAAAGAAGATAGCATAATTTTGATTTTAGAGAATATAGGAATACATTCAAATAAATATTGTTTTGAATACAATTAGTTAGACATAATTGATTGAATGTATTAATATGTGCTAACGTAGCATATATTTTTTGTTTTGAATATATAATGCAATAAAATATATTCTGTTTAGGAACATTTGATTAATATCAAACGAAGAATATATGTTCAAATAAAACATACACGGACTCGATTTAAATAAATAATAGAGAATATTCCAATAGTTGCATTCCAAGAAACAATTTTTACGTGTGTACCACCAAGGGGGTATAAGCTGCTTGCGTAGATCCTTTATCTTATATCCTAATTCTAAAGAAAGTGCAGGTACCCAGTGCTTTTAGTCAAGCTTTCCTAGAACATTTGATTCTGAAAGGATTAGTGTGCGGATTATGAGGACAATTATAGGAAAGTTCTCGAAACGGTCATGGATAGACAATATACCTGTATTCCTAATGACATGATGCCGTGAACAGAACATTATAAATAGCAAGGCAAATCGTAAAAGTCGTCACTTTTCTTTGCAATCTTGCTGGCGAAAGAGATTTTTGAATAGTGCGAGTATGGGGAATAAACATAAAAATCCTTCACGAGTGACGAAACGAAGTGGTCGTTCTAAATACATGGCGCGTTTGAACGCTGAAAGGTAAGTTTATCTTGCGATATATTACTTGATGCAATATATTTTTTTCTGATATAAAAAATATACCAAATGTTAAAGTATGAGTGTATGTGATTGTGATTATAGTGTTTGTATGTGTGTTTGGGTGTTCAAATGATAATGTTGTAGGTGTTACTCAATCCGGGTACTTATATCTGTCGTGTCGTTTACACATGTGCTTTTTGTATATGCATCATTTCCAAATATTCTCTTTTACGTTTATGTGGTTCTGTAGCAATAATTTGATGTTTTCGAAATCAAAAGTGTGATTAGTTAGTTCATAATGTTTTTTCAAAGCAGTGTGGTTGTCATTATATATTTTTATGTCGTTATATCCTGTTTTTTTTGTGTTGTCCCGTTAGTTCTATATATTGTTTGTTGCATTGTTTACATTGTATACTGTATATAGTGTATGTTCTTGAATCGTGTTGTATTTTGTTTGTAATGGTGTTTAACTGTTTAATTGTGTTTAATGCTTTATATGCAGTTTCAATATTATATGGTTTTAGTATGTTTTGTTATTATTATTATTATTGTACAGTTTTTCTGTTTGTTGTATTATGGAGTTGTATATTAGCTTAGTGATGTAATTGTTATTTTTAGTATTTTAGTTATTATGTGCAAACTTTCATTTATAATTTCTGAACTAATTAATTTTATTACTTGGAGTATTGTATTGTTCAAGACAGCTAGTTTTGTTTGTAGGGGTAGTTAGAATATATATGTATGCATTATTTGTATTAGGCATTATTATGTATTAGATTATTGCATATACCGTAAATAAAGATGTGAAATCGGTGAGAGTGATAAGTCAACCGCCCGGTACGCGCCTATAATAAGTTCGTGATATTGTATTATATTGTATATGTATAGTTTATGTTTTAATTTGTAATAAACTCCACGGACAAACCATTTCTGTGTGTGCTTTTATTGCAAGTAAACTACCTACCCTTATAATTCTAGCGTTGTTTAAAACGTGACGAAAACTGCATTTAGAAATTCGGGTTTTTAGCAATGCTAGTAGTCAATTATACGCAGAGGACATACTCTGCATTATAACGGAAACGCAGCAGACCAAACATCTTAAATACTTAACCAATTGAGATACAGAATAGGACAATTACCGTGGCATACCTGAGAAACGGTCGCTCGTTGGTCAGTTATCTAAGTGAAGGGGTGACATCCCTGAGGGGCGTGTCACTTAACCGAATTCTAACTAAACTCAAAAATAAAGAAAAAAACTATTTTTTGAACTTTTGCATTCCTAAGTTTAGATAAATACCGAGTGAACTATGATCTGATTTACCTAGGATTTGCCATAAAAAGTGTTATTTTGGCAGTTTTTAACTTTATTTAATTACTTTCTATTTTTTGTAACTTGTAGACAAAAAAATCTCAAAAACGAATCATAGTTCATTAGGGAATATAATCAGAAACACATCCTGAAAAATTCGCGAAATTTGAATGACCCAATTTTGAGTTGCACATGATTTTTATTCCCATGCTTTTCTTATGGACACTTTAGGTGTATCCAACAGCCTTAAGATAGATGGTTATCGATTTCCTCCTCGCCCACTGTCATCCAACACAGACCAAGCATCGCAAGATGTACAGTGGTGACTAGATTCAGAACGTCGCTAAAGCCAGCCATAAAAAGCTTCTATAAATGATAACCCCGACGTATCAGATCGCGTTAGAGGGCGACATCCAGGAAACTAGAATGTATTACTTGTCTGCGACCTTGGGGGGCTAACTTTATTGCCGAACTGGCCTCTTCATTCCTTCCGATATCCGCCAAATGACACCGCAAAGTCAGGGATCGACCAAACAAGCGAGGGGGAAGTTCTGGCGCCGAAGAAAATGACATCGCGTCATCTGAATGACGTTTATTGAGTGGTCTCCATGTGTGCACTCATCCCTTGCACATTAGTTAATATTTGTTCGGGGTTGGGTTACGATTTCAGGCAGTGCAAGAGACATTAATTCTAACTATGTATTCGAAATTGTTCGTCCAATAGTACCTACTATTACAAATTAAAACTGCATTTTTGAACAATTTTCTCAAATTACAAAGCATATTCGTACGCTTAAAACACCATCTATTGATTATCTGCGAAAGGCACGAATGTGATTGGGTTGTTTCAGTTGTAGTTTGCCAGTTGGCAAATGCAGTCAATAATGTCCGCCACAATCGTTGATCCCGTCATTTTCGAAGTGCAACACTATTAGTTTTTCGTTGTTAGGTCCTTAAGCCTTATTTATGGACCAACTGTAATGATTAAAGGAATGCTTAGACAATGGTGTCGAGAATTCAATAAATGGTCCCACTAATGTGAATGATAAATATTGGAGTGGCAGGCCCAGTGTTCAGACCGATGAACTAGCTCTATAGGCAGACCAAACCTTCGATCTGATCGACAATTGGGTATTATAACTTTTTTTGAAAATTACGTAAAATGAATCTTGAAGTGCATATATATCGTACGCCATGTTAAAAAAACAAAAAAAATATTTGTAGGTAGAGAATTCCAGTTCTGAAATTCGAATCTTAGAAGTCACCGCCAAAACGCTTCTATCCAAGGTTATTCAACTCGTGACGTCAAGTGTCACGTAAACATTACCGAGGAGCGTGCTGTTTAATGGTGTAGTATCATTCTTGTATTGGAAAAGCTTTTGCGTGGTGTTTATTGAAAGGACGGTGTAAGAGGTCGCACCAAAAAGTGATTTGTGTAGTTTTATATACAAGCATCTATTACTATGGAAAACAAAACAAGTGTTGTTTTGTACATGGTTGTAAAAGTACTTCAGTCATACAGCTAACAAATTTTTTTTAACCGTTCCTCGAGATTATCAACGTATGAAAAAGTTGTTATAAGTATTTACCATTCATTTTCCATTTTGTTATAGCTTGAAGGGGATATGAAAAATTATATGGGTTTTAAGTTGATAGAAAGAAACATTATAATAAAGAACGACGTTGTTCCCCATATATTCGACTGTTAGCCAGACCGGAAACGAGCCCCAAGAGCCCCGAAAATAAATGGCAATTTATATTTATTCTGATGTCAAGTTTAGGGTACATTTTTGATTCTTACATTTTTATGTTTACAAATAGTATGTTTCCGACAACCCACTGTGATCAAATTGTCAATGCTACGTTAATTTGATAAAAAGTTCACTTATGCTGTTGCTTTTATGTTCCTCATCTCCGCCGCGTTGAACCGCTTGTCGCTGTACAAATTCCATAACAATGAAGTCATAACTCATAAGTATTTCACTTTTTCTTGGCGTATTTAAATTCGCTTGTCGCAAAATGAACGCAAACAACAAACTGATAAATTGACGGGCTGAGGCTGACGCGTGGGGCGCTGACCCCAGATGTAAACAAGCGCCCATTTACGAGACACCTGACGTCACGGCCAATATGTTCGCGTTTTGGCGGTCCCTTTAAATATTGACATTTTTAATATTAAAAATACACCTTACGATTAATTTTTTCGAATTTATAAGCTGTCACAGCTGTTTTGTGGATTAGATGCTACCTATTAATATGCAATTTAATAAAATATAAATACATGGCAAATACCCAATTGGCAATTAGTGCTCTAGACGGTGAATTTCCTCTTATTGGACGCATAACCATATTCAAGATTGTATAAAAAAGAAGGTGGGTAACAAAAATGCTTACAGATAGAATTGCTTTCCGACACCTTTGCGGGCGATGAGACGTGGATATCCGACATTCCTGAAACCAAACAACAGCCAATGCAGTAGCTCCATTCAACTTCAGCAAAGCAGAAAAAAATTAAACAATTTCCTTTGGCTACCATTTTCTCGGATGATAAGGACGTTCTTGTGGTTAAATACATGGAACAGAGACAACAATTACAGTTGCTACGTACTGCGAAACGCCAAACAAGAAGAAGATTCACGATTTTCGTTGGGCACTTTTTAATTACCCACCTTACGGACCGAATCTTGCAGCTAACGCCTATTTCATCTTCTTACACTTCAAACAGTGGCTTGCTTCGAGACCGACAAGGATATTAAGACTAATTTCTAGGCAGAGAACTTTTATGCAGAGGAGTTGAAGAAGCTAGTGCAGCGCCACGAAAAGTGCTTAAAAGTGAACTACGGTAACGCGGAAAATGGAATACGTTTGTAGGAAACTAAAACAACAAAACGGCGAATAGGCCTCGTAGAAGATATATTAGTCATTTTGTCTATATCATCATAAATATCGCTTTGTGCAGTACAGTAGGACAGTAGGTGAACAATAAAGGATTTAAACGGATTTGCATTTAACTGTTTTGTAAGTAAGTTTTTACTTCAAACATCTTTAAACTCCTTTTAAAGTCTTTTGTTTAAGGTCTGACAAAAAATTACAAAGCTTACTTAAGTTTCATCTATTCTATTTTCATTATTTGTAGATCCTCGTATATATTTTCTTTTTGTAGCCTTTGATCTGATGATGAGGCAGCATTTTGCTTCAAAATGGAATTTGGAGTTCAAAAATTTGTACTATACTTATACTTCTATATATTATAAGAATATTCCAAACTTGGGTCACTTTTACTCTATTAATAGAAGCTTAGCATGAAGTTTTTTTTTGTTTCAGATTCAAAAATTGTTCAATCACGCAATATATATAGGTAAAATAAGTCAGTGAAATTGAATGTCAGGAATCCGAAAGTTTCTTTAGAGCAATGTTTTTTTTACCTGTTTTTATATACATATTAAGAAATAGTATTGAAGAAGTTGAGGAGTGGGATTAAGATAATCAATCTTTTATAAAAAAATCTATGGTTCCCCAAATGTACAAAATTTGCGACATCGAATTTGAGGTTTTTCGTTAATAGAAAGACGGAAAAGAAGCACACATTTACTGAAAAGCAAAAAATTGGTAACATTGTGCAAAACTTCCTTGAAGATGCATTTACTGCATTGCAGCCTTTTCTCTCAATATACGGCAACTGTTTTCACTAGGGCTGATCAAGCTGAAATAAGCATTTCTTTCATATGGACCGCCTAGGTTTTAATATGGAAGTACAGTAGATGTCAAAAAAGACCTGTTCGAAAAAGCACTTTGTAATTCTGACCGCGTCGCTCGGAGCGKCGCAAAGGGCGCAAGTGGAACTGGGGGCGAGAGGGAATAAATAAAACATGTGACAAGCGCAAACATTTCAAAGCAAAGTTTTTGGTAAACACCGATCATTGCTCCCAGATGGAAAAGTGCGGCCCGTATTTACATTGAGTGCCGGATTAAATTTTAAATTTGCTCTTTAGACTTTTCCTGCCTGAAATTCCGATATTTTCGCAGGAAATGGGTTTCCCAAGCAAGTTTAGAGCTATTGTAATATAATCTACCACTTTCGCTTTCTAGGTGCGTTCAGTTGCGTATTATTTAGAGCACTATGCTTTTCTTTCACGTCTGAAATAAAATACCAACAATCTATAACGAATATTAAAACGTGCGGTCGCTTAAGAGGGATACGAAGTACCGAAATTTAGAGCTTTAAGGGATTTACTATACAGGGCTCAGTTTTGCACCGATTTCGACAAGCGAGGACTTGATCGAAAGATGAAAGAACGTTCTACAGTTTGGCTTTATTACATTTCTGATAAATGTTACTGCTGATCGTTAAGAAATTATTGAAATTGGTTAATTATATCCACATTTGATAGCCACATAAACCGCTTTCAACAACAGTTAATGAAAATTTAATCAAGCCAAACTGTAGTTCAATGTTTCCATTACGTATGTTTCAAATCTGGACGGGATTGAAAAAACAACAATTTAGTTATGTTAAACCCAGTAATGGTCTACATGCCGACATTAGCACTTACCAAGATAGTTCATCACTGTAGTCCCTAACATAATTGGCGCTGAATGATAAATGAAAATATCACAGTAGTAGTGGACAGGAAATTTGTAACTTCAGTACTATCAAAATAGATTTTAAAAAACTGTGATCTTCAAAACAAACAACAAATATAAATTCAGAGAACGTAGAACCAAAAATACCATAAAAATGACAATAGGAAATTACTAATACCAGTTGTGAGTGTTATGATCTGTTATCCATTATAATTTTGAGTAGTATGTTTATATTATCAAGTATAGTTCTGCTAGAAATACGTAAAGCTAAGGTTGCGATGAAAAAATACCATTGGAACTAACAAAATTTGGGATTTATAGTTAAAAGTGTGCAACAAATTACAAAGGAAATAAAAATTCTACGTCCATTTGCCGAGACATGTTTCACAAAAAAATAACGAGTTTTCGTAATGATGGTTGAAGCATTTGCTTTCATGGTGTAGATATCCAAAATAAAAGTTGGACATGCAATATGAAGTAGCTCTGGTAGTGGCAAGATCAAGAATGATACCTCTAAAATGAATCTTCAAAGTGCATTGTTTTCAGATTCATTGGACAGATTCCCAAACCGCTCTTACTGGACTAAGCTCGTGCAATTACAGGAATATGAATACGTCACAATCTAAAAAATCGTTTTAGATTCCATCATATATTTCATTATTAGGTAATGTGCTTTCGCCTAATAAGCCATCGTCAGTAGCAAATATAAGAGTTTAAATTAAAAAAATACAATGGAACATTAAAATGCATGTCTATGCTGTGCTGTCTACACCTCAACCAACTGCATATAGTACTATTTCGCTGTCATTACTGCTCATCAGTGCAGTTTAGGTCTAGTGTAGACAACACGGCATAGAACTGGTTTTGCTTATATACCAAAGCAATGGTATGGTGAAAGTAAGAATTTAGGATGGCAATGCCATCTGTCAGCATTACACTGACATGACGACAAAGCCACCTAGCTGCCTTAACGGGAACTACTACAGCACAGCATAGACATGCATTTTAATGTATGTTGGTTCTTGCCCGTCAGCAAAAAGTGCCGTGGGGGCCTGCTGTCATATGCTGTCATAAATAATTTTCTCACATTTTTAAACTCATTAAATTACTTTTGTATTTGGTACTGACGATACGAGCCGAGAACGCTTACCTAATAATAAAATATGGTTGATTAAATTTGAAGACATTTATTTTACAGGAATATATTTTACCAAATGCTTAGAGAAAATCCAATTCAAGGCACATTAGCATGTTTTTTATGTCATACGCACATTAGTGACTTATGTTTATGGATCGGGAACATGTTCTTATAAACTCCTGCGAAACCAAAACTCTCTGGTACATGTGTAGGCATTTAGTTAAGTATTTAATGCATTCTAATTCAGCCTTTGCTATATGCTGAGCGTCAGCAGTTGAAATATGTTTAAGATCAGCTGTTTAGTTTTGTGAACTTCCCAGGCAATACAACAGTATTAAACTACTTGAGTAAACAGGAGTGGCACTTCCTGAATATAAAGTAAATAAGTAGTGCATACCTGAACATTAAATGTTAAATGTAGTCAGTCTACAAACATTATATTGGTGTATTGCAAATTGGAAATACCGTATATATAGAAATTCCAAATTCACATGTTATTTAGTTTTAGAAGCAACTTATGAAAAAAACCGTTTAAGTCATAGTTTTGACTACATAATATCGTTCATGTCGAACAACACAAATCGTTACCGACTTGTATTAATTTACCTATAATCAAACACATAAAACATGCAGCTATTAATTGTTGAACGAATATCATTCTGAGGCTATACTGAAAAAGTTTTAAATCCTCAACATATAATCATTTTATAGAATTAACTACCAAAACTCTATTATTAAAAAAAATACTAAAAAAACTGAAATAAAAATGTACCAAATTTGAACTTTGCAGAAAATCCGAGATAAATTTAACAACTAAACAACGAAAACACGATATACAGTGGTGTTTTCTCGAGTGGTTTCTAATACATCTAAAACGCTAGAAATGTGTTACGGTAAAACAGGAGTACGTTAGGTGATAGAACTTTATCTGGATATCAATCCACGGTCTGCGCCCGCATCTTCAGGCTCTTCTTGCCTAAAAGTATTAGACCTCCCGAAGGACCTTTTCAATTTCGCGCATCTCCTTTACAGGATCTACTCTAATCCTTAAAGTGGTTGCGCGGGCGTATACAAAACACACAAGCTTTTTAGGCTTCAGTTGTTGTCGGAAAGAAAACGGCCTGTTCGAACAAAAAAGCACGTGTTGAGTCCGGATTAAACTCGAACAATCCACGACAAAGGAAACTCTCCGGATGCTGATCTAATTATGATTCACGCTCGCTCTTAATCCTAAAGTGATTCTATAAGAGAGCCGGAAGATTCGCTTTTAAGATATTAAGAAATGTAAGATGCCAGAACGGAATTTGTGCATTTCTTTCATCGCAATATAAGTGTTTACATTCGTGAGAAATATCCAAAACATTATCTTTTATGTAAGCAAGAAAAGGTTTTGTTAAGTACTGAATTCTTTTTTTTGTTTAAACAAAGGCATGTCAAATACCTATACTTATTCTAAATGCTTCAATATATATCAGCGTACAAATTCCTTTAGCACTAAGAGAATTAAGAAAAGCTTTTCTTTCTTCCTAAGTTCTAACTATTTGCAGTAAATAGATGTAGGCGATTTATATAGCATTTTCCAATAGACGTCGACAGAAAGAAGGATTAAGATATATCCTGTGTGCAATGAGCCACCCAATTACAGAAATGAAACGAATTTTGGGGAATTTGTTTACCTAGCCGCAAAGATGCATACCTGACGTATTACTTAACTTCATTTTTGTATTATTTGATCAAGACTGACAACCCCAGGTCTCAATATTAATACAAGGTTTCCTCACATTGGTGCCTAACACAACAATATATTTATTAAAATTGTAACGTAGGTATTGCTATCTTACCATATAAACGTGTTTTATATGACCAGCTGTTCAAATACATTGCAGAAGAATTTAGAACAGTATTAACTGTTTGAAAGTCTTCATTTGCAATATTTGAGCTACTAATGTAACGGTTAAGTCCTGCTGATGAATGAAAAATATGCTTTATATATACTTTTATATAAATAACAATTTTATAATACCTAGTCCCTGATCCGAAATACCTAGCAATGCACCCTGAAATTTAATTAATATTATAGGAACAAAGAAAATTTTTTTATACTTTACTACAATTCCATTAAACTAAACACATTAATAAATTAAAAACGCAGCATCACCTTTCAGAAGCATACAAAGAAAGCGAGAAGTACTTAATAATGATATCTAAATTGTTCCACATTATTACAATACATGAATAATTGCCGTGCTACAAACGTTAGAACTCTAACCTATACATGCTTATATTTCAACTATAAATCTTCAATTTTATACTATAATAGAAGCAAGACCAATGTTTTTGACCTTGATACGTCTTACTCCGCAATCATTTTGTGGAAATCGGTAATGAACGGTGGTTTTAGGAACTACACTGTAGGTTGGTACGGTCTTTGAGCTTATTGGAGAAGCACAGCGAAAATTAAAATTACTTTGAAAGATTAGTGTTTGTCATATCTATTTAGCTTAGGAAACTCTACGTCCTCTCCCATGTATTTAAAATAAATGTGTCCATATTTTTTTTTGGAATAAGAGCAAACACTATTGTTCGCTAAATATGAAGCCTTCCGTGTCTGATAACGCTACTATGGTGTTTTTCTGTTAGATTTTTCTAAATATATATATAACGAGTTATTTCATAATACTGTATTTAGTTACGCATACAGTGACTTACAGACTGATAAAATAAATCAGGATTTGGTATAGTTCAACTTCGAAGATTAACTGCAAAGTGATTTCGGCGATTTTTGGTTTCGATTTTCAGGGATTGCGGAAGACCTTCAGTTACTTTTTTAATTATTATTTATTTTGACTCCTAAATTTCACTACTATACTTATAGATTACAGGTATAGAGAATTTGTACATACGTTTAAAAATCAGTTAAACTGCAATAATGTATTTCCCCACAGTTGAAATATAGCTATCGGAACGATTCTTAATGCATTATATAAAAATCGAACAAAAACACGTTTTCGCGTGAGCACTTGCATAAAGCGCAGTAAGTGACTGTGATTGCAGGGATTCCATTATTGCAATTAGTAGATATAGCACAAACTGTAACATGGGAAATAATCGACATCCTTTTCCGACAGACTTTTGTAACTTAACTAAATATAAATTGTTACTTTCTTGGCACCATTCTGGAACCAAATACAATAAATACTTAGAATTAGAGCAATCTTTATTTTATATTTATAAGTCGTTCTCGTTTTTGTTAGTATTACAAATTATTAATAAAATGACACAGATACTTAATGCTCAATATGTCACAATACATTAAAGGTCAAAAACTGATTCAACGAGTTACATTTAAACCATTAGCTGATAACTTTGGAGTAAACTGCATGCCAGAACACCAGTTTAGCAAATGTGAAATCTGAATTGTAAATTACTGTTGGGACTCTCGATCCAACTAGCTATTACGGCGACATACCCACAAAATGTTCAGTCAGTACGACAGTTTCAGGTTACATAAATGTAACTACATGATAGCTGGATATGCTGGCAATTGAAGATTTTACTAGAAACGATGAAGTCTGTTCTGCAAGGTTACAAAAAATTGACCATTCTAAGTTTTGTAACTGTTGCCTTCAATGTTAATTAGAAGTAATTATTCGTGACTGCGTCTGTTCTAACGATCAATTATTAATAAGTGCAAGAGGATAGGTCCTTACATTTTGAATTAAAAGTTCTCAAATTTACAAGCCAAAAATTAGTTTTGCTACGAAAACGATGTGTAAAATATTGAAGTAACTTTTTACGTAATATACATTTAAAAGACCAAAAAAACCCACGATCCCAGAAGATCACAAAGATATGTTTAAGTCATGTTTCCTCCCAAATTAGGCCCGAAAATCAGTGTTATGAATTATCTTTACATTGTCCTTACCGTGTTGCATATTCAGCCTTTATCGTTATCTTGTACACAATCGCATGTACTTATGCCTACGTCATTACTTAATTTTTGACAGTAGGCCGACTTAACAAACGAATTCATCGCTAGTACATGCCAATTACCGGAAAGAGCCATCCCACGCAGAATAAATTTCCATAATCTCCAGTGGCGTTCTCAAACATAAGTTTCTTTCTGCCTGTACCGCAGTAGATATAACCACAAACCTTATAGTTCTGTGTCGGATACCCAGAATTGGCTTATTATGACGAATTTATTTACATTTATATCAATGATACCAAATTAGTCAAACTGAACAAACTATTTAACTTTCAGTTTAATAAACCACAGTTTCAATGTCTTTAGTATTGTACTCTTAGTTACGCTACTGATAATTTCCCATTCGACATTGCTTACGTTTTCGTACAGGTTTTAATATAATACGGCTACCTATTACGCCTAGAGACAAAGGGGTGGTTCATCCCTCATAAATATTTATCAAGGCTCGGTAGTTAAAATAGGTGGGGCAGTTCAGTAAGCCCGTCAAGTATTTTTAAAGGGAACGGCCACACAGGAGAACCGTGTAAGCTGGTAAAGAAGACACCTACGGGGGAGCTGTCACGCACGGGCCAACAACACCTGATGTCGAATCGATTCAGCCATGTAATAGCATAAAATGGCTTCAGCGGGTTCATAAATTCAATGTTCCTTAGAATATGGAATTTACTGAATATTTTCTTACTGATGGGATTATAAAGTTGCAGAAAATGTTTGCATATGGTTTGGATGACACTACAATAAAAATACGGTTATATTTCTAATTACACCAATAATAATCGTCATTAGGTAAATTAGTTAAAAAAGTGACGTGCAGTGATTCGTAGTGATATACCTAGTCGTTCAGAAATAGATGGTGACGAACTAAGTTAAATCGTTTTCCTTGTTTAAAGCTCTCTTTATACAGGGTTTCTATAAATGACTCATACAACGCGGGTGGCGTTGAATTCTGAATTCTTTGTGCCGCTTTCTTGTAACTGCTGCCAAGCTACAATATGCACGGCGATAGTAGCTGAAGGCTGCAGATTCAATGTCACCCCACATCTCCGAAATGTTAGCTTTTTGCAACCTTAAAGTTAATTATCCCACAAAACACTATAGAATATGTTAAAAATACACACTTCCGTGCGTTTGCTTATATTAAAATATAATAAATATAAATCGACAGATGACGTCGTCACTTTCCGTCACTTTCCTGAGAGGCGGCAAATTGATTTAATCGATCATTTCCATAAGTGCCCTGATGCATGAATCATTTATAGAAACCCTGTATTTCAAATTATAGTATACGATAGTGCTCACAGGAACAAGTGCTAAGTATATCGACTTCATCGATTTCAAAAAAGTGGACGCCACTTGTGTTAAAGCTAGTTAAAACACATACCTATATCGCTATAACGGGGAAGTAACCGAATGAATCCAAAATGATGTTATTTCAAATTAGCATTCACGTTTTCGAGATTATCTTAATTATCTCGTGGCGTGATTATATACGAAATACAGGTTTTTTTTTAATGAAAAACACAGTAACATTATAGAATATTTTTTCAATTTTGCACAAAAACCTAGTAAGAAAAACTAACTGCTTGATATCGAAACAGTCGGCTTAAAGAATGATTCCACCGATAAGTTACAATAAAAACCTGATCCTTTATGTAGTATCACGTATTACAAAAACGTAATTTTATAAAAACAGAAAAGGAAACAAAAATGATTATTGAACTGCAAAAGAATTATACAGGTGTATACCGCTCACGCAATGGGCAAATACCACGACTAGCTGTAGGAGTGGGCTGGATTCAAACTTTACAGCTAATTTCAAAATTAAAAAGAGAGCCAAGGCGCCAGATAATTTTAAGCCCAACAAAGTTATTCGATAAGTCACTGACAAAATATTATCAAAATAACAGCGACAGTAGGTTAGCGGAAATAACAAAAAAAAACTATTACTAAGCGTTTATTACAGAAGTAAAATTAGTGACACACCTTGATTGAAATTAAATTTTAATGAATTTTTATAACTTAAATTTATTAGATATAAAGCCGGATGTACTAAATCAAGTGAATCCCACTGTTTACTGCAATTTCCAAACATATGAGTGCGCATTCATATTTACAATCGTTGGAAAACCAATAGCACAAGGCTTCGAAATAAAGTTAAAGTGTTATAAATTAGTACACACGCCACAAAAATATATATCAAATGCAATATAAACTATACAAGGAAACTACGTTACAAGGGATAATRAAAAAATACAAAATAATCAGGTAAGTAATGAATCAATCGATATTCTTTTACAAATAACTTGACCGGTAACTGAAAGGTACGTATTATCTTAAAATGTAAGTACGCAATGCTACAAAACACGAAATGAACTCTCGATTCGGCGTGAWCTCCACTATGGCAGTCAATACAAAATAGCAATACACACAAAAGTCTTAGCGATCACTTCAAATGAATGATGTGAGGTAAGTAAGACGACACAACGAAAATTTTGTACTCAGCCTAGGTCCAAGATAGAGACAGATACCACATCCTTCAGGGCAGAGCTTAATGTACACTGGATGGTCACGTAAGTCAAGCCAGGCTCAGATCTATCGCCGCTGCTTCGTCTCAGATTGGATACTCAACCAGACCAATCCCGGAAAACACTGAATTTTCCACAGGGCGTTGCGTAAGTCCAGTTGACTTCGCTCTGTTTTCTCTTTGATTTTCTTTGCCAGGTAAGTAGAAAAAAAAGCCTAACGAATGGATAGTTAGATATAAAGAAATTCCTAGGTTCGACACTTACCCTATATGGAGGCGGGCTTTTCACACTYGGATTTATTAAACTGAAGATTGTTAAGTCAGGAAATATGGCTGCTGTAGTGAAGTGGGCGAATCCAGCGTCAGCTGATTGTTATTATCGACGAAGACTAAGGGTCTCGAAATATTACTAAATCTCACCCACGAAATCAAATACCAAAATGTCGACGACAACAATTTGTAGTAAAATATTAAATCCTGCTTTATGCAGTTGGAATTTTACCGAAATTTATTTTACTACGTCCCCGCTTTTCAGCGTTCACTCAGGCCCTCAGTTCAACTAGTGTACTGATACCTGACAGGTAAAAAAAGGCCACATTCAGGCGCAAGAAACCAAGGTGAAGATATTTTCGATGTAGAACGGGATGCAGCAATCGGATAATCTTATTTTGAATTAAACCGCCGAATTAGCGTTTTAGCATTACGTTCCAATGTAAGCAAAATGACAACAAAAATATATTTGCATCGTTAGTGAAACTTAATCACCTAAAAGACTGTTAATAGAAGAGCTTAGAAAAAAAAAGAACATTACGAAATTAAATGACCGTTACAGTAGTCAGACAAAATAGCGTGAGAACAGGTACGAAAATCACAAGGTACATTCAAGATAGCACCTCTGAATGTTTATGGAGCTCTTCTCACAATGTGCGCAACATACATGATAGAAGACCCCAGAAAGTGTCAGAAAATAAATTATTTAATTATACTCTCCATTGTGCCGGCATCCTCGGTGCAATCTCACACTGTATTGTTGTGGAAGCCGTCCTGAATGGGGTCGAATTGATTTTACATTACTTCGATAACTTCGTGTCTAACTGATAGAGGAATGCTGGAGGCGATTTGTTGTGTTGAATGGAGAGAGCGTTTGAATAAGAGTCGCGAGAAGACCCTCCGATGCTCGCGTTTTGATTATTCGAGATGCCATTTGAGTTATCGGGGCGGGCTTCCTTGGTTTTGCAGGGGGTTTTTGCCGGGAGACGGTGCTCAGCCGAATGGAATCGTCAACGATGACATTCCTTGATGATGTAGGTGTCCTGGCTTTTTTGTCGAATGAAACTAATGGAACGGCCTGCAATTCTCATAGTAACACAAAGCGATATTCATTACCTACACGAAATTTATCATTTGAAATTTAGATATCTACTACAAAGACATGTACTAATTAAACTATAATGGAAAATCCTAAACACAATAATTTAGAAAGCCCTAATACGTATTTCGGAAGCTAAGCTGCTGTTTTCAATATAATAAGCGACTTTTTAGAAACGTCCAGAGTTTTCCTCTGAAAATCTGGCAAGGAGAATATCCTTCTGCTAAATCCAGTCAAACATTTCAAGAAGTGGCATATTCTATTGAAGATGGCAGATTGGCTGCTGAAATATGTATTTAGGCTTTCTTAATTATTGTGGTTAGGGCTCTTCATTATAGTTTAAAAAGAAAAAAAAACACACTAAGCTCTTACTTTACGTACAAAGAATGTAACAAAGTTTCGTGATACTAAATTGATTTTTATAGTTGTTTATCATCACACAACCCAAATTTAGAAAAATTCGTAAAATACAGTATGGAAAATCCCTTTAATATTTGAATTGAACTTCCAGAAGTAGTATACACACAGTTGTGAATTTAAAATTTAACACGGTTTGTAATTATCCTAAATAATATTTTCTTTCAATGCAAAATGAACTAATTGAATACTGATAAGGATTTCTAAAGAAAAACTCTTCAATATTTTAATCTCGACCTTGACATCACGGATAATGGTATAGAAAGAAGTCATTGATTCGAGCAGTGTCCATAAAAATCACAAGTTTATGTCACAGCTGAGAAATTATAAATCGTACTTAGATTAATTCATTTTATTGCTATAATCGATGATAACATTATAAAATAAAATACGATTGATACTAATTGGATTAGGTGAGCATTCCCAACTAGGAACTTACAGCTTTATAATGGTTAGGCAAACGTTTATAAAACAATTTTTATAAAACAGTGGTAGTCTTGTCAACATTGTCACAACGTTTATAGAATGCTTAAAGATGCAAAAAGGCGCATCTTTATAAAACATTTTAGTTATATACAGTATCCCATAATGGTTTTAGTAGGTGTTATAGAACAGTTTTGTAGATAGTTACAGAGGTCGTATAAAATTACTATAAATCAGTTACAAAACGGTTTTATAGCAATTTATTATAAAACAGTTTAATAAATGTTACGGCATTATCTCTTGTGCGACAATTTTGTTGCATTCAGCATCTTCAAAGGGATCTTTCGGTATTTTAACTGATTTGGCGGAGAATGATTTATTCCTTAACGATTGGGTAAAGTTGCAACCCATATTCCTCTTCTGTAAAATAAAATATGTCCTCAGACCCAGATATATACCGTACCAGATGACATAAAATATGCGTAGAATTGAATTGTAGTCACAAGAAACTACTACCAAACAAAATTTTCTGTGAAACATACGCATATACGCTACAAAATTTTTAAGCGCTTCAAAAATTATAAGTATTTCATGAATTTATTTAGTTACAAAATACATAAAATGTTTTTAATCATGTGGCATCTTAAACCTATCTGCACTGATTATAAAACGCATTTTATAATCATTTTTGTTAGAAACATAACTTTTGTACATTACTTTCTTGTAAAAAATATAATTTTCAGTGTGCTTTACGCAATGGCGGCCATATATGTGTTTATAATCATGATAAAAATATGGCTTCCTCTTTATATGACACGATTATCACAAAAGAAATTGCTATATAACAAATTGTTTTTTTACATGTGTCAAATTAAGACTTAATATAATAGTTTCATAGGTGTTCACAAGATGACGATTCAGTGTTCAATAACACATATTCAAACCCTTTATAAAATAATTTGTCTCCACTGGGAAAATGTTCTATAAAAAGATGTTTGGACCTTTATACAATGAGTATAAAACGATGCTTAACACTGTTTTATAATTTTACTGTGAAAATATTGCTAACGCTAAACTATATAACAATTTAGTGTACTGAAGCTGAATACTCGTAGAGGAATACCTTATAAAATGAAATAGACGTCGAGGAACAATAATAAAACAACAATAAAGCAAATATGCCTTGCTATTTGGAAATTATAAAATAATTTTGCTTGTTGGGTTAGTTTGTAAGCTATAAACAAACTATCTTTTACTAACAGACCTTTTGGCTTCAGATATTTCTCATTAATTCACCATCCCGTTTCAGTCAAAGAGGAGAAGGTCGGTTAGGTATTAACGAGGGTATTAATAACAGATTTCCAACTGATCGTAGTATGAGCAATTTTCATTAACTTAAGTACAGCTGTAAGTTCAGATAATTCATATCAGGCGTTTAGCGATTAAAATATGTTAATTTGTGACGCAAAATGCGTCTTTGAATATTCTGGTTGTACAGTGACGCTTTAGCCGACGCTCTTTTGTCGTTTGTACATTATTAAACTAAATTAATAAAAACATGTTATCCACGTATACTAAGATTTACCTGTTTGAAATGTCTTTTATCAGAATTTAATGCAATAATTTGTTTTACATTTCAGCGTAAAGAAGAGAATGAGCAAGAGTGATCTAGTTACAATTTTGATGCGACAATGATTATTTTATTTACTTATACAATTCATTTTTATTTATTACCTGATCTAAAAATTAAAAATATAACAAAGCATAAGTTACTGAACTGTCAAAAATGAGAAATACATCGTACACATATCATTCATTCAGTCTATTATATGTATAATTGAGTACAACTTTTCTAGCACTAAATTTTGTTAGTATTTTTAACAGAACCACACAATATTGAATGATGCCACTGTCGCGCATGGTTATCTAGGAGGATACCACAAATTGTCTGACTTGGAAAGTCTATTAGAATACTATTCGTACTTATATGAATTACTTTACCTTTATTATGTACGTCGGTCTGAAGTTTTTGATCGATACTCTAAGTCACGTATAAAAAAGTGAAGTTTAGTAAAACAAAACTGAAAGAGACGGTAGTCAGGCAAGCAGCCAAGTAAAAGAACGGTCACCAACAATTAACTATTTATTTACATACATAGAGAGGCATAGGCGAGGATATGGTACTCGTACACGTAAGGAAGAGTTGGACTCATTCACTAATCATATATTAGCTACGTAGATGCACCTATAATACGCTATCGGTATACATCACGACCACTTTCACTTTGAGAATAGCATCAGATAGTGATTGGAAGTAAATGTAATAAAGTACATTACAAAACCGAAGGAACTGTATTTATAGAACATGAATTTCTCATGTAAATATCGGATTAGATTAAATGCTACATTTGAAGGTGTGTTATCGATATGTGGATTAGGGATTAGCTGTGGAAAGCATTGTTATTAACAGGTGGTTACAAAATTTCATCGTTAATAAATATATCTGGTGCTCCGTTAAAATTTGAAACCATATTTATTAGTGTAATGTGTGAGCTCGCTTGTTAAAACACACAACTACTGATTTCCTTTTAAGTTGCACTAATTAAAGCATGTTTTAAATGATTATAAAGTTTAACACTCCAATTTATGAGTAATAAAACGCGAGAAAACACGTTTTTCAGCTACTTCTGCAGGCCTAGCAGGGCGTTTTTTAAGTTATCGGCATATTGAAAATGCTATAAAACTATTGTATACGACACTTAATAGAAAATAATGTCTGGCTCCTAGAACAATAATACCTATACGATAACCTACATTAAAAAAAGTTGTTGCTTTCAACATATTATTCTAATTAATTAAAACAGATACACCTATACCGAAAAACCCTAGATGATTAGAAACTGGTGATGGATATAATAGATGTTCATGCGATAGAAAATATTTACTCAATGAAAGAATTTGGAAGGTATCGCGAAAGAATATTGGGTAGTTAAGAGAATGTGCTAGTTCAACGGTTTACGCCTCTCTTTACAGCGACGATTTACGTTATATTTAAATATTACCATTAGGGAATAAATCAAAGTTATTTGGAGCCCAAGTGTCTTCTACTATAGTTACGCATGATCGAAATGACATGTCATTATTCAGAGATAGCTAAACAATCATTTGTAGATAATTGTAATATTCATGCAAGACGTATGTAAACATTAATAAATGCGTGGTATCAAGCGTGGTATAAGCATACAGCTTCTTGCATTTATCAAAATATCAAGTCACCTACACGAGTTTTTGCACAGCCCCCATAATTTTAGGAAGGTCAGATGCTGGTGTCAAAGATGTAGCAATGTAAGAAATATTACACCTAACTGTAATATTGAGAGGTCCCAAGGCAGATAGATATCCGGGTGTTCCTTCCATATAAGTGGCGGCATGCAATCAACCAAATTTCGGTTATTAATGTTGTTTATTCATATTTCTGAAGTTACGAAATCGCGATTTATTACCTCAGTTTTCGATTACAACGCAACTACTTTTCCCAATTGCTTAACGTGGTATTTTCGGTAAAAGGCGACAAGGAACGTTATCGCACTGCAATTTTATACAAAATTCACTTAAAGATAATAGTTAACTACTGCCAAATATCTTTGTTCACAGTCAGATAAGTATATTACTTTCTTTGTTTCTTGGTTAGAGTTATTTATGCATTTCACCCAAACATTTTCTTTATTATTATTAATGCCACATACGTAAAACATTATTGTGATTGCGAATAAATTATTATTTTTGATAGCTAACGCTATTTTCAATATGATCAATTGCAGGTTTCAAGGTTAGTAGATATCATGCATAACTGTTTTATCAACAAATACTGTGCAATGTTAACAAACTTTATCGATGTGTAAAAAGTGACGCTTCCAAAGTTTTTTCCAATACTTATGCGAGTACGTAACGATATCTGCTACATTACCACAAAATAGGTATAATTTGATTGTGGTTGCACAATAGATCTTTAAGAGCCCATTGCACATATTCCACCAACTATATTTTAAACATATAAAACCGCTAGTTAATGAAAACTAAGAGTTTACCTTATCTCGTTAAAATCCGGTGTTCAGCTAAATCCAGTCAGGCTAATTCTAATCAAACTTCAATCGACCCCATTCAACACTCAATCACTCAACCAATAACCACCGCGGTGGCCAAAACAGTACTCAGTCCGACCACTCAGGCACAATTAAGCAACTGGGTTTAATTAGGCTGATTGGTTCGCTTTAACATCACATTACACGCGTGTCGTATCTGTCAGTCAATGGGACGACAACCCCTGTCCCTCAGCGCTCGGTTTCAAACTGAAACGCGCGCTTGCTCTGAGCGCCAGCCACCCCCACCAGGACGCTCGATGCACCCCACTCCGTTGCATTACGATCATTTTATACTGCACGGCCAATTTCAAATATCAAAGTCTAGCCTAAGGGATGGCGGGAGGGGATGTTGGAATCAGAGGATTTCTTATGACCCAGTTTTGGTCAAACGGTAGCTTCTTTATCAGGGAAGATTGGAAAAGCGTTGTAGCGATATTTGGGTTCAGTGTATTTTACCAGATTCTTTATTAGATGCAGTGGCGGACTAATCCTTTGTGAGAACCTAAGCGCAATTTAAACTCCCCCCGCATCACCGTACCACATCAACTAAATTTTTTAAAAGATATCAAAATCTGTTATACGGTTTAGCACAAATTTTATTATTCTTTATTTAATATAAAAGTGCATTTGCGAATTGCATTTATTTTGTGAGTATTTAGCACCAAAATTTGACTCACAATTTTTTTGTATTGTTACATTTTTGCTTCCTAATGAAGCCTTCTTTAGATGACTTCATTGTTATTCTTAAAAACAAACCTAGAGTACATCTGACTAGGTGTGTCAAGTGGAAGAACATCAAGAAGAAAACTTGGAATTAGTTAATAATTCCTTTATAACGTGGCAATTAGGTTTTAAAACAATGCAACCTGGAGATCGCACTTCGATTTCTTTTCTCGAAAGTAAATTCAGTACTTGATACATTCCAAAAAAACACCTTCTCGAAGAAGAATATTTAAACACAGATAGCACTAAGCAGGTACATCTGAAATTATAAAACATATAACATATACAAGCAAGGGTACAAAACTTTGACAACGATGTTGACATACAGAGACAAGAAAATAAACTCACAAGGTGCAGCCACCAGGGAATTTTTTATTACATGTAGTGTACTTTTTTGAAGAAGACGGACAAAACGGTATAATAGTTTGCTAAATGTTTACAAAATAAAGAGTATTATATCGAAGATATAACCCCAAAAGTTAAAAAAATAGAAATTATACAAATGAAACTAAAATGGAGCTCTTCCCTACTCTGTGAGTACGAAATACTTCCACTGACTTCTCAATTATATAGGGTTTGATTTTAAAATGTTTTTAAAAATTGTCTGTCACAATAAGCAAGAATCACATAAAAGGGATAGTTGGAAATCGTATGCATCGTTTTTTAATAGTTACAAAAAAAAGTTTTTTTTTCCTCTTTTTTTTTCTTTAAGACCTGAAATTACGAAGCCTCCTTCAATCAATTATTTCTACTTTTACAATTACAGGGTGTCCTCGAAATACACCGGCAACGTTTGACAGGTGATAGAAAACGCAATTTTAAAAACTTTTTTCGATTAAAACAATTTCCGTAAGCGCTTTGTTTTTGATATACAGGATGTTTAAATTGAATTTACAAAAAACGATTTTTTAAGACTATTCCTGAACTATAAAAAGTTTTGGAAGTCATAGCGCCATAGGGTACAATAAAAAAAGTAATTGGGGCGTAATGCACCCCACCCCTCCTTTTAATAGAACTTTTAGGTCTATGGATTTTTATACACAACTAATACAGTTTTGTAATCCCTAATCAATTCTAAATAAAACATGTCTCTCTGAAGTTTGCCGTAAAACGACTCATTCGTCCCTAAAATTTGATTTTTTTTGATTGAAAAACACTACACCACCGTTATTTTGTTAAATCACACAAATGTTACTGAAACTGACAACGCTTGAAAAGTGATAGAAAGTGCAATTTTAAAAACTTTTTTTGTAATAAAAAATATCCGATAACGCTTTGTTTTTGATATACAGGGTGCTGAAATTCAATTTAAAAAATGGTCTTTTGAAATCAATTGTCAACATCCTTTATATCACAAACAAAACGTTTTCGGAATTTTTTTTTATATGAAAAAGGTTTTTAAAATTGCATTCTCCATCACTTTTCAAGCGTTGTCAGTTTCAACAAAAATGTTGTGATTTTACAAACTAATGACCGCGTAATGTTTTTAAAACAAAAAATTAATTTTTGGGACCAATGAGTCGTTTTACGACAAACTTCAAAGAGACATGATTTATTTAGAATTGCTTAAAGATTACAAAACTGTATTAGTTTTCTCTAAAAATCGAGAGACCTAAAAGTGCTATTAAAAAGGGGGGTGTGCATTACTCCAGCGCACGCCACTGGTGCTTTAGAAGCCTACCGATTACTTTTTTTTATTGTACCTTATGCCGTTATGGTTCTTATCAAATTTGAAATTGATATCCTTTATAGTTCAGGAGGTCTTAAAAAAATCATTTTTTAAAATTCAATTTCAACATCCTGTATATAAAAAACAAAGCGCTTTCGGAAATTTTTTCTTCTAAAAAAGTTTTTGGAATTGCATTTTCTCACCTGTCAAACATTGTCGGTGTATTTTGAGGACACCCTGTACAAAGAATGTTTCTATTGTTAGTTAAAAGTTAAAATGTAAAGTTTAATATGGTCATATTAATGAGTAAAATAAAACAACAATTCATTTTCTTTCGCTAAATCTTTCAGGATCATAATTTATCAATGGTCTCCATTTCATATCCATTTCACACAGCCCCTTGATTGTTAAATCCGTGGTTAGGAATATAAGGTTTTGTTTATTAAGTTTATGAACTAGTTATGCTTACTTACCTATATAGTCAGATGCAGGATGCATGGAACGAATTTTCTTGTATCATTGATTTTAAAATGGCCAGATCCCATTCCCACCTACACAACTGTTTCCACAATAATAGGTTTCGTCCTATACCAGAGCGTACAAACCAGAATTTGTTGGATAGTTTCAATTATGAAACATTATGAATCAATTAGGTAGCTTGGAAACAAGCTGATTGAACGTATGTGCTTTGTTTCACTCAATTTAGCAGATAACTCCAATATAAAACACCGGAGTAGCAAAAAAACTTAATACAACTGTTATTGACGTTATACATAATATTATCTAGTGTATTTTTGCACTAAAAGTTAGACTATGATACCCGGGTTATTTAACAAAATCGTTTCGATCACGTTATTAAGAATGACAGCTGAACTATGCCGTTCAATCGAAATTCAATGAAGTTGTTAATTTGACAATTAGTTGAATAACTTACTTTTTACTAATAGATGGCATTGCCGTCTAAATGTTCATTAATACTTTTACTTAAAAAACTCATAGTGCATAAGTCCACACATTAGAAAATATACACATCTGGTTTCTAATGTAACAATCAGTAAATTTCAAGTCCGTACTACTGATTTGTAAAGGGATGCTTCTTTTTATAATTAAGTGAATTTCCACCAATACATCTGTTATTGTGTTCTCTCAGTCTATCACAATGGAACTAAAATTGAGAAAATTTTGCAACTTCAAGGTGTCCATATTTGTTTTGTTTCCGTTTGTTTACGAAGGACGAGTACAATATGATACATGTGTGTTTACACAGGATTGTAGTACTGATGTCTAACCTGTAATAAGGTAGKTATCTCTATTTACCTATCACTATTTGCATTCAATAAAGGCTTCATGCACAAATAGTAAGAAAATATATGTATTTAGTGGTTCCTGTTAGCTTTAGTTTTTTTTTTAAATCTCAATATATTTTAGACAAACCTATGTTATGATAATTGTTTTAATACAAWCACTTAACCCAGTATGACTAACTATAAAATCATCATGCTAGGAAAGCATTGTTTTTACTGTTTTGAATAATATATTCAAAAGCAATTCACTATAAGAGTGTTTGAGGTAAATTTCAATGTAAAAACCGCCGCAAATTGAATCAATACTTCCACATCCAATTGTCAAAATGACATTTATGTTTTTATTTCTTATACTATACGATTAGAAATCAGGTTTTGAGCATTTTTTCTCTCTACACATTTTTTCTAAGACAAACAGTCCTCGTAATATTAGCAAAAATATGTAAATTTTAAAATCGTTTTTTTTTTCCAAATAACACGTAAATTATTAACTTAACAAAAAAATTACAAGAGTGCTTTCTGATCAGAAATTTGATTTTCTATATAATACCAAAATTTTAAAAAAACCGTACGAGCAGAGTCCAAAATAGGTTTTTTGGAAATATTTTGAAAATGTCAAAATTTTGAATAAATACTCTAAGACACTTTTTGTGAGAAATTTAATATCCTATCTGACGGTATTTTCATTTTTTGAATATATTAAATATATTCGAAGATATTTAGGAAAAACCGTTTTCTTTAAGTGACGCTTTTTTGCTATCTTCTAAACAGTTTGCTGCACCGAAAATTTATAAGAACGAATAATACTCGCAGCATTCACATACGAAAACGAAAATAAATAAAAAAATAAAAATTTGCAAAAAGGGTAGTTATCCCCCAATTTCGCCCCCTTACTGATACCCTACTTACTCCAAAAATAATAGGTCGCTTTGGGTAGTTGAGATTTATACGTTTGTCAAATTTGAAGTTCTTATATTAAGTCTTTCGAGAGTTATCGTGTCCACAAACAATACCACAGACACACAGACACACAGATAGACACACAGACACACAGCAAGAAATTTTTTTTGCTCAAATTTTTTTTTCGACCATTTTAAAGCGAATGAGCAAATAAAAATATTGGAAAAATTTTTTCGCGACACAATACTTCCCATCCGTTGGATGTGGAAGGAATTGAATGTATCAAAATAATAATTGTGATTCATTTGTGATGCTTTGCTGCGCATATTCGCCGTTAAACAATTATTGCTTATCAGAGATAAAAAACTAAAAGTGGAATTTAATAAACGCAATAAAATCACATTCTGCAAAAAAAATTAGCCCAAGGAAAGTGATAACTGTTATCAGTCCGTATCAACGATTAATACTGCAATGATGTTTGAAATGTTATAAATGAGGTGCAACATGCACTACGTCAGCGTGTAAACATAATGTCACCGTCTTTTGACATCCACAATTAGTAGATACTCCCGTTGTGTTTGCTCTTTGTTTTCGCAGCCCAGTTACCTGTCGGTTATTCATGGAATGTTTGTTTCTGGTTCTCGCATTCATTGTGACCTGTTTAATTCATAGCTGGCACACCTGCTTTACTACTTTCGCACAGAGCGTCCGGTCCCTCGGGGCTTTGGCTCGCTATTGTTCCGAAAACGGGGGCTTGCCAAAATCGGGAAACTTCCCCCGACGGATTAACTCGTTACTCGCAACTCGTTACTTACACTTCTCGGGACGGACATGCTACTCAGAAGTTTCMAGACGTGTATTTATATTCATCAGGTAGCGCTGGAAAGACAGATACTGCGAGGGGTCTGATGGCCGAGCGGCCTTGGCGATTGTGAAGGAAGCAGTGGGTATCGGCATGTGTTTTGCGAAATGTCAGCGGGAGTTTCAGCCTATTGGGCTTGTAAATCAGCGTTTCGTTAACTAGAAGAAATATTGCACCCTGGTGTATTACCTTTTGCGAACTCTTCAGGGTTGTGGTGGTGTTGTATTTCATTGGATAAAGCTACTTCGAAAGTCTTTTTATCATGGTTTCCAGGTAAAACGTCTTATTACGTTCTAAGGCCTCGCGAAAATACGTCGCAGGCAAAAACAGAATATGTCTTCTACAGCAATGGAGAACAGTATACCACAACCCACGGTGGTTGTAACTTTCACAATATTTGTAAATGATGAACTAGAAAATGTGTTGCATTTGTTGATGGAATGACACTTGCAATCACAGTTAGAAGAAGAAGACATGCCCTTGATGCATGACGTTGCATTGTGGTTATTGCATAGTGTAAAATGTTTCTGTTGTTATTTGGATAAATATCGAATATTATAGTTACTCAAAAGTATTAAGGTTGCAGTAGTGCCTTTAGTCAATACATGGGCAACATATATCATTACGATTGTGAAATTTGAAATAAAAAGATTCTTGCTGTGATGCAAACAAACCAATCTGAAATACTAGAAAAAGAACATCTGGTAGAAAACAGAGTAAAATAGATCGGCACATAGGGCAAATATACAAAATTATATTTATCTTCTTTATTATTCCATAGAACAATGTATTTTGCGTTAATTTTAGATATGTGTACTTCCGAAGTTGGATCTTTCTGACTTCCATGTCTTCGAAAACACTGGCTTTTTGCTTACTAATGCATCATCAGGGTACTACAATTTTAGGTTCATCAGTTTTTCATACAGGGTTTCTATAAATGATGCAACGAAAGCAGCGTTGATTTCTAAATACTTTTTGCTGCTTTTTTGTAACTGCTGCCAAGCTACAATGAGCATAATATACTGTCAACTATCATAAACTGCACCGAAGGTTGCGAATAAAGTTATAGCCACGACATTTATAATTCCATAAAGATTTTACAACAATTTATTTAAAGATAAGTCAAAACAATAATTTGATCGTACGAAGCTACACAACATTACTTTAAAATACACAAATACGTCCGCCATAACCCCTTTTTGTTGTGGTCACCAATTTTCAGGCATGGCTTTATAAATTTAATTATTTTCCGCAAATTTAAAAACCAGTCTCAGTCTTTTCCCTATTGTTATGTTTGCACTTCTTTTTTAAACTAGCATTGCACCACCACCATTTAGCTGTTTACAGTTTCTAGGTTAGAAAACTTATTTCTATAATAGCTTTAAATACATTGAGTTCAGCGACAATGGGTGGTTTGCAAAAGCAAATAATTAATATTTTAACAAATTGGGTCGCGAACTATAATGTTCCTTTACAGTGGCTTAGATTAATAAATGCAGGTCTCTAACTTGAAATTATATTAGAAGTCTATAAAATCGGTTTATTATTTCTTAAGAAATAATATAGAATCATAATTAATTTTTCCATTGATTGGCACAGTACTATTAGTTGATGAAAGTTCACCTTGGTGGTGGAACATTATGCCACATAATTATTTCCTGAAAGGTTTTTTGAAGAAAAGAGTTTACGCTAAAAATCTTTGACTTCCGGATGTCAAATATGGATCACCATTAGAAATGGCATCTACACAAAATTAAGCAAAACAATTAGTTTCGTTTGTATAAGAATAAGGGAATATTAAATTGTAACCAATGATTCATACAGCGCATAATAATGTGCCACAAAGCTCTTGTGCACACTTTATTTGATGAACTAAACAATGATTCTACGAAATATAGCCAACCATTTTTGACTGCGGATTTGGAAAGGAATATTCGTGACAAGCACCTTCCACATCATCAAATGTTGGTATGAATCGAAACAAACGATAATTACATGGGGGAATATCTAAGCTGTACGGTGGATGTGGCATTATTTCGATAACGTGCAATTTTCGGATTGTACTCGCTTTTGATTGACCAAAACTGGATAACGATATTTTAAAACTTCATAAACGCGGCTTATTATTTGTAATAAAGCTCAGCGTTCACGGCACAACTATTTGGAAGAAGTTGAAAATGAAAAAAAGCGGTCTGGACGAACCACTTACTGACCATCTTATTGTGAAGTACTCATTACTTATTCTCATCAGGATTATGCAAAAAAGTTCCATTTTTGTCTTCGCGAATCTTATGAACCTTGAAGCAATTTTTTGCAGACATTGACTAGTTGCTGTATTTGTGCATTATTTAAATCTTGACAACGTCGTTTGTTCACAGAGTTTAAATGATAGAGATGGCAATCGATGAAGTTTTTGGAAGGACCAAGTACAGCTGGCAATGAACGGATACTGATACCTCTGTGGCTCCTCCATCATCATGGCGTAAAGAGCCTCATTTTCCACACATAGGGAGGGAGGTTGGTCTGCAAGACTGGCGTTTCCTTCTTTGCAGCTTTTGAAACAAATTTCTGCTGTGTTTCTGTGGAATACACTTTCATTTACAATTTCAAAATTTTTTTCGACAACGAACTTTGCAAATACACCTCTTTTCCAGTTGTTACGCGCGCATACTTCTGTTCTAGAGAGGAGAACCCTCCGTGTCCGATCATCCGGATGAAATTCCTATCCGTTTCCCTGATCATCTAGTGGTCCTCGACCAGTTGCCGTCCAACCAGTCAACAGCGCAGCGAATACACAAGAGCACCGCTACCCGGTTAATTACTGTTTTAAATATAGAGCACCCTGCAACTGGCAGTTAAACAAGTTCATTCCAAATTAATCTCCGTATACGCACGCTGTGGCACTTCCACACTTAATAGGAGAGAACATGCTCTATAATAGTGTAATTATAGAGCGCGAGTTCGTAGGTTTATTTCGATGAAAGTTAAATTGTTCTAGCTGGGCTGTTTTTTGGTATTAATGATGCCGCTTCCAATTTTTGGCCGTCGGCGAAGTGGCGATTAACTCTAATCAAGTACCCGATCCAAAAACTTCAAACCGTATACGGTCGAAAATTATTGGCTTGTGAATACTGAGCGCTGTACATTTCATAGATAACATTATTAACAGACAGACTTCAGTCCCGGAAGATCTGCAGGAAAAGGTAACTACTGTCTTATTAGGGTATTTAAAAAAACCGTCGCGGAAACGGCCAACACTCGCAGTTTATCTCGAGGTTTATCTCGAACCTGTGCACATTCGAAAAAGATCTGCTGTGAAAGACCGAGCTAATAAGATATGGAAGCCTCGCTGGTTAGCTCCTCTGTAGATTCCCAAATCGCAATAGCAGGCTGCGTTGCTCCGTAGCGATAACAACTGTTGATATACAAGGCGATACCTATTTGACCAATGACGACACATGGCTGTGTTACGTTTGTCGTCTTCAGGTAATACAAAACAGGGTTCTTTGAACTGTCATGCAGATTTTCGGATAGTACCTAAGGAACTCCCAGAAACATACTTTATCCGAGAAGCAGCAAAAAACCCCTTCCACAACGTGGATGTTTACGATAACCCTCTCATTCGTAATCTGGCTATTGATAATAGAGGAACTATACGGAAACACAAGTATATCATCCAAAATTATATCGATACTTGTAAGTTGGTTTAAAGGGTGTCAAGGAACCCATAGTTGAGGTGATTTAGAAGATCATGTTTGTACGAAATATTATATTTTTTTTCACATTTGTGACCAGAATAAGATGCAAATAATATAAAGAAAGGGTCGTGAACCTCCAAGAAAGGACACTCGAGTACAAGTACAGCATTTGATATATTGGATACATATACCAGAGTGTTATACTTTATGGTTATTACTTTATTGGAGGTATTTTTATTAATTAAAAAATCTCACTCCTAAACGTTTGGGTAAAGCATTGTAAAAGTTTGAAAATTTTCAGTACAAAAGACACAATTAATGCATTATATTATAAGCAGGCAAATCACTTCAAGCATGTAGCGTTGCTGGAGACTGTTCAAAAGAAATTTTGTAGGTATGTTGCGTTCAGATTAGGATTTTCCTCTAGTGACTTTAATATGTCAGCATCTGCTACTAACTTTGTGTATTCGGTCACTGGATKCTAGAAGATCATATGCTTTATTAGTTATTCTATTTGGGTTCGTTAATGGTGTATTGGACTGTGGTGAACTGCTGTGTTTGATGACTATAAATGCCCCATATCGTAATACTAGAAATAGTGAGCTTTTTTACATTCCATTTCATCGTACAATTATACCTATTGCTCCCCTATCGCAAGGATGATGAGGCTGGGAAATAATTTTAGTTGTCTTGACGTTTTTCACCTAACAAGTGGCCAGTTGAGGGCACGTTAGATAGCATTGTGGTAGCTACTTGTTTGCTCTTTGACTGATTCTTTAGTAGTCTCATTGTACTGTAATTTATTGATTACATGTCTATGTCTATTAGTTATGCTATTATTAGTTACATCTTTTATGTTTAGCTGATTAATGTACCATTTGTCACTTGCTTGAGCATTTATTCACTATTCCTTAGTACTCAGTGCACTGAGATTGGAATATAGACCTGGCAGAGGGATAAATAATCGCATAATTGCTCAATAGATCCCATTTTCAGTTTTCAGGCTAACCTGCACAGATTCTTTTTTGCACCATAGACCTAAAACTTTATTAGTAGAATCAGTTGTCTGTACTTATTACAAAACGAAAACAGCGGTATCGTTATAGTACTACAATAATTCTATGACAATTAAATAGGTGCCCTGAAAAAACTTCTCCTTTAGTAAGGTTTATCCGTAGCAGACAAATTAACTGGATTTGAGAACAGAAATTAATGCGCACCAAATGCATATATTATATTTATAATGGTAAACATAAAACACGATTAAATGTTTTGTGGAAAAGGAGTGGTTTCTTTGTAGCGTAAACACCCATTTTAATTCCATTCAACTGATTTGCAATCAAAAGAAAATACTTCGAAGAAGTAATCTGATTTATATTGTCATTTATTTCCTTTGTCACTTACCTTATATCTTGTTAAGGAAGTAGGACGTTTGGGTGTAAACACAACATGTTGTGATAAGTAGTATATCCGTAATAAGCGATTCGTTTGTTTTGCTGTATGTTTAGAACTTCGTTTCTTAGCTATTTCATAAAACAAATATTGAATGCTGGCGAGTTAGTCGAATTCCGATAAATTAATAAGTGTAAAGTTTTGTATTGATGAAGTGCTACTCAGGTTTAATTTATATAATACAAATGAAACATTGCCGTCAAAAATACGAAATCCGAGTTTATTTGCCAATTCTGTACACGGTATATGTATAGGTGAATAGCTTTGCGTCGCTGCTTGAATAAATGTTATATAATAAGCTATAACGGTATGCCGCCAAAGAATGACACAGAACCCAGGCAGATGGCGTATAGAATATCCAAAATCAGATAAAACGTCTATGCTCCGCACTAATTCGGGGGGACAGCATCGGTACGCTTTTTTAACAACGATTTGTCGCTATTATAGTAATTAGAAACCACTTTCTTTCTATTGTGCGCTCGACCGCAATGCTTAAAGGTTATTATTATATCCCGCAGAATAGCTAGGCTTCCCAAAATAATTTGAGAACGAGCGTGTCACCAGAAACCGTCCCATTATGCCCCCGCAGGCACATTGAAGTTCCGCAAGAATTTGCAGATGGCCTTCGGTAAATTGTTTGGCAGAAGGGAAAGTGGAGAGGTTATTAGAGAAATAACTTAGACATAGTAGAAACACGTATGTGTGTTTAGTGACAACAAAAATAATTGTATACGGTGTAGTTTGCTTAACTTATGTTTTACACGAGAATCGCTTTTCTCGATGTTAGTTAACTGTTAATCATTTAATGACAGTTCGAAGAAAAACAACTTTTCCTGGGAAAATATAAAATCCAAAAATCTGTTTTAAAATAGGTATGTAATAAGGACTGATAACGGAATTATCTTGTTTTTAATGCCTAGGCAAATACGCAGATTCTATATTTACTATTTGTCGCAAGAGAAAATTATGCATAATGTATAAATACTATTTGCATGATAAAAGTAGGTATTCAGATACCTTATAGGTAATTTTGTAATAAATTCAAATTCGACTTCTGAAAGCATGTAAAATAAAGGCTCATTTAGTGTTCTATGTAGTTGAACTACTTATATTTTAGTAGTTTTTATAATTATTATTAACAATAAAATAAAATAACAGTCGCAAAAGGATTAAATGTAAAAGAATATAAAAAAACTAGATCTACACTCCCACACAACGAAACAGGTTCTGGACGAGCGGGTATTATGCACAAAGATTACTCCGACTACCATAACTGATATAAGCGGTGCTTTAAGGAAGCAATCGTTAGTACACACGCCACATTTTCAGGAGGACAGTTCCACAGATCAAAGCAATATCCCGAAATGAAGTGCAAACAATGAGACGTTCTAAACAATACCTTCTTAGGTCTAAATAGGTGACCATGTTGACGTGCGTCAGTGTTAAGCGTACCAATATTGTGCGCTGAAAAGTTGTGGAACAATCCGTATATTAGTCTAAATAGCTGTATAAGTTCTGCTCTTCTTCGTCTCAGGGAAAAGGATATCGATGTTTATTGTGTTAAGGCTTGCTTCATAAGATAGCGAAGAGAAGCTTCTGGACCAGCGAGTTGCGGCGTGCTGAATCATCTCTATGAACTCGCGATTCTAAGTTAATATAGGTGTCTAGGTTGGTATAACGAAATCAAGAAGAGGACCGACGTATGTCATGTAGGGTCAGGCTGTAATGCTAGGGTAGGGGATGGAAAAAGTCCTTCTTAAGAGATACAGACCAGCTTTAGCCTTCTTTGAGGTCTTTCGGCAGCGTGCAGATCAGAAGAGCTTATCAGTAAAGGTAAAAAGACTTATGTGCTCACACAAACATGCGGATTCAATTTGTCTATAAGTAAAACAGAGCACTTCGCAATATTTAATGAGATCAGCCAAGTGCTGCACCACAATGAAATGTCAGTTAGGTCGTGCTGCAAAACGCAACAGAATGGATTGCGGTACAATTTGGTATCATCAGTATATTTCAAGATACTGCTGCGGCTGTGCTGGGGGTCGGATGAGTAGATGAGAAATAGGACTGGACCCAGGATTAATACCTGAAGCACACCGTTCAAGATGTGCTGTAATTTTGCATATTCCAGTCTCACACTAAAACTTCTTCCATCCAGAAAAGCTATCGCAGCGGCAATCTTCGCACTCTGACACGCTATAACATCGCAGCTTATTAGGCACCTTCTCAGATGCTTTGGTGAAATCGAGGTACATTACGTCAATTTTCTTCATTAAATTGCTTGTAACACAAGACTAATCGGAAGATAATTATCAGCATCCAGTTTAACGCCATGGAGAAAGATAAGCATGACATGAGCGGCGAGCCAGTTGTCCTGCTGAATGGATGGGATAAACAAAGAATGATAAAAGATGAGCAAGACCTGAAGGACAATTATTAAACAAAAAAGATGACACACCTTCAGGACGTGGGGTAGAGTTGCAGATAATTTATTTAAACGTAGCATTATTACCTTAGGGGTGAAATCAGTATAGGTAGGACAGTGTAGTTATATTGTTAGGGAAGTTGCAAGCTGGTAGTGGATCAACCAGATCTGATGAGAAAACAGAATAAAATTATTCAGGGAAGAAGTCCGCAACCTCCGTCTTGTCCGTATAGGCATCGCCGTTCTCGTTCTTCATTAATGGAAAACAGATTCTTGAATTTTGTTTGTTTATGAAAGTACGAGAATAGAGCTTCTGGTTTCTCGAAGAAAGAATCTTTGCAGAGAGAAAACTTGATTGGATTCTGAACTTTGAGAGTTAAGTGCGTTTTTATTTAAACATACTCAAAATAGTGTTACAAAGCCAAGGCTTGTGGGGTATGAAGCAGCTATAATAAATTGTACAAAGTACAAATCGCAAGCTCTGCTTGTAAAACTACCCTGTTTTGCACAAACCTAATTTTTCGTTGATGACTAAGAGAAGTTTCAAATATATTAACCAAAGGCTGTTAATTTCTTCAAATTTTCACATTTTGAACAAATTAATGAATAACAACAAACATACACGGTACAGAAAGCACCAAAGTGAAAATGCCAGGAGCACCAGATAAATTTTAGTTTAGGAAGCACGTCTATCTGATGTTTTTGCATATACAAATCAGTACAATTGTAATTCGGTGATGTGTCCTAATCCCAGKTCGTGACCTTTCCGAAATCTGTATTATTAAATTAGTGCGGGCTCTGTGTTTTTTTTGGACGTTGAGGAAGGCATATCTTATCATATTCTTGTATTAATTTGTTTCTTTGACAGTATTAGGTTTGTTGATGGATTATGGAAAAGGTTAACGCTTGGTCCAGTAATGTCAAATTGTTAAATTGCTTAAATAAGAATACAAATTTTTATGAATATGCTTTTTCATGTTAATATAAAATTATCGCTCTTGTTTTGATAAGGACCGAGTATATATTTTACCCCGCTTTTTATTAGTTATATCTGCAAATCACTTACCAAATCAAATACTTCATATAGTTCCGACTACGGGCTCGAAAACTGCGGACCTTTAATTTTAAAACACTCGTATAAAATGCACTAAGTCTAAACACAACTAAACACTACTCTTTTAACAATAGTACTTAACTAAACCACTTTACTGTACACACTAGCACTAAAAACACCTGCTTCACTAAGCCTTTCGCTCTGTTCGTTTGGTTGCTAACCGCTATTCAAATTCAGAACTGCCCGCGCTCTTTCCGTCGGGCTATTAATACACATCTGCAATTCCGCTCCACAGATGGCACGGATTCCTCAACTATATTGAATTATTTATTTTATGTGCATTTTATTATTATTCATTTTATTATTATGATAAATCTGACCTTGCTCGCATTTATCCTCAGTATTTTATTTATTCCATTATAAAAGACCAAGTGGTGACCGCCTTATGCACGCACATGATAAAAGTCTTCATTCTACAATCTTAAAAGAATGGAAACAAACAAAGTGAGAGTTGTACAATCAATTTCTCTGTCATATTTGAAACCTCCGATACAAAAGAAATAACTCGTCTGTATCTTAACCTCCTGAAATGACCCTGACTCAAAAGGTTAATGAAAGTCTGATTAAGTTTCAATATTTAACATTATATAAAAGATCTGGTACCCTCAATGCAGATGATTTATTACAACAGTGTTTAATGCGTATAACAAGGTAATACTGTTTAAAAAAATCATAATATTATGCCAAACATGAGTAAATATATACTTAAAAACCTTTAGTGCAGTAAATGCAGAATTACATCATAGTTTTATTACTGTAATAAGAGATATTCATTGGTTAGATACCATATGATATGTGTTTGTCACTATCGGTCTTTAATTGTTTACAAGCGCTAGAATAGATTCCCAATAAACATAAATACTGTATAGACCGCTATCAATTAAAGGCAGTGTAGGTGTCGTCCCTTCCGCTGATATTTAAGAAACAGCTGCAAATGGCTAGCTTTTAGCTGCCCAAAATGTATCTCACTAGCCTGGGCTCTATTAGCGGTCACTCAAAAAGATCTAACCCCTGCCAAAGGACATACACATAAAGGGTGGACTAACCACTTCAACGATACCCACAGCGAGTAATTTCATTTGCGGTTTTGCCGCTGTACCTGATGCAAATGGACGCATCTGTTGGTAATTGCTTTTTAGAGTAAAAAGATACGTTGCAGGTTGCAGGGGTGAGAACAGAGTAGATATGTAGTGTCGAATTACAATCCTTTCATTTACTACTGCGGCTTGATAAAGCCTACAAGCAATTCTTATACGCTGTTCTGTAATTCTTGTTCATTGCTTTAGATAGTTGTATCGAAAATACAATACCAGCAATTAGACGTCAATTTTACAGTTTGTCATTAAGATTGTATGTATATTGAATGATCCTACTAGAAAGCTTATGAAGTACTTTATGAAACCGATCCAGAACTAGTATTAAATCAGAACTTGTGAAAACGCTCGGCACAATTTAATTATATACATTCATAACTAAATTGAATTTAACTTCGAAGCCTCTTTATCCCTTCCTACGAGCTCTCTGAAAGCGCTTCCTACATAAACCCGGTGGTTTATGGAGCTGAAGCAATTCCGCCCTTATTATTAATCTGCGTGGTGCATTCAATTGCCAAAAGTGTGATAGWTAACGAMAAGAATTTGGACATTAATGCGTGAGTTATGGGTTGTTTGTTCACACGTGGCGCGTGGATATGTTCGTTTCTGACGATAGTTTTTGACAGAACCGGGGGCTTTGACCGAGATATCTGTATAAGATTGCGCAATTGCAACGACAATGTTTGTTTTGAATCGGCAAAGCTGATAAGATTCGCTGAAGGGGGGAAAACTTCGAGTAATGAGGAATTAATTAGTGATCTAACAATACATATATTCTAGTTAACGAATTTATATTGTCGTGCTTTAGCTGCAAATGATTTGA
>QCXZ01000003.1:41705025-41772036 GCA_025024175.1 Rhyzopertha dominica | reverse complement strand
CTTTAATGAATATCCTTTAATATTATGAACGCACTTCCACCCAAGGTTACAATTCACACTAAAACATGAAAACTTCGCAGGATTTCGTTCTTGGATTGTAAGATAATAAGAAAAAATGACGGAGTGCTCATTACGGCCTACAGAAAGCGGAAGGATACTGAATTTTAGGTCAGCACATCAAATAAATAAAAAAGGGTACAATTACAAGTATGCTACACAGTACTACATATTAGCTACGATCAATACAGAAATAAAAATTTGAAGAAAATAAATAATAATCTGAGACAAGGATTACTCAGAACACTATAACTTCGTACTAAACGTGTTCCAAGTATACTTCAGCAAAAAAAGCACATCTTTCATAAGGAAAAGCTATTGTATTATATAAGTTTCCCTATACTCTGGGTATTTATGAACATTTCAGTAGGACTGTGAGACCATACATCGTAACATTATCGAACTAAAATTAACAATAACGTTTATAAACTTGACACCAAGTTAAAAAGCGAGAGTAGTGAAGACATAAACAATGATGTAGTATTATACTAAATACAATGTGACAACTTTGGCAAAGTGCACATAGGCCAACGTTCCAGTTATTGAAAAACGCAACCTAAAGAAACAAAGTCCTTAGATATAACTGACGAAAACGACAATTCATTTAAATGATTTATATCAAGTGACATCCTAATAGTGTAAATTTCAACACAAATACAAATCATTTRCGTTAAATATACAACAATAGGYTTATAAATAGTTTCATTTGACATTAAGATACAACTAAATCAAACTAAAATCACAAAATAGAGACGCTGTTCAGTGCGTTTGTTATTATCTGTTTGATTGATTTTAATCTAAATTTTTCCCCCCGTTGATCATGGATGAMTGTAGACCCTGAAGAAATTAGAATAAGGCCTACATAACTTCTGCGTAACAAAGAGCGGCTTGTTTTTTTTTCCAAATAAACCAGTTCTCTCATTTATCTTTAAACAATTTGCCGCATGTTACGAAACTGCGCGATAGGATACTCAACAAGCATAAAAAAGAGCTAATAATTGTGTGGGTGACTGGATTCAGAAGAAATCTGGCTAATACAGCTATATGGACTGAAAATGCATCATGCCATATTTCAAAAATAGGATGCTTTAAAATAGTTTGTTGATGTGTGACCGAAATTTTATGTTGATAATGAAGTTATTGTTGATATAGTGATGATTCATATTGTCCTTAACCAATATAATAAATATATTCATACCGATACCATGATATTCCCCTTTAAGTATTTGGTTTCTATTTATATAAAAGTAAGGCTGAATATTATGAATTTTTATGCTTTATGTAGTGTTCTGCTCGAATGTAATGTCTCTATTAATAACGTTTATAGCGCTGCAAAAAATAATAAAAGCTATTTTACTACTGAACCAGACGCTGCATTTTTAGGTTTACTTGTGATTCTCGGATATCGGATGTGACGTGATAAACTGCACACCATTCTATATTATACGCGTACTTGCTGGACCATCTTAAATGAACCGGGTAAACAACTTTTTTGTCTACATAATTAATATTTTTAATTTCTTGTCGGTATAAAGCGGATTTTACGTACTACATGATGACAATCCTAGTTTTGGAGAAACATAAAGTCTAGGTGATTATGTTAACGTACCTGGCGTATCTAAAAAGGGGACGAAAGATAACAAATAAACTAACATTATTTCTGATATGTCGCACATAATACTATTTTTTCCAAGAAGGGTAATTGCAGTGTAATTTATAGTAATATAAAGAAGAAAAAACACGATTTCGTTAGCATACATTTTAAGAAAATTATGCATCTTGCACATTATATCAGCTTTAGGTGACCTGACCTGGCTGATTTAGGATCATTTTGTTTTCTTTAACTATATATTTTTCTTGTTCTGGATTCCGATGATCATTATATTACTCAATAATAATAGTGCATGCTAAATCGTAATTTGATATCGTCAAAATCGAGAAAGTAGTTTTACACGTAATCAGATAAACTGTCAAATACGGTAAGTAAGTAAGTTTCCTGATGCATTGATGTGGGATTTATCCATCTTCAGTTGTTCGACAATTTCATCCAAAGGAATTGCTGGTGATCTGCAAAATCCTCGGCAAACTATTTATTAACTATTTTGGTTATCACTCTTCCTGATAGATACTGGTTTATTGAATTTTATCAAATCTAAACTTAAGTAAGTTGTCAGTCATGGGTTTTCCTAACAAAGTGTCTGGAACAGATTCTTCCAATAACTTAGCTTTTTTGCATCAGCATTAGTATACTAGCGTTCATATATAACATTTTATAACATGGTGTATAAGTTCAGGCGTCCTTTGTGAGAATTTTGGTCTTCTCAAACGAGCGATAATGGATTGATGCATAAGAAAAAATATAATGGGCATTCATTAAAAAAAACGGGTCGAGCAATTCGTGGTGATTTTTGTCGTCTTGAACGCACGTCGTAGTGCGGGTGCAACAAACTGTCATGACTTTCACTTATGTTGATTGCCAAACAAATTTCGTATGCAATTTACACTGACGTTACTGTTATTCCACGATTTGTAGACGTTATTGCAGGATCAATGGTACCCGTATTAGCCACAGGTAACGGTAATGGCATGTTATTTTTCTCAGTACCATACCTAAACGAATACGTCAAACGTAAAATGTGCATCAAATTACACAAACTAATATACAGGACAGGCGCTACGTTCGCATTAGAAAGAGAAATCCGTGGCTTGCTTGACCCGTTTTTTATGAACTCCCGTTATCTCTAGTATATAGACAACACAAACTGCCTTCTACTTTATGAATACCATTTACATAGGCCCTACCACTTAAACAATTATTAGGGATGTAGTTTTAATCCTGGTAGCTCGTAACCAATTATAACCAACATACACGCATTACATTTTGTTGATTTTCTAATGTTCAAGTTGCCCATAATTAGTTTGACAACAAATGTCAAAACATCACTCAAAATCTTTTCACATTCTCTGCGCTTTCCATTTCTTCCACACTGCCTCACCCTGCCATCTAGGGATTATTTAGGCCAGTAGGTGTATCCCAAAAGACGGTAGGCCCAGAAGCCCCACGCGTCGAAATACATCCAGTGATTTTTTCGTTGCGGTGTTTTTCGCCGGCTCGCCGTCCCGCGGGAAATCTTCATGTATTAGGAGGAGCCGGGCAAGATAGAACTGGCGCCAGAACAGATGTGCTAGTAAAAGCCCCCGGATTTATAACGTCACAGTAAAGACTGCGATGACTGACCGTATTGCCGTTGTTTCGRGGCCTTTATGGACCAAGGAACGGCGGAGAAACGACACTGGGCGTAAAATGAAATAATAATTGTTCGGTTCGTTGGCATCTTGTACGAGGAAAAGGAGCWCATTGTCCTGGTATCAACACGTTTCCTTMTTATCAGCCGATAATGTACTACAGCAGACTATTGCAGCAGGAAGTACATAGTAAATATGGCAAGATGGAAAATAAAGGAACTGAGGAAAAGTACACAACGTCTAAAAAGTTTAAAGCTAGTCAGTCGCTTGGAAAAGGAATTGCGAGTGCAGAAATATCGTGATGAATTAAAGAACCGCTGCATTTCAAACCTGAAAATACGAATAGCTATGTTGAACGTAAGGATAGAAAATAGGGGACTAACTAAAATGAAGCATTTAAATAAATTAACATATACATTAACGTCATTAGTTCTATATAGAGCAAATAACAGATCCGACTGAAGACAAATCATTTATTTGCATAACTGTCGCCTAGTGATCAAGATCGTTATAAATAAGACAAAAAAACAATAATTATATAAATGGAATAATTTATTGAAGCTTTTTTACTGACAGGTCGTCACAATGCTCTACGAGCAAGATAGCTGGCGATAATTGGGTGTGTTCACTAGTTATAAAATATAAACTTTTATACATTAAAAAAGAGTACTTAATTAATTAAGTGTGTATCTGTATCCATAACGCTGCAAAAATTTTTTTAACCAAGATAAATTTGTTACAACTTCTCAGTGCGCAACGTGGCAACAACGCAGTTTTAAGACACGCTCAAATTGACTAGGACTGGCTGTGACGTATCACCCCATGTAAACAAGATAGCGTCCGCTACTTTCCGTACTTCGTTTGCGTTATTGGTTATGTTTGAAAGTGTTCTCGTTTGTTTTTTTTATGAATTCAACAATATGTCGTCGGAATGCTTTGTTAAAGCGGCGTCGAACAATTTGCCGGCTGTAGATATGTTTATAGTCACCGAATTTATCAAGAGCGACCCACGTTTTAATGCTGCCGAAATCAAAGGCGCTAAAGCAGCAGTATAAGTAATTAATATAGCAGCTTAATTTGCAATTTAATACATTATGGATCATTGATATTTTGAACGAAATGCATCTTTTGTCTAGTGCAAGTCGTGAGCAAAACGGAGATGCAGCTATAGGTTATTTTCAGGTGAAGCGAGAGGGGTCTATATGTATACTGCAGTCCAAGATATGCCCCGAACACAAAGTTCGTGCAAAAAATTATGCAGTTACTCTAAGTCTCACAACAGTAAAATGTAGATTTTGTCTTGGTCATACCCCTTCTGGCTGCTTTAAACCATCTCCGTTTGCGTTCGTAGTCTCCGGGTACACTTAAGAATATTTTGTTGAGACTATTGACGGATGTATTTGAAATTTGAACACTGGCACAAAGCACCATCTGCTGTTAGCTTCTGGTTTGTACATGCTTAAACATTCTCCCAGTTGTTAGGAGGAGTCCGTTAAAAGCAAGAAAACAACTCGTTTCACTCGGCACAATCAAAGGCACGTAGGTAACATAGCCTATATTCTTTGTTTACATGGGGTGCTACGTCACACCGTCTCCATCCCGGGACACTGCGTTTGTGTGGTCAATTTTTATATTAGAACTTCAGAACGGTTTTTTTTTTCGAAAACTGGTGCTAGAAAAATTTTGAATTTTTTAGGACGTAACAAGGGTGCTCCAAATATACACATGGCATGATTTCTAAAAAATGTGAAAACACCCAATTCTGTTACATGCTCATCTYACAAACATTGCTTCTATTTATCAGACTTGCTTCTCCACAAATGCTTATATTGTAATTACATCAATATCTTTCCTCCACTTCTAGTGCGCTGCATCACTATTCCTCCATATTATACTATCTCGGAGAAAACTTACAATTTCGTTTGTGAGTTCGACGTTACTTCCTATATACCAACAATCTGCGCGGGGAAACCTATCCAACACCACTGCTTCAGCGGCTACGACAGAAAATCAGACAGCCCTCTGATGGGCAACAGTGTAGTGGAAGTACCGTGTAGTGGAAGTACCATCACCGGCCAAATAAATGCCGCAGAACGGAAAAACTACCCCCGTGCAAAGCCGGCAAGATACAACGTCCTGCTACCACTACAATGATTCAGTGCGTTACTATTTTGGTGCACTAACCCTTAACACGGAAAACTTTTACGATGCTACATTTATACCGATGAAAAGAGTCTACTGCTACAGGAGTATAACCCTAAACTATAACCCTAAATTATAATAATTCGGAATATGTCCTTCCTTATGTGCCAAATTTCTAACAAATTTTATTACAAGTAACTATCATTATATATTTTCTATTAATGGAATTCTGTACCGATCGTCGTTTGTATGAAAAATCAACCATCATCCTACATAGCTAGTATATATTGCATGGTCTTATGTCTGCGAACAGGTAGATAAGTGGTAGTGGTGGCTCGTGACCAATTGCTTAGGTGAAGCTCAATGGGTTCCTTGCAGTGGTTAATTTTTAGGGAAATCGACCTTGGGCATAAAATTCAGTGTATACGATTTTCAACTGCCAAGCTTTACACTTTAGCCTTTTTAATTATAGACTGTACCAGTCTTGTCAATTAAGTAACTTGTCAGGTATGTGCACAGACAAGAAAAGTCTAGGGATGTTTCTTATATTTGGCAGTAATATTTTCAACGATATATTGCGCGGAACATTTATAGTTAAGGTTATATATATTGTAACAAAATAAGGTAAACATCTTACATCTTACCTTGCTCTATGACATGTATACGGAGCGCCTCGCACTCTTCGCGCTCTATCTCAAAAACGGTTAAATGAATAAAAAATTGCTTGAGACAAAATGTAGAGAATTTGATGGTCTATCTACAACTTTTGTGATAAATGCAAATACTATTAAAAGCATAGGAAGCGAGATAATTACAAAAAAAAACAGATAGATTTTTGCGACCTTTGACCTTAAACATTTTAAGACGTGCACATGATATTTTTGCGACTTTTGATCCAACATTTGGAATGTCAAAATAAAGGCTTATACAAGGCATAGCTTCATATATTACCACGTATCATTTGCCTGGTTTATATACACATTTTTTTGTTAATTAATACAAATATACCTAAACTTTTCTTTTGAGTGTAATTTATTGTGATATTAAATTGTATACATACACATGCTTTGGACGGGACTCAAACCTGCAACCTCTCACCCCAGAGGCAGCCATGCGGATGCCGCCTAAATAAGAACCCATAAACCTGCAAGTACGGTAGGTAGTGATAACTTTATTTAAAAAAAAAGACAAAACTACTTAGCGTTCAATGTTCAAGTGTACATTATTTAATCATACTTAGTACCTAGCATAAAGAAATCAAGTCTTGTGCGCGTTATATATTGGCGCCTGTTAGATAATGCATGCCTAATATATTACCTTGATTACTAATCATTCGAAAAAGTACTAGATTCTTGCTGACGGATAATGAGGTCTTCAAAAAGTAATAGGCCACTTACCTTGGTAATAATACTGATAACCCTATTTAAAACATTATACCATGTATAACGTAGTAGCTGAAAGAAACCGATAATTGCCGATTCGAGTTGACGCAGTTGCCTCCTAACCCTGAAGCTTCCAGATTAGAGCCTCGATGACCACTTAAACAACCTGCTAATAGCCGTATTCGCGCTATATCCACGCGAAATTTCTATTGGCTAGTAGCTTCGTGAAGTTAGGCTAGAATTTCTGAGCTGCAGTAGACACGGCGAATAGAAGTACATGTTGTTGTCTATCTTCAAGGGATACCTAGTTCTCAAATGTGTGTGTTACGTAAATTTTAATTACAACATACTTTCTTTTAWTTGACTTTATTACATTGAAATATGGTATGAAACTTAGCGCMACGCTGTGCCTCACTTTCCTCAACTGACAAGCCGGCWCTGGAGTGCAGAGATCCACGAATGCCKATCGCAGACAGCTTATATAAGYGACGTTGTCTACTGTATCGAAAGTTTTATGAAAATCCGTATAGACATTGTCTACCTCATTCATAACAAGGAATGATCAATCCTCTTATCTATAAGAATAAATCAGTAATAGAGGAGCTACCACTGCGGAAACCGTGTTGCTCATTAATATTATTTTTGAAAGGTTCAGAATGATTTGAGTTTACCATCTTATCGAATACCTTTGGAAAGCATCATTGTATGGAAAATCGTCTATAGTTAATAACATTTGCCTTATCCTGATTCATGAAGAGGAATTAGAAAGCTATGTTTCTATGAATTGGTAAATTGTCAGCAGCTCAAGGAAAGATTAAACATATTGTAGTACAAAGATAAAGATAAGCTATCAGCACATCAATTCACAAACAATGGAGGAATGCCATCTGGACCGGCATATTTGTTCTGATCAATAGATTTAACATTTATGTCTATTTCTTCAGAAGATAATGACATCTTGTTGACAAAAATAAAAATTTTACAGCAATTCGCCACGTCTGCATTATATAAGTTCACCTTTATACACTGACTGAAAATATTCTAGAAACAAATTTGCATACATCACATAGAAGTTGACTTGCCATCCCAATTTTCGCTTTTAATATATCTCCAGAATTCTTCAACATTCTTAGTAATTTTGGATTCAATATTATTTATATATCGTAAATACGCATTATTAGTTGCATCCTTACACATTTTTCTTAATTTGCTAAAACATTATAATTAAATTCAGTTGGAGGCAATTTATATTGGTTGCGGGCACAGCGCTTTCTTTTAATTACCTGAATCAATTCCTTATTGAACCAAGCAGAAAATCTGCTACAAATTTTTCTACGTCTTGGAATAAAGAGATCCATAGCTTCATATAAAAAGTTATAGAACATATCGACATACATATATACATGTTTACGTCATCACAAGTCAATAAAAAATACCAATCCGCCTAAAATAAGTACTAGTTGATAGCGTTAAAGTATGCATTTTTATAGTCATAATAATACATTATGGCATCATCTAAAGCTGTCTGTTTGACAAAATTACAGTTTACGCCTAGCGACGAATGGTGGTGGTGGTAGTGGATACGGTTATTATGTGCAAGCATCACTGTTCTGTCATGAATGTGATAGGACAATTAACAGTGTAATAATATGTAACAAAGAACCCACAGTAAACAAAAGAAGAAGGGAATCCAAGAATAAAAACACACTTTCCATATAGAACATAATCTTCGTGCATCGCACCATGCTGTCGAATTGATGTTCCGAAGCACCGAATTTTCATTTTACTTATAATCGCTGTAAAAGTTTAAACATCAATAATTTGATGTTTTGTCATTATTGTAATTTACTGGAAAAGTGGAGTGTGGGAGTGTGAGCTGTTGCAATTCTCCTAAATCACGTTATAGTCTTCCGAAGCATGTCTCGTAAATTATTTAAAATTAGTTATAATACGCACCCGTGAATTAATGATTTGATATCTCCAGTAATATAATATAGCATGATTGATCCGACTGATCTTTATTCGTTTAGTTATGATGTGCATAATTATTCTTTTACACACAATGTAGATAATCTGTCATTTAGATGCCATCTCTATTATTTATATTAAATAGCATCTGTTGTCACACGACAAAAGAAATAACTTTAACAACTTTGTATTCGAACGAAGATGCAAATGATTACTTTCATTTCCAGGCTTGCTAATTTGACACACAGTCGCATTGTGAAAATCATTACGGGTTTTCGTTAGTAGACATTTTCAGGATCTCATTATTTATTCGTTTAACGTATTCCTGACGTACATATGCATTCATCCTTGACTTATTCAGTTTACCTCCCTCTTTGTTACAGGAAACCTTTATAAGGTAATACAAGATGCACTGGTTAGTTAGGGTGAGTTATGTGCTATGGTTTCGTCCCATTTATTAAAGAGAAGCTACGTCAGTCTATTAGGCTAGCGGTGCATTAGAAATCAGTTTACCTATCTCATGAAACAGAATAGCTAGCGGGGCATTTCGATCGCTGATTTAGCTGCAACTTTTTTATCATGAAGCGTCTTGTAGTATGTCCACACACCCTATCAAAGTAAAAACTGAAAAGATTATGAAGAGCTCCATCATTGTTTTATAAGTGATTTTTTATTGTATATTTTACCGCGATGTATTTGATAATGGCATAGATTGAGATGCTTGAAATCAAACAAAATTATGACAGAGCACGAACTATTATAGTTTATTTAACGTAAATAAAGTTTGATCTGAAATGTAAAATACTTTGTTTCATCTGGCTATTACACTTATTTTTAAGGACGTCGATCCAGGCTATAGCCAAAGGTACGAAATGTCACCCTTATGAGACACGGTTTACTTTTTTCAAAGAATATAAATGCTACCCCAAGAATCAAATCAAAATACAACTAAATAAGATGGTAGAATGGGAAGATGGGATGTGTCGAAGGTTACAGTTTACTTAYTTTTCAAATTTTCTTTTAACTTATTAAATCTAAAATATTCAGTTCTCTGTATTGTACTTATGTAAGTGTACAGTACGAATGAACGATGATGAACAATTTGTCATGGATGTCTGAAGTATCAACGTATTTGCAGTTTCGAAATTTTGAAACTTGAAGTCATTCTCTTTGTTCTCGTGGAATCCTGAAATAAAATATTATAAAGAGGTCAGGACTTGCTGAAAATAATTTTAGTTACCAACCCTGATATTAAATAGTAAAGGCGTTTAACAACGTCAATAAGTACATGGATAGGTTACGATTAAAGGAAAGGTTTATTAATTATTAATTAGACAAGATTATTTTATTCCTATTTCTCTCTCAGGAACAACGTCAGTTGCTCATGTGAAATTAAAACAAAGAAKCTGAGGTGTTAAATAAATTAAAAGCCAACATCATTTTACGTACAAACATAGCAATTACCTTCATAGTGCTATATTTCTTTGAATTATTCTATCAAAAGCCATATTTATAAATATCCCATCGGGGGCCATCGAACCCGCCCCTTCACTCGAATGAAATCGCAATGCTGGCGTGAACCTGTCGAATAATTCATATCGCGAATTTCCGTCCCGAAAATCATTTCATACTGACTTTAAAAAGCGTTCCAACCGAACGAATTTCGGTTTTCAAGCGCAACGCCTCCATTATGCCCGCGAATTATTCAATATTAAAACAGTCAATCAGAGACTTGTATAGAGGACAGTGGCGACTCGTAAACATCGTTAATAATTGGGCCACTATCAGCATTAAATCGAACATTTTCATAGATGAGTGAAATAACCACTATGTATAAAATTGTGAAACATCAACAACACAGTTTAGTTATGTAAAAAAGTATTTATCAGTTAACGCACATTGAAATGCATGAGGCCCTGAAAATAATTAGTGAGCAATACGATAAATAAATTTTCGACAGCACAATCATGATGAAGAGTCTTACCAACTGTCAGCAATAAAAATCATTATTGAAAAAAATAAAATTATAAATACACAGAAAGGAAAAGGGAAAAACAGATAGGTAAAAGTAGTAAGCATGAATTTGGGATGAAATTACGGCTGTGCTACAAGTAGCTGTGCAGATATACATAGCTAATCACGTATATAATTAATAGCTATACAGTGAATGATACATATAGCCTGAATTCAGTTTTTAATGATTCTGAATAGGGCCTTGGTAGCTCGGTGGATAGAGCGTTGGACAAGGCTGGCAATAATTTTTCATTTCATGTTATGCCTGCAAACCCATTAAAATATCATCTATGTTCATTAATTAATAGCTATATATAAAAGCTCTATACGTTGCAGGGTCAAATGAAAACCATAAAAACGCTGTTAGAGAAAATTTATTGACTTAACTTAATAACAGAAACTCATTTTTCGACGTTGCCTCCATTACGTGTTGTGAACTTCATTTACCATTTTGCAAGTCCTTCAATATCCGAAGAAAAATGTTCCTTTGGGGGTGTGCATCTTTACTTTGAAATTTCATCCCACTTGATGCCCTTTTAAGTTGACCAACCATACGATAATCGCCTGGGGCGAGCTCAGGGAAGTAAGCGTGTTTTTCTCGCACTGGATTCGTTGAACTCTACATTTTATCTATGGCGAAAGCTAAGCATATAGTTTAATGGTTGCGTTAATAATTTTTAATTTTGACAAATGTACACGAATGAAAGAATAACACACAATCGCCTTGCTCCTTGCGATAATTCCGTATATCAATTTTTGGCGTAGTGCGGGGTATTACCTCTGATAGGTACTTGTTAAATGATTGAAATGCACTTGTAACTAACGATAACTAGCAGTACCTACCTGGGAAATTTCAAAACCTTGTCTAAGAACGTATGTATGTATGTATGTATGTATGTAGGGTTTTTAGTTAAAATAGGATAGTTGCAGGTTTATTAATAATGATAACGTTTACAATAAACCCGAAGTAGGTAGTTATTTTATTGCACTGTATTGGCTATATTTTGACCCGGGATGGAGTGAGAACGAAATACACATTTGGTAATTATGCTGATTATATACTGGACTTTCGCTAACTTTGTAATATTTTCCATACCTCCAGATACTAGAACGCGGCCTCCTGAGCATGAATCTGAAATCTATTTCTTGTGGAGCATCTAGTTTTTGAAAAACCAGTATTTATACTTGAAACTGCTCTATGACCTGCGGTGTTCTTCTGCATGATGTATACAGTGTCGCATGCATGTATGCATGCATGCATGTTTTTTTCAAGTATATTTTTACCGAGCTATGTTTGACGCTTTTAAAAAAATAATATATGGTAGTAGTTCAAAATGAAAACCCTTATTTTTTTAACTAGACGCTACAAGAAATGGATTTCGTATTCAGTATAGGTACCTGCATAAGTTCGTTTCTGAACAATAACATTAGTTCGCAATCGTAACGTACACAAACAATGGTGGTTTACCTTGGTATGTAAGGGTAAGAACATAGTGAAGCCGCGCCTGAAGCATCGACTCAAGCCTCGCCTCACCCGAAAAACCAAACTAATTTGATTTCAGGACTCTTCCCAGCCCGTGATGCCTCAAATAAGAGCCTCTGGTTGATGGTCATGCGATTAGTTACGTTATACTGGTGTTGTAGTTATAACTCCGAATTAAAAAGAGGTTTCGTTATTAGGTTTTTATTTAGTTTATTCCATCATTGACAAGGAAAAGTTGATTGCGGAAGTGTTTATTCTTCCTGCAGCGTGGGACAAAAGGATTAAGAGACATCATAATAGATATGTGTTGGATAAAATGTAGATTAAGATATCATAATCACTATCTGAAGACATTTTGGCACTTCCCCTCAACGACGACTGTTGWTTCTGGTTTTAAAACACGTTTAATTTGCCGCCCCTCTATGTGCACTCTGATGCAAGGCTTTAGCCGAGGCTCGAAGTTATGCTTCAGGCGATGCTTAGTAAGGCGAGGCTTCATTATGTTCTTACCCTTAAGTTATCAGCGCGCTTAAACATACCCTAGCATACCACTAAATATTTAGCATGGTAACTCTTGACTTGCTAAATCCATCTATGTTGAATACGGTTTTGACCTAGAGGCGTTAGCGACCTTCTAAAAGGCTATTAGTAACCACTGACTTTGCCTATGCATCAGGATGTCTAACTTCTTAAATGTAACTTATAGATCCTCGCATTGTGGTTTTGATGGCTAGTTTGAGATAGTTTCTCATGAGTTTTGAGTATGTGCCACTTGTAGCATTGACCCCAATAGGCATATTATCCTCCAAAATTAGCCCATTTGCGTCCCAAAACAGAGCCAACCTAACCTTTCCTTCTGAGAACTGTGAACGAAGTTTTTTTTTAATTTTTGCAAAGTAGGGTGGGGCACTATTTCTGATTAATTCCATCGAACAAGTTATTAGCGTATACCAAAAACACTATACGGCCTGACATATTTCTGCGCGGTGAAAAGATTTTTTTTTGTAAATCCAAAAACACGGCAGTTACTGTAGGAGGATACACCATCAGTTACTGTATGGTATGTATTTTATTTTATTTATAACATTTTCGTGATTTTATCAAGATGAATAAATATAAATCACTAGCTATGATAAAATATCTCCGTAAAATTGTCTACCCCAAACAATTTATAAAGAAGTATTGGATGACTAAGTCTTTATACTAGGTAATCAAGAACACGAAATTTTAAGGTATGAAGGAAGTCCTATAAACATGTACCATGTGCAGAAGTCCCAAAGCTTCTGGCCACCAAAAAAAAATATTGTTGCGAGTCAGCGCCATCTATGGCTATGGACTGAAGTTACAGACGTGTGGATGTTGTGGAATGATAATAGAATCACAATGAAGTTTATAGCAGAGACCTGGGGTTTCAAAAATGTTAGATGAAAATTTCTTACAGTGGACGAAACATGAGTTTTTCGCCTTAAGCTAGAGTCAATACGTCAACGTATGGAAAGGTACATATTTTTTAGGAGGAGTCACTCCAATACTGTATACTAAGAATATAAACGGACTTCATTGTATACCAAATGAACTAAACAAGCTTCCTTGAATTGTTTAACGTTTACCTACCTCATAACTTCACCACTCTGGATTTAATGTTGTGTCCCCATTGCACGTTGGATATTTTCCTAATGTAACGCCACTGACTAAATGCGTGAARGGAATGACGGAATTTAAAAGCCTTCCCGTGCGGCGTCGCGACGTGCACCGGGATGCTATGTGCGTGACTACCCCGCCGATCGGCAAACATAATATAAAATATTTTCAGGGCAAACAAAAAATATTGACAGTTTTATTTACGTTCAGCGAACATGCGGGCAGCGCCTCCATTGTTTGGACTGTCACGGGCGCCGGGTTACCTGTTTGGTGCTGAAATGCAAAGGATAAAGGGCGCCTGCAGTTTTTCACGCCTGCCGATGGAAAACAAAGCGAATTCCTTGGCTCMTCGACTTTGTTCTAGCTGAGAACAAAGCAGGAAATTTGCTTGGCCGGTATTCAGGGATTCCTATGAAAGAAAAAAGGAAAGGGCTTAAATGCAAAGTAAAGTTTGCTTTAGTACAAGCGGGTTTTGGGTTCTTCTCGCAAAAGTTATGCAGGTTTTACGCTTTTCACTAAACTCACGACTCATAATTCCAAGAGGTTAGCTCTGTGATCTGCGGAATGAACAAAGATCCTTTTTTTAATGTGATCATCAACTCATTTACATTTAGAGTAATAATTCGGTGTAACAATCATTAAAATATAGGAATTAACCATCGCTTTTGAATCAACAAACTTGTTAACACCGTAGTAAGTTCATTTTTCATTTGATTTCAGTAGGAATAATTTCTAATTTGCTTCAACTGCTACATGCTTGCACTGCTGAAATTATATTTGTAGTGCAGCTAAAGTCAGAACGTCACGGCTACTTAGTACATAGTACACATGCAAAATATTAATTTTACCACTACGCTGGGCTAATAACATCCTTTTCTCCATCCCGGTACAGTTTAGCCTAGGCCGTTCATTACAACTTATGAAAGGCCTAGGTTTAGCAGGTTTAATAACCACAACATCGGCGAAGCGCCGATACATAACCTAAACGTTAGACGTTAGGGGAAACTCCGATTAGGCATTTCAGAACACGTGACCTCAGTCCCTTTAAAAATGGAGGCTGTTGGCACACAAAGCTTGTGTTTACATTGAGCTCTTATGGGAGAAAACTTTTACAAATTTATTTCAGCACTTTGTGACACGAAATTTTAAGCTAATTCCTACATTTAGATTCGTTATGGCTAGTTGGATATATGTATATAATTTTAGTGCAATATACGCGGTCATTAGTGAAAAAGCGTGCGAATAAAGACAGCTGTTTTACTTTGAGGTGAGTATAAAACACGTAATCCATCATGTAGTCTATATTAAACTAGATCCATTACACTGAAACTATTGTTTATATTAGTAGATACGGCGTATTACATGTAACCATGATATAACTTTTAATAGGCATAACTCAACAGGGCACTATATCATATATCAGTAAAGCATGGGGTGGACGTGCCTCCGACAAATATATAATTGAAAACAGTGACTTTCTGAATTACATTATTCCTAATGATGTATTAGCTGACAGAGGTTTTTTAATAAAAGATGTGCTAAATGTATTAAGAGCAGAATTAGTCATTCCAGCATTTACTAAGGGGGAAAAAACAGTTATGTCCTCTAGAAATAGAAGAGACTAGATCTATAGCACATGTTCGTATACATGTAGAAAGGGTAATCGGTATGTTTGCAACAAAAGTTTAAAATATTGCAGGGTCCAATACCTATTACCATGTTATCAACCATTTCAGATGGCAGTTGCATTCTAGATAAATAGTTGTGGTATGTGCAGTACTTGTTAATCTGTCACCTCCAATTGTACCTTTATAAATCATTGTTAATGTTAACTTCGATTAGAACTATTTGATGATGGTGTTACAAATGTAGGCAGAGTAAGTATTATTTTGCAAATTTTCTGACATTTTCGATTTGTTGTACAAATTCTATCTCTACTCTACTCTAAATTCTAACCCTATATTTCCGAAAAATATATATTTATATCAAGTTTTTGCAACATCCAACGATTACAAATGTAACCAATGCATGACACTCATATATACTTAAAATATCATCAGTTACCTTCATAAAATGTCTAGTTTTTTAAATAACCAATACACTAACATTTTTTTTACTCTGTTCACATTTTTGTTATATCATCAGATTATAAATTATTCTGTAGTTCATTTCCCTTTCTTTTTAAGTATATTTTTATTGGAAGTTGCTTTGTTTCAGTGTATTGTATATAGTAAAATAAACATGATCAGAAAAGTGTTGTACTTTTTTACTAGCCCAATAAATAATAATTTATAATTAAAACATATAAAAAATAAAACAAACACTATTATGTTTGAATGTTTGTTGAACGTAGATGCTCCGAAATACAGCAGTTTTGGAGATGTTAGTAAATGTTGCAGCTTCATTTTCATTGTATTTAGTAATATTTCATTTTCTTGAGCTGACAAATCTGAACTTTTCAATAAATATTTTAATATTAATTAACTTGTGCTTTGAAAAATATTGCAGAAGCAATGGAAATGTCGAATAGTAATTTTCTGTCAGTGTTTTAATGTACTTACAGCGTAGAATTAAAATAAATAAACATTGATTGAAACTACCAATATTAATTTTTACATAAAACATTTTATTATTTCAGTATGTTTTTGCATTTCTACAGGTATTAATAATACTAACATTTGCTTTCCTTTCAAGAGGTTAAATATACCCAATTACAAGAAAGATACAAAGATTCACATATAAATAAATAGCAAACCTACAAACACAATGATTCAATCCCTGAAGTACACCTGATGAGTCAACGAACTCATACAACATAGTTATTGTAAAAGATTTTTGACATCTTTTGTTCCAGAACAAACCAATCAAAAACACACAAAAAAACAAGCTAAATTAGTTATCATTGATCACAATTTAACAAACCTATTTGTACTAGCAATATCTCTAGAAATGACAAAATTTAATTTTAACAATTGGGGCACAACCACAATCCCATAGGTATATCATTTAAATTGACACATTTTAAATGATACCATTGCACTGAACACTCATCATTATCGCACTGCAACATTGCTTCTCCAGTATCCGGCTACCTGCAACAACACCAGAGCACTGCTGTTTTCGAATTCAAATTTTTGGTAAAATGCCGCCCAAAGAGTTCGGGCACAACCACATATTTGTGGAATTCCAAAGCTTTTCTTACATTTTCTTCCACAAAACCTTCATTTATGTGAATTCTTTCAACGAACATTTCTTGTGGTGACCATAACACAAAATCACAAAAACGTCTTTTTGTAACATACATCGGAAGTTGCACTTGATAATAGTAAGCGTGGTTTTGTGTCCCAAGCAACTATTTTTAAGTAGACTATATTGCATTATTGTCATCTCTTCACGTAATATGTACGAACATTTTATTTCTATGCAACCTTTGCCACAACAATTACATTCGAGTAATCTATCAGGTGATGCACCTAACTGCGGATGAAGCTCATGKATTATAATTCCTGCTAATGTAAATACAGCATCATCATGATCAACAGAATATCTTTCTAGATATGCCTCTGCTGCAGTGTCTTCATGAGTTAAGCCCCACTGCGTAGCTTTTGAAAAGATTACCTTTGTAGGATAACACAAACTTTTCAACAGTGACAGCGAAGGTTGCTGCATAGATGTTCAGCAGACACTCTTAAACTTCGAAGCTGTTATTCGACCACGTCTCTGGTTGTACCACTCTTTACAGCGAGACTGCCCCCTGGTGGCTGACTCTATCTTAATAATATCTTCATTAGATATGGTGAAGACGATGCTACTTGCAATTTGCTGCAACTCTTCAAGTTACTTGCTCTCATATTCAGGATTGTATAAATCCAAAATGCTTTTAAAGGACTACGGTTGAGCAAATTGTGAAGCAAAGGGCTCAATAACGCGTTCAACTGCAGCTTCACAGCCAGATTGCTGTAGAGAAGTAATAAATGCTGGTATATCCTTCCCTCTTAATGCTGGAACTACTATGTTAGTAGACCTTACAACTCTTTTGCCCCAGTTCATTTCAGCCACTGGTACATTTTCTACTTTTGATGTGGTTGGAATTGGCCACAAAGCTTTCACATCTGTGCATGATTGCTCTTCTACTTTGTTGTGAATATTCTCCACGGCAAAAAAGAATTGCTCCGACATGACTGCACACCTCACCAGCACCTGCCAAACAAGTGCAATGCGCAGTGATGATGCTCCCATCCTTGTCGGCAATGACCCATACCTTCAGCGGCTTTTCATTCATTCGCTGTGAATGTTTCACCTATAATAAAATAATATGTATAGGTAATAATTCCCAAAGTAAAAGTGTAATAAATTTAGTATTATACTAATGCAAAAACCACCTTTGCGATAAAGTTACTAATAGTGAAATTGTAACACAGACACTGTGTAAGAAAGCTTCTACAATTAAAAAAAAACTTTATAAGGCTGGAACTTTTGTTTGCCACGTCATGCAATATATTTTATAACACTACAATGTTGAATTTTTTAAAATCTTTTTTTGTACAAAAATTAGGCAGATTGTGTTAACTGTAGGCAACTATGTAAATAAACTATCTGATATACAGTACTGCAGAAATATCATTTAACTACTGAATTTTGCTGCCGTCCAAGTAAAGGCTACAAACCTCATTCTTGTTCGTAATATTAAGTTAATATAATCTTAAAATTGGGAACAGGAACTGAGCAATAAGAATAAATACTTACTTGTCCCACAATTGTAACTTTGTCACCCATTTCTTGGCAAGCCATATTATGGACAAAGCCTGATTCAAAGTACTTGTAGGCAGAAAGGCTCTTAAATGCTTTCATCTGATCTTTGGTATAAAAACTGTGTGACAACACCAAATATGCAACAATGTCCATATTCGTAACTGGTGGAAAAGCTTCAGCATTGAAATTAACATCGTCTTTAGTTAAAACGTATGGGTCAATTCCACCAATTATATCTAATTTCTTTAAGTACCGTTCAGCAACATGTGGATGCTCTTGTTGTAGAGCGGCAAAATATTCACCGAGACTGTCGTTACTTGCCATGATTTGTAACTACAGCTAACTGATTAAACTGAAATAAAAAAATACACTTAAGAACACCTGTAGCAAACATAAGAAATATAGAATGTTTCAGATATAATTAGTTTATGGAGTTATGTTTTGGTGTTTTCATTCCTTTCCAAAAATTACTGTGTTCCTCATTTAAAATTCTCGTGCAAGCATTATGGATGTCTAATGTTTCAAATGTGAGAATGTGACTGAATAGTGAAAACATTCTTATTTTCAGTTATTCCTTTTATACATTTCATGTATCTATACAACTAGTAAATAGTTAAATTATTGTTCCTCACCAGTTATTATTCGTACTAGACTCAGAGTCACGTTACTCACTAATACAAGTCTCTGTCTTTTCCCCAGAACGAAAAATTACAATAACACAATAATTACACAATAATAACACGTTAAAAACACTAAACAAACTACGAATCAAAACAACAATCACCACAAAGAACAGCATACAGCAACCATCTTGTTTTTATTTCTGACAACTGACAAAACACAAAACATTTTCGAAGTAAACACAGGGACAGGGAGTGTGTCAACCTGCCAACAGGAATTTCAACGTCACCTTCAACAATCTTTTTCTCGTTTATTACGCCGAATATTGCGTTAAAATTACACATGTATATCTAGCTAATCATGACAAACCTAAATATATGCAGTACGCTGCTAATTTCAGCCCCGAACATACATATATAAAATCTTAAAGTTTGGCTCCCGTAACAACTCCATGTAAACAATGGCTTTGTGTGCCAACAGCCTCCATTTTTAAAGGGACTGTGACGTAATACTGAAATGCCTAATTACGCTGAGTCAAAATGCTGCGTTGCCAACCTTGTATTATCATAACAGCTAATATAAGCCTGATTAAACCACTGATCTCTAAATAACTGGATGTCGCATAAGTCATTCAAAACTGTGATAAGTAGCCACCATGCCGCTGGTACTCGTACTATCAATTTAACGGCGCGTTCAAAGTTTAGGTTAGATCCTTAACTATATAATATGGTTATGAGTAAACGTAACATCCAGTTTGTACGGTACATGTTTCTTACTCAAACACTATAACGATCATCTTTTGGAAATCTGCAGACAGATGATGAGTTCACGATTTTAACCGTCAATCATTAACGTTATATTTACCGCAGAAGCGAACCTTTGTCAAAATTTTAGTACAAGGACCAGCGGCTAGGCGCTAAAGTGGCGTAAATCTATCACAAATAATTTACATGGATTTTGGTATGTAAGCGACATCCAGTTATTTAGAGATCAGTGGATTAAACCCTGATCACTTAATCCACAGCTAAAAAGTTTTGTGCACCTGGACGGCAGTTTAGCACCAGCTTAAACCCAGCCTACGATTAAACCAGCAGCTAATCCAGGTTTAATTCAAGATTTCTGCAACCAGCTCATAATGTCAATAGTTTTTCAATATTCTATATTTTGAAGGAAATAAGTAGAATGATATAACTTGTATTTAACATAGAAGTGAGAAAATCAAAACGCCCTAGTATACGTTATGTTAATTATGGCTTATAATGAATTGGCTGCTGCTAGAATTATAATTAACGCTGTTGAAGAGAACCAGTATGTGTTTTTATCTCGAAAGCATTAAAGAAAATACCTAATGTAAACACGAATTGGCATGTTGCACCTATTACAGAAGGGGTGAGAAGTTTTGTGATTGAACATGCCTCCATCGAAGATGCGTTTAAAAACATTTCTGTTTGTTTAGGATTTGTTTGCTTTATATGCACTTCGTTTTTTCTGTATGCGGAAGTTACCAGCAAATTACTAGCTCAAATTGGTTCACAGCCATGACCCTTTGAGCCAATGCTCAGTGAGAATGCTTTTTGCCATGCGCAAATTTTTAACGAGTGGTTGGTATTTCCATAAACTTTTTTAAACGGTTTGAAGTAACTTGTAAAAGTGGATGTATATGTCATTTATGAATTTCATATTCATTTATGTACTTACCTTAAATCCCAAAAACAAAATTTGAAGTGCTACTTAAAAATCACAATACAAACAAATTAATGCAGTTCGTTTAAACCAGTCAAATTCGTACCGCCTTGCGCCTTACTAGGATCACTCCGATTGCTTGAAGCCTTGGTAAGAAATATCAAATATCTGCACGGAATCCTGCTTGAGAAAGTTGGTTGCAATTGTTACCTCAGTTTTTTGCACGATTCATTTTTATTTTTTTTCTATAATTTCGACAAGATGTTTTGTAAAAGTCTTTCATTTGTTTGTGTAAGTACTCTATCACCTTCAGCCTAATTTTTTCTCTCTAATTTTGCTATTGTTTCACTAGATAGTTGCAGTTTTTCATTTATGTTCCAAATAGCTAATTCCATGCAACAGTAATTGTAATTCCTTTAATTATCTTTAAAGGCATTCAATTACGACACAAAGGTACAGACGAGACGCTTGATTTACCCAGCAGAGTAGTTGAGAATCATATCATAAACAACGGCAAAGAAAAACCATTCTCATTTTTCGCACGAGCGCCCAAATGCTTCATCCGTTCCCGGGCACACTTTACATCAAAATTACACATTCTGCTCGCGTATGCACCAAGCTCATTCATGCGTGAGCGCGTGCACTTGCAAGTTTTTGTTATCAGCGCGTTGCAGCGGTGCGTGCCATCATCCTTGGGAAAGCTGCACATGCCACAAGGGGGACGCCTCAGCGCCCTTGTCCTCGCCTGGCACAATAGCAGAAAAAATGACTGCTGTCTCCCGAGAATAATTGCTGTTTGTCTTGGATGTACGGCAAAGATTCGTTTCGTGTACGGGAGGACTCCGTATTTATGGGTGAATGTGCATAAAGTGCAGCAGTGTCGGGTTGTCAAGGTGTGTTACCTCCGGCCGTAATTAATGGCGCTCATTATTGAGATACGTGCGGCTACTGCAGAAGGTGTGGGAGGAACTATCTCCTCGTTGCACTCTGGTCTCGCTAATCCTGAATTAAAGTCGCGTCTCCTGTCACATTGCCTGCGAGTTTTAAGTTGCACGGTGGAGGGCAATGAGATAATTTTACTTGTTTATAATAATATTTAAGTAATATTTGACTGGTACCCTGTAAGGCCGTAAAAGTGCACATTTTACCATTAAAAAATCTATATCCATGCCGAACTGGTCGCATGCTATTAATAGGAGAGATTAATAAGTAGTTTACTGTAATTTACTGCCGTTTAAGGATTGACGTGGAACTTTGAAATGTATCTGTTTTAGCAAGTCATTGCATTTGATCTGTTGTTAATCGTTGATCTTCGAGCAGGCTACCCGCTTTTGCCTACACCGACAAGGAGGACTTCCACAACAGCACATATTCACAATTGACTTGTAATACAGTTTTATTCCAAATAAAATGGGAATGGTACTATTAGGCTGTCCAGAACACGTATTTGTCATCCAGCTGCCATCTTTAAATGCCCTAATAAGGTGGGAAAAACAGTTCATTTTGGAGAGCCAGTTCGCTCGAACTAGCTCCCGCAAACGAGCCGTTATTCMTTTCAATAGTTCGTTCGGGAACTGAAACAACAGCTGTTTGTTCGCGAKCGACGAACTGCCAATGTCACGAACCAGTTCGCGCGGTTCTCACCCGAGAGCCATTCTTTTTAACAGTTCGTTCGCGACCGAACCACCTCTACGTAACTTAGATTATGTTTGTCATCCAGCCGCCATTTTTGACAGCATTCTGGATAGGCTAATTAATTCAATGACTATCAACTTTCACAAAATTGCTACCTGCCTACTACTTATCTCCCTATATCAAACGTACTAAACGATTCCAACATGATCAAATCGTAACAAATATTTCTGGGCTTCACTAATGYATGAAGTAAGAAAATATCCAGTAGATTACAGTAACGTTCAAGATACACTCCAAAAAGTTTAAAATAAACAAACTCTAAAAAACCTTTTCTATGGGACTTTTGACTACAGTTAAAAGGGATTCCAAGCTACTGGCGCATTATTCGAGTTTAAGTCTAAGAAGACTATTCAATAAACTTACGAAGGTATATCTATTACTAAAACTTTAATAGTTTTTTAAGATAATTCCAACTATCCTATATGAGCTGCGTACTATTATATATATTGTACAGCACTTATTTATATATAAATCAAAACTGTCTTTCTAATACCATTTTAGTAAGGAATTTAAATCCTTCATCTCATCAAGACTACAATACTACATTGATTTACACGTTCCACGTTAATGAACAGCAAGAAGTTTTACCAAAGTTTACCTAGTAAACAGGAAATATTGTCACATTATTCTTAACTTATTGAAAAATTATACACATGGGACGCCATCTATCGACAATCCACAAGAACTTTAATTTGTGGTAAAAACAGGGTCGTTATCGAACTGTATGTTCGTGAAGCTATTATTTCGTATAGTTTCTGAGCTTCATCGCTATTACTGACGAATTTAACAACGGTGGTTGCTAGGCGAAGATGGGATCTTGTATATGCTGCTGAATCAAAACTGGACTAGAGTTAGCGGTACCTTATAATGCAGTGACCTTAGATCTTCCAAAACATCAATGCCTTGATATTTTGGAAAACAATCTATACTTATAAAATAACATGACCTAACTGACTGATTGATTCATCATCGCCAAACGTAAACTATTGAATATTAAAGACATGAAATTTGACTAGTATTATTTGTGGGCACTGAATTAGAAAACAATAAACTCGTGTTGCAGCGTTTTTTAAAAATTCTACCCTTACGAGGTGAGACTGGGGATGGAAGTTTGTATGGAAGTTCTATCATTTTTAAGTTAATTGACTTCAAAAGCATAAAACGTTATCATTTGGACTTTTGATTAATAAGCAAGTATACATTTCAGTGGTTTTTTTATTTAGCCTCTGAAGGGTGAACTAAGGAATATTTTTTGTTTAGAATTAATTTCCCTCTTTTATATGTACTTTATATACTTGTAGCCGCAAGAAAGCAATTGTTTGCCAATTTTTAGAAAACAACTGGATATAATACAGACAGTAGTCGTTTTATTCGTGTTTCTTTCGTATTACGTATTACTCGCAAATTTATCTTTCTGGGTATTTTTTTTATTTGTTCCTACATTTTTTATTAATCCACCTGTACTCTGTCTACCGTGCTCCCACGAAATACAATGCAAAACATTACGTGGGCCCTTTGCGAGTTCTTTATTGTTGGTTCTTTGGAAATTACAGTTACCCTCTTCACGGGAACAACCCTCATTAGTTATGCATGACTCGTGCATTCTTTAGTTTGCTATAGACGTATGCTGGCAATTACGCAGCTCCGGAGGGTTATTCTTTTATCCGCTCCCCTGTACGGGAAACAGTGACAACGCATAAACTAAGCTACTTGACAGATTCGCAGTGGTGGTATAGAATTAATTAGGAAATGCAAAATATGTAAATATATTAAGGGATTACTTCAATAATTTTGACAATATTTATGATTCATGAATAAGAGAAAAGTTGTAAATTGCGTATACTGATTTGCTTATGAATATCTGCAAAGGTAGACAATTCCAAAGAATAAAATTTTAACAATTTTTCTTGTGTTATTTGAATATATAACTTTATTGGTTTAGTGAGAAAAATCAATGATGTGTTTGCATGAATTTAATTTATATATGCTTTGTGATGGCATCTTCATTACGATTAGTAGTTAATAGATGACAGGAACGAGTTTTGCAGCATAAATACAACATTGAATCGCAATCCATCTATATATTTAACTTAATATTTCTTGAGCATTAGTATTAATAATGTAGCAAAGGATATTTAATAGACCATTAAAAAACAATAAGCTTTTTTATTTCGTTTATTCTTTAAGAGGTAGGTTTAGTGCTATAAAGACTCTATTATCTTAGATATTTCCTAAAGCCTTAGCATACGATATAATCAAACTGTATGTGACCGAAAACAAAACAAAAATGAGAGCAAGACTTTTGAATTTTTGCAGAGCTGTCATTCACTGTCAACACTAGACATGTTGTATTATCTGTTGTGTCGACAGACACAATATGCTGTTTTTATATATTTTTTGTATTACTTGAAATAGTCAAAAATTAAAAAGCATATCTATATTAAATTATTTTCAATACCCGCTATAAATATCTGTATACAGAAATTTCAGGGAAAATAATTCCTGTTTAGTACTGTTGATATATTTCCAATTTTGAGGTGTGGTAAACAAATCACTTGTTGCGTGCAACCCTTAACTGATCGTCCCAAAACAAGGCACATATCCGACATAATAATAGCAGAAGCTTTGCAAAGTAACTAGCAGGCACTAAATAAACTTTATCATCGATATTTACAGTCTTAAGAATAAGTTTATTTATTATTCTAGTGTATGTTCGTAAAATGTGGAGTACAATATATTTCAGGAAACTAGGTATTTAATGTCAGTCTTTCAAATTTTACACAGTACAATTATACATTATTAGCGAATCAGTAAATACGAACCTTAATTTAAAAATAACATTTAAATTTCACTGGACGATGTCACACATTGTTGGAGAAAGGCACTGCCATTAGTTCCGAGTACAATGAATCTTACTTGTAACGATGTAAACCAGATGATTAAGAATATCAGTAATTAGGATTCGGTTCAATAGATCGCTTCTGCAACTCGAGAATAAATTATTTATTGGAACTTTACAGATATAATTGCTAAAAATATTGCTAAAAGGAAAACAAAGTAGTGTGCGCAAGCTGTTTTTTGTTTTTATGTGATTCAATAAATGTCACTTCTAGGTGCCAGTTTTAGTACCTACCTCGTTAAATATATAATTTGAAGTTTATAATTCAATAAGAATTACTATATATTCAGTCAATAATACGCTGACATTTTGTTCGTATACTGCTTCTGTAATAGTAATGCACGTGCACCTGTACCTCTGATACACCAATGAAGATTTCCTAATAGCAGAATACCAAAAAGATAGTTATTTAGCAATGTCTACCGATACAGATGCATTGTATGTATATGTACATATATCCACTATGGCTAAACACCTTGCATATGTGAACCCTTGTCTTTTTTTTATTCCCTGGAAGGAGGGGGGGCAAGGGGGGTCTGGACCGGTTAAACCCCGCAGAAATACCTACATAGTTACCTAGTTGTTTAAAGCAATGGCAAGATTTTGTGATAAATGATCATCGCCATGTAGACCCAGACGCATGTGCAGTAAAGATTATATGGGAATGTCATGGCAACCTCACTACAAACAAAAGGCCTGCCACACATCTAGCCAATAGAAATTCACTGTCACATTTGCGGATTACTACGCAGACTCGCTGCCCTACAAACGAGCTACATGGGGACTTACTGGTCGTCACAAATATTTCTCGCGCATGCTATAAGATTTAGTCGTCTATAGGTAATAGATAAGATGTCTGTGTTGTACACCCATTTACTTAAATACACCACTGTTGACTACTACTACTATGCTTGCTTACTTGTATCGCGATTATTAAATGCTACCAACAAAACGGTGTCTTCTTCAAATATCTATATCGAAGAGGTCTTTCCAAATCATATTATGGCTGCAAAGTATTTATGCGCGCTGTGATAATTTGCATACAAATTATTCAAGTAATAATACATTATACAATGCTTTTTTGGAACAGCAAGGGCAAATGTTGTCACCAACGAAATGTGAATATGTACGAACGTCGTTGCTTGTATACTATCATCTAAACTTTGGCAAGACATATTATATGACGTATACCTACATTCAAAGCTTTGGTGACCGCTACAAGATTCAGTACAGTTCTAGATCGTCGAATTAAATGAATTTAAGTTTTAAAGAAATAAGAATATGGGGTTCAGTGAAAATGCCATAACGCATTGATAATCATCTAGTTATGACTGAGCCATCAAATCCCCCTACATAATAATTTTTCTTCCTTTTCATTCAAGTTGGCTTTGCAATCATACAAAACAGCATACCAAGTTCTGTTTAAGTTCTGATAAAAGGCGGTGTCATTATTCAAACTCAGGCACAAAGCAAACTTTTAACAAGATGCCCGTATTACACGAAATTCTAACAAACTCCCAATAATAAAGTATAAAACCCCCGGAGGGGTTGATTCAATAGCACTTGGAAATTCCATATTCATTTTTTATTCACGTTCGAGAGGGCAGGAGGGGCGTACTTTCCTAAACTGATTACAGAAATTGATGGAATGTAGACATGTCGCTTCCCCATATCGCTTGATGCGATCAATTTTACACCGCAGCCAGTTAGGTTTATCTCTCTAGTGGTGTCGATAAAGAAGTTCCATCACGGGAAAACGGAGGATTGAATTTCACAACCCCTGTAGCGTGGGTACTCTGCGAGATGCAAAATTCAATAAGGCGATTAACAGAAGTTACTGTTTCTACGGGGGAGGCCGAGAACGCTTTTCTTGCAGTAACAGAAGATTTGCTTTAGCTACAAAGGCAGCAACCCTCGTAATCCTTTGATTGTGTTTCACTGTACGACCCTGCCGACGACAGATCTGCGGTGAAGCTCCTTACTCAGGTGGTGAGTGCGTCAATGGCAAAGGAGTTTTGCTTTCATCTTCCCCTGTTCGGATAAGTGGCGTTCTTATGAGCTTTATTGAGTTATTTGGAAACCCAAGTGATATCCCCTGGGGTTATGGGTTCTATGTAAAATGGATGTATAGGTGTGGCGGTGACAAGCCGCTAGTTAAGTCAACATTTCTGAATATCAAAGTAAACTTCATAAATCTAAAGATTTAGTTTCCTCCATTTCATGATACAGAACTTCTGTTCTTACAAATGTGGTTGGCACATCGCAATGTAAAAGTAAAACATGTACCTACATTAGAATAAGAAACGGAAATGAATACGAAAATTATACGTAAATTGTATAGACTTCTAACAGATTTTCTTACAGTGCTCTGCGATGGGGTACAAGACAGGAAAATGGCGTTTCTAATTTGCAAAATGACCTTTGCTCAAGCTTCTATGAAAATTTTACGTATTTTACTGTAATATCAGTGATGCAACTCATAGAGGGGGCCAAAATGAGAATCTTAGGCATCACTTTCTATGATTAACACACTAGATCAGAGTGTCAAATGTAATATACTAACGACGTTACACAGATTCTCGTGTATGACGTTTTGAGTAGTTATAACATTTTAGAAGATACTGGATTTGCCCTCTTTTCTAAAAGCACAAGCTGAAGAGGCCCACCAGAATGTTGTTTGCTCGGGGTATTTTTATTTTAGGAAACATTGCATGTTAAAAAGCATATTTTGCCGTCAGCCATTATATTATACATATTATATACCAGTTGAGTGGGAGAGCAGGTGCCGCCCTCTGGGTTGGCAACGGAAACTTATTATTACTATTATTATTATTATATCATACGGATCGTTGGTCTTTGGTCACTCAGCAACCTCTCATCGGCTGTGTGCACTTTAACGTGGAACAGTTTGTATTTTTTAGTAATTTTAAATGTACACAAAAATATTGCTTGATGATATTTTTTTCGTCTTCGTGAATAGGAATAGTTTTTTTTGTATATACTTTTGCGCCTCCATGTCGCTCTGGTCTCCCAACCCGGGGAAAAGGGCCACATGTGGACGAAAACGACCACCCCTAGTATAGTTCTAGACATAGATATAGTTGGTTATAGACAATAGCACTGACCGGTCGCCGCGCGTGCCGCTCTTGCTGATAGAATGTTACTACTAGAACGTCACCTGTCCATCGGTAAGGTAAGTCCAGCAGTAATMGAAGGTCGCATTTAGATAGTTCGCGATCGTTTGTAAATTTGTTGATTGTTTTTTGATTAACCCTTTTGTACCGTATCAGTTTAGGTACTCGGTCGTTACTGCATTTGATTACGGCACAAAACATTTTTTTAAGAGCGGTACGCGCGGCGACTGGTCTTTGCTATTGTGTATAACTAATTATATCTAAGTCTCGAAGRATACTAGGGGTGGTCGTTTTCGTCCACAAAAAAACTATTCCTATTCACGAAGACGAAACAACCCGCCCACCAAAATATGCATAAAGCGTTATTTTTAATCCTATTTAGGTCACTAATGAAAATCAATTAAACTATCAAATAACAAACATCTAAACACAAAACTAACTATCGCTTAAAGGCAAAAGACACAATTTAGGTTCGCTAGATGTTTCAGACCACTTTGTTCTGTGTTGCAAGGTATGCAAGTATTCCCGTTGATACCGCTTCCAAAAGTCTTGTTGGCAGCGCTGAATCAGTTGCCACGTTGGGCCATCTAATCCACCAGGCTCCTGTAGAGCCCAGCCATTCCACGATCTGGTCACTTACATTGCAATCCAGAACACGAATGTATCATATCTAATCAATCATGTTCCTGTAGAGCACGGCCAAACTCACGCAAAGCTTTGCTTGGGCGATTCATAGTTGTTTCCACATTTATTTGATTAATACGTAATTGCATTATATATCTGAATTGTGTAACCGGTTCACTTCAATATATGGCGACAGGACAGAAAGACTGATTGCTTTATTTATTTATATAGTCCATGATCTAGATTTCCAATTTTAAGTATTGTTATAAACTTGGTAGCGCCCTTTCTTGACTCATTGAAATTTTTTGGATCCACGGATCCCGCTCTACCGACGCAAAGGCTGCCGCTAGCTTGTGTTACAGTAATTTTACGTCACTACTGGAGCACGTTCATTACTATTACATAAACTAACCAAAATATCGTCGTATTCTTGATTTGAGAAGTTTGAGCTACCTTTTATCTAACAAAACATATGTTACACATTCGAATGCAGAACGTAGAGCCGAACAAAACCAAGGCTACCATCAACACAATTAAGAGCTTCAATTCCACGCCCTTTATGAGACCATCACTGCCATGCCTTACACCCAATCTTTCCCTTGGTAGATAGCTAACCTCTCTCAGAGAAAGACATGATGGATCGTACGCATAACCCCGAATTCCCTCTACCTCGCGAGTTCATTTTCCTCTAAAGCTCCAAAAAAGGCGCCCGGACTGGGGCGAGTTCTCCCTTTATTGCCACCTCTCAACGAGATACATTGCGGACAGCCACGGGAAAATTGAATTGGAGAGCAGACGGTGTCCTCTTCCATGCATATCTGCCCCCACCCCCTCGGGGACACGTTCCATTACAGTTTCCCCGTGTCAACCGGCCCGCCGAATAAAACATTCATATCAGCGACAGCGACGCCCGTTTCGGACTAACAGATGCGAACTGCAGGGGTAGTACGTGTTAATGACCATTATTTCATGGGAGTTGTTTTAGCGGGCTGCCGGGTCCCGTGTTTTATGGTTTGTAAATGATGATTTTAGCCATTCCAGGAACGGGAGCACGTTGATAGCAAGTGATGGAGAATACGCGATTGGTCCAACTTCCTGTGAAATCTTCTGCATTGCCATCTAATGCATATATGACTACAGTTGGAATTGCATGTGTAATGTAAATTGCCCTGTTATCGTATGTATATCATATAACTTTCCTTACATTTTTTCATAATCATAGAGCTTGGTTTTTAAGTTTTCTTAGTATTTCCAGTAGGACCCCAAATATCTTTTTCATAGAGATAAAACAATGCAGCCACGCTGTTTCTTGGTATAATTAATGTCTACTATTATTTTCTGGTTAACCTTTTCTTCACTAAATCATACACTTATACGGGGTGATTCACTTTGGTGATCGCGGTCCTATATCTTCTTTATTTTGATAATGTATATGTTCCTATAAGAAACCTACATATTTGTTAATGGCACACAAAGACTACCAGATGAGACTTTAAATTAATTGATATAACCCTTGTACCATTCTGCCACGTGTCAGTGTAAACCCCAATATTTCAGTTCGTCAGATAAGGATTGAGCCAACGAATTTGTAACACATTTTCAGTTCGTAACATGCTACCATGGTTAGCAGTTATGCCAGTTATTATTGAAGATAATGTGGTCAAACGAATGCCGAATTTCACAATAATGGTATAGTTAATAGACATAACTGCTACTACTGGTGACAAGAGAATCCACCCTGGCTTAAAGAAACACAGTTTCAAAATACATGGCGGTCAGTGTATGTTAAGGGATTAAAATAAGTGTAGCGGCATGATCCCCTTACACGGAGATGTTCGAAAAGCGAATTGGTAACTCCGTCATATTTTACAGTTGATTAGATAAAACTCGGACATTTATTCATTCAATATCTTTATCCATTACGTGTAAACGTATAAGCTGGTTTACTAAATGTTTCTCTGTGCCTGTCTAAACTTTTGTTTGTCCTCCCATGGCTCATCCTGTTCCGATTTCGATTTCCTCTTCTTCAGCGACACCACCATTGTCATGTCTCGTATCTTTCTTGGGCTTCCTCTGACTCTCCTTTTATATTAATTCTGCCTGCCATACTTGCTTCCATGGTCATCCTTTTTTCGTACCGCTTCACTTTCTGACTTTTCTCGAATTCTTTAATTCATGGTTCTGTCAATTCTCATTTCATCTAGAGTACTTGATTTCTGTTACCTGCACCTTTCAGTCTGTTATTCTCATGCAGAGCTCTATTCATAAACATAAAATGGCTTGACATGTTGTTTCCGGGTTGCTTTCCACGTTACTTATTTGACCTTGACGTTTCGACACTCATGTTGCTGTCTTCCTCAGAAAACATGTTATCGATAACAACCACAGAAGCCTTCAAACCATAAAATAGCTTGTAAATTGTTATATGGTCTGCCATTTTAGTCTCGTTACTTAGTTCTCCTTTGTTTTAATAAGTGCCCTGTTCATTTATTCCCTTTTTTTCTTATTATTTTGAATCCTAACACGTAAGTCTTGAAAGCTTTAGACTTGTACTACTTGTTTTCTTTTATCATTTGTAGATCATTGTGTTCTTCTTTTTTATCATTATTACATTGCTTTAGTTTGTATTTATATCGTTACGTGCAGCGCCATCTGTAGACCGAAGTTACAGGCATGCAGATGCGGTGTAATAGGGCACCGCAAGTAGTTACCCTAGCAACAGCTAGAGGGCGGAAAAGTCGATAGAATGTACCCGGTGTCGGGAACGCGTCATCGACGCTTCGTTCGCCACGTCGACGGTCACGGCCACCAGCCGACGGCCGTCCTCCAAGGCAGACTCGACCCGCTATCTAGGTATCGTTGGGCTGCCAGCAAGCCGTATAGACTGTGACAGCAAGATGTCCTAGGAACATCTAGACTAGAAAGAAGGCGTAGCGGGAAGCTACCTATACAAAGCGTGGGCTGTAGCCCTGTGCGATTCAGAAGTTGGCAAATCGATATTCGATTCAATGAAAAAAATCGATTTGAATCGATTAATCGAAAAACTGATTCGAATCGTTTGAATCGATTCGAATCGAATGAATCGATGAATCGGATTAAGTCTGCTGAATGGATTGGAAATGAATTTAATCGGCTGAATCGATTCGAATGGAATTTGCTGAATCGCATGCAGTATGATTTTCAATAATACTTGTCAATTGACATTATTTGCACAAAATTTTATTAAAATTGGTATTTACATTGCACCCGCTTTTTTTATTTAACTTGATTTTTTATTTAGTTTGAATTCAATTCGAGGTTCTCATTCGATTTGATGCTGCGATTCCATGCAATTCGATGTTTTGATTCAATTATATGTTTCGATTCATTCGATCGTTAGATTCGATTCAAATCGTTCGTTCGATTCGATTCGATGTTTCGATTCGATTTTTTCTCGGAATCAAAAAATCGATTCTCAAAAAAAATTGATTCGAATCGATAAATCGATTTTTTGTCCAGGCCTAGTGGGCTGGCGGAAGGCGGGAAGTCTGAAGTTTGAGTGTGAAGTTCTGAATTCGCATAGGGGTAATCTAGCGAACGAAAGGCTTAGTGAAGCAAGTATTTTTAGTGCAAGTGTGTGCAGTATAGTGGTTTAATGAATTAGTAGTATTCAAATAGCAAGTATTGTGCTAGTTTTGTTTAGACCTAGTGTATTTGATACAAGTGTTTTGAATAAACGGAACTTAGTCAGAACATCATATTCGTAACAACCGGTGTTAGGAAGTGGATTGCGGATTTCTGGAGTGTTTTGTGACCTAGACGGGCAGGATTTACGCAGTTTTTTTCAGAAATTCCCTGGAAATCGACTACATTTCCTTGTTAAAAATCGTAAAGAAAAGTATGAAGTGTATGCCTTTTCTTTATAGCAAGTGACCAGAAGCTTACACAATACCAAATCAGGAAGCCTCGACGGTGGCACAAGTTCTTGTCGATAATCTAGTGTGCAGATTTGGAGTGCCGCTAGAATTACACTCGGATCAACGAAGAAATGCAAGTGTTTGTCTGGACCAAAAATGTTTTTAGATTTAATTTCTTCGCAGCTAACACAATCACCAACATGAATGTGCAATCAGAACACCTAGTAGAACCGCGCCAAAAAGTCCAAGAAGACATGAAAACCGAACTCAGAGCAACTAAGGAAGAACTACAAAAAGGTCAAGAAGGAATAAAGAATGCACTAGCGGCAACTAAAGAAGAAATGAAGACAGGCCAAGAGGAAATGAAAACAGGACAGGAGAAAATGAAAAAGTGCCAAGAAGAAATGAGAAGAGCGAAAGGAGAGGCCAAGAATGAAATAATAACTGCTGAGTAAGATCGAAGAAAGAGTCGACAAAGTCGATGGAAGGGTTGATCGTGTCGAGAAGGAGTTGGAAAATATGAAAACCCACGGACTTAAGTTCGCGCCAGGAAGCCTGGGAATTTCTAGCATTTTCGACAGTCAGAGGGTCAAGTGAGTCAACTGTGACTGAAGGTGCATGCCAGTGACAAGAAGCTAATCTACCAATATAAACGCGCAATTGCAACAGGTCATTAGCTTGTTTTTCCACATTTCTTTGTTCTGTTATATATTGTCTTTTTACTTTAGACTGTACTTCCCTCTATATATCATTGATCATCGTTATAAACAATGCTGCCCCTTTGTCTCAATCTATCTACAAGTTAAAAATTATTTGTGTTATATCCCTTTTCTTCATACTCTCCCATACCAGTTTCCTAAAAATGTTGTTAAACGCCTTMGCTAAATCTGAAAAGACTAAACAATCTTCTTCCCTTGCTATGCTTTAGATGAGCTGTTTAATCCTAYACAGATGGTCTTGTATAAAATTCTCACTTTTAATGTAATATTAAATGTACGTACAATTTTATACAAATTGCATTCTTCTACAAAACAAATATAAGCTACAAAAGTTCAGAATAGAAACAGACTACAGTTAACTACCTACATAGACTTAAATAAGTGCAGTTATAATTAGAAGATTAGCAGTTCGCTCATCTCTTGTTTCTTTGTTATAGCCGGTTTTGCATATATAAAACAGGAAAAGCAATAAACACTTGGATACAGTGGCGGCTGGTGACAAATTCTATTGGGTCGGCAGTAAAAAACTTTGGTCCACTCTAGTTAGTCAATGTTATTTATTTATAAATTAGTAAATAATTTTGTATATACTCGTAGTTGTTGTTGTTTATTACTTGCTACTTCTGTAAATTTTCATATCGCCGCAAGTTAAAAAGATAGTTCATTTGGTAACAAATAGCCTAATCTGGCAACTAGCTACATAATTTCAACGTTAAGCGTGCACCTGTACTGCATCGGAGAGGAGAAGTCGATATATGTCGACCCAATCCGAAGATGTATTCGGAAGTCCGGCAGACAGCATTAAGCGATTATATGGGTATTGGCGCTTACTTATTTTGTTATTTTCTTTTTGTGTGAAATTCTTCAATGATTTCAGATTGACTAAATTTATAACATGTATTTAATTAATTCTGTTAAATGTTTGAAGGTATCTGCTTAAAATTGTTTATTTAAGAGGATAGCTCTTACAATAATCTTGGGAAAATGAAAAATTTCGTAGAACATTCGGGTAGTTTTTCGTGATTTCAGTATTGAACTATATATATAATTGTTGTTCAATGTACATGTCAAAATTAATTTTCGGAATCCGACGATTATGAATGCCGGGCCTCCTTTATTAACTTCAATAAAAACATATATACGTAAAATTAAATTATGATTATAAAAAAAACTGTAAGCATGTAAAGGGTGTCAATCAGATAATTTGTAATACTCAGTAGAAAACAGAACTATAATTGGTTGATTAAAAAAAAAACTTGAAGTAAGTGAAATAAATGATGAAGTCCGTTTTAACGTTTTATGCTGTCTGCCGGTCCCAGGCATTGCAGAGTCTCGATTTTCGCCTCAGGATTCAATATGCGCGCAGGGTTGCGTCTTTGTTCAGCTCAGAGGAAAACGATACTATTGCTTCCTTATACGATGCGGTCTGCCGACCCAGCGCTTGGATCACGGGCTTGGATGACAAACACGGCCCAGTCACGGTTGCCGAGTAGCGTAAATTTTTCGGGATAACCCGCAAAAATGTGATTTTGGCTAATTATTAATTTGATGGTAATGTAAAAAAATACGCCCCAACTGTTTCAAGATATCTGAACATAATAAAACAAAATATACATAAAAATACGAAGAAAAAATAATTTCTTCGATCAAAATTCTGGGTCGGCAGTGTCGACCCTGCCGACCCGGACGAGCCGCCACTGCTTGGATAATTTAAAAAGAAGTAAAGTTTAATTTTCAAGTGCCACATTTAATTTGCTGAGCAGCCGCTTTTAATATATAATATTATAGGTAACTGATATATGTACTTGATATCTCAATTTTATGTAGTCGTGGTTCTAAGTCAAAGCAGTTAGTTCGTAGTAAGCTGCATGAATTAAACTTATTATAAAGGAAAGTCCATAATATCCGATGCACTGTTTAGATGCCTCTAAATAACGAATCAGAAACAGATCATCGTGTCCATATTGGACGAATTCGAATTTTTGAAACTTCAAGTGTTCTTCATTTAGCGTATATACAAATATATCTCTTTTCTTACGTCATTTTGCTTAATTCCTCGCATCTTTATTCACGTCTTGATCATCAACTTTGTCGCTACAGAATATATATTGTGAAATCTATAGATATGCATCTTCTAGAAATATATTATTTCAATAGTTTATTATATTCGTACTTGTTGTATAGGTACACATCTTGTTTCTTGTTTATTCTTCTGTGTTGGTATACCACCACTAATGTTATTCGTTCATGTGTCGTGTTTATGGCATTATTGCATGTGTTTGTCATGGTTGCATTCTGCAAAGAAACTAAATGAACTCAGTATTTTAAACTCGATATAGTTTGAAACCGTGATCTTACAAAGTTGATAAAAATGATTTCGTGACTAAATGACTCTGTACTGTAACCCTACAAAGCACATTACGATGCCAATCTCACAGTACCAAAATAGCTCAAAAATCGTTATACACACAAAGAAATGACGACGTTTAACTACTGGCTGGTATTTATGTATCGCCTTCTCTAATTGAATTAGACATTACATTTCGATTAAGTTTATGTGGGGTTAAAATATAATCCTTCGATGGAACTTAATGCTATTTTTAGTCACTGCTACTGTGTGTAATGAATTATAACGATCTTTTATATGCGTTCCGTTTATTTTGTACTTTGTAATACAACGATAATTATTTTATTATCTATGTCAGTATGACAATAACTTTTCATTGCATCCTCGTATTTATTTCTTACATTATGTATTAATATCATGTAATATATTACGGTAACAATTGTTCTACTTGAATAAGCTTTGCTGTTCCTGCTTTGTTTATTAAAGTAAGCTAAGTCACCTGAGCTTCTACGGTGCGCGGATTAATGCGTCTGATCATCGACTCAACCTTTTGAAGTGTCTCATTCCAAACTTCTTCTAACATCACCATGGAGTACCGCCATAATGTCTCAGGTGTGCTCGATGGATGAAAGATTCTGAGACCTTGGTGGGTAAGGCGACAAAATGAGCTTGTTCTATTCAGAGTAGCCCAAACTGATTCTAACTGTTATGTGGTCATGAATTGTCTTGTTGACATTCAACCGGCCTAGCCTTTTAGGTCCGACCCCGACTTGGCCCCTTTCTGTTTAGGTCCGGCCCAGATCGACCCGTTTTCACTTTTCAGAATTTGTAATCGGCCGGCTCGATCCGTTTTATAAACCCGCAGAGGCCGGAATCTTATCAAATTTCAGTTCATTACTTAAGTTTGAGAAACTCGCCAGAATAACAGTGTTCTCATATTATGCATTTAACTGTTTACCAATTTTAAATTATAAACATTTATGTTTGTAATTGCTTTTATATGTGAGTCCGTTGGAAAAGCCGGGGCCTACGAATGCTCTACCTTTGATTAATACTAAAGGTAATCTGCTATCATGAACAGTAACATTATAACTCCAACATGCACATGCCCTTGAACGCAAAATTGAGGATCGCCTGCTCATACTTGGTCGACCACCATGCGTATAGCCAGACAAAATCTAGGTTCGTCGCTAAAGATAACGGTATGCAATTGCTTGGGTATGTTGCGTAAGCGTTCTTGTAGGTTTGAAGCGATCTCTTAAAGCCAAGACTCTAAGACGACGATCTGTTCGCCGGCTTCCTCCCCCTCTTCATGTTTGGTTTTCCGGAAACAACGCCAGCAACCCCACTCCGTGTTTAGTCCCGTTTGTTTAGTACTAATATCTAAAGGATAAATCGGCATTCCGCAAATTAAACAAAAGAKACTTTTATAGAAATGCCACTACAGCCAGCCAGAAAATGTAATTTTCGCCTTTCTGTTAAATGAAAAAACTCGAAGAAATCTGGTAGTTTAAGAWCCATTGGGTTGATGATAGTGGAAAGCGGATCAATTTTAACTCACAGAATATTGTATTTTTGAACTTATATTAAGGAGGTTGCTACTTTTTCTAATAGGGATGTACAGCTAATCATCTGGTCACATAACATTTTTATTCAATCAACTTTTGCTCATGAGGGAGCACATTGTTCACTTAGAACTTTAATCTTCTTAGTTGGTTTACTTTTCTGGGGGGTTTTAGTTTGTCTCGGTTATTGTTACATTTTTATTTTTATATAGCTCTGCTTAAATTGTATATCGATGATACTATCCCGCTAAACATGGTATATATCAGAAACATTTCAAATCTTCAAATGTATTGCATAAATGAAACGTTTGGGAGGTACATTTAGGTAATGTTTCGGTAATGTGTATTTTGAGTCCATACTGATTTGCAACGTATCTGCAATGTTCGTTATTTGCGCTTGAGGAACATTTCTGCAATATGACATAAACTTAACATTAACATAACTTTCGTGACGTATGTTACGTATAACCATAAGTATGCATCGCGTTCAAAGATTACTTTAAGAATTGGGCCTGGAAGAGAAAGAAGTATATCAAAGATCTGTTTCAAATAACGATAGGAGGCGAACCATCTATTTTTACAAAACAGAACCACTTACTGAATATTTAGAGAAATATGAATGTTTATCTGATTGACAAAAGATTTAACTAGACCCTAAAGTATTTTCAAATAAATATTCTTACTTTTTTGTTGAAATCATTAGTAATTGTGACATCGCAGATTATATTTGACTTTTTACAAATTTTAGTTGTTATTATTATGTCGGATACATCTTACTTATTTCTTCAGGACGTTTACTGTTGGAACATTCTTGTTGCCGTAGTGCTGTGATTGGCAATGTAGCAAACAGTTGGCAGCGGCGTGTCTGATCGCGCAAGGAGCAGGTGCAGAACACTGAGCGGCAGAGACTGACATAATAACCTGCTTAGCGTAAAGTGTTGTGGTTTTTGGTTTTGATCAGTTTTATTGTAGTTTAGACCATAAGACATTAGCCCGTGGCATATAATGTGAAATGGAAGGTAAGCGTTTTTCGGGTCCGTTAAGTTAGCTCCGCCATGTTGAGCAATTTTTTTGAAAACATTGTTCCAGATTGCCCTGAGCTAGCTCCAGCTAGCTCCACCTTACTTGAGTAGTTATAAGCTCATCATTTCGGGGGGTGCTAACAAAACGTTATCCTCGCCATGGCCTCAAATCTGTTTCAAAACCTAGCTCCAGCTAGCTCCACTAAAGAGAAGGCTAGCTCCACCTTACTTGAGTAGTTATAAGCTCATCATTGCGGGGGGTGCTAACTTAACGTTATCCTCGCCATGGCCTCAAATCTGTTTCAAAACCTAGCTCCAGCTTGCCCAGAGCTAGCTCCAGCTAGCTCCACTAAAGAGAAAGCTAGCTCCACCTCACTTGAGTAGTTATAAGCTCATCATTGCGGGGGGTGCTAACTTAACGCTATCCTCGCCATGGCCTCAAATCTGTTTAAAAACCTAGCTCCAGCTTGCCCAGAGCTAGCTCCAGCTAGCTCCACTAAAGAGAAAGCTAGCTCCACCTTACMTGAGTAGTTYTAAGCTCATCATTTCGGGGAGTGCTAACTTAYCGTTATCCTCGCCATGGCCTCAAATCTGTMTCAAYACCTAGCTCCAGCTAGCTTCACTAAAGAGAACGCTAGCTCCACCTTACTTGAGTAGTTATAAGCTCATCATTTCGGGGAGTTCTAAATTAACGTTATCATCGCCATGGCCTCAAATCTGATTCAAAACCTAGCTCCAGCTTGCCCAGAGCTAGCTCCACTAAAGAGAAAGCTAGCTCCAACTTAATTGAATAGTTATAAGCTCATCATTTAGGGGAGTGCTAACTTAACGTTATCCTCGCCATGGCCTCAAATCTGTTTCAAAACCTAGCTCCAGCTTGCCCAGAGCTAGCTACAGCTAGCTCCACTAAAGAGAAAGCTAGCTCCACCTCACTTGAGTAGTTATAAGCTCATCATTGCGAGGGGTGCTAACTTAACGCTATCCTCGCCATGGCCTCAAATCTGTTTAAAAACCTAGCTCCAGCTTGCCCAGAGCTAGCTCCAGCTAGCTCCACTAAAGAGAAAGCTAGCTCCATCTTACTTGAGTAGTTATAAGCTCATCATTTCGGGAGTGCTAACTTAACATTATCCTCGCCATGGCCTCAAATCTCTTTCAAAACCTAGCTCCAGCTTGCCCATAACTAGCTCCAGCTAGCTCCACTATAGAGAAAGCTAGCTCCACTTTACTTGAGTAGTTATAAGCTCATTTCGGGGGGGTGCCAACTTAACTCCATCCTCGCCACTGTTTCAAATCTGTTTCAAAACTTAGCTCCAGGTAGCCTAGGGCTAGCTCCAGCTAACTCCACTATAGGGAAGGCTAGCTCCACTATAGGGAATGCTAGTTTTTGCTAGGTTTTGAAACAAATTTGAAACAGTGGCGAGGATAGGGTTTATTGAGCACCCCCCGAAATGATGAGCTAATAACTACTCAAGTACGATAGAGCTTTCTCTATAGTGGAGCTAGCTGGAGTTAGCTCTGGGCAAGCTGGAGCTAGGTTTTGAAACATATTTGAAACACTGGCGAGGATGGCGTTAAGTTAGCACCCCCAGAAATGATGAGCTTATAACTACTCAAGTAAAGTGYAGCTAGCTTTCTCTATAGTGGAGCTAGCTGMAGCTAGCTCTGGYCTACCAGGAGCTAGGTTTTGAAACTGATTTGAGGCAATGSCGAGGATAACGTTAAGTTAGCACCCCCGAAATGATGAGCTTATAACTACTCAAGTAAGGTGGAGCTAGCCTTCTCTTTAGTGGAGCTAGCTGGAGCTAGCTCTGGGCAAGCTGGAGCTAGCTCTGGGCAAGCTGGAGCTAGCTCTGGGCAAGCTGGAGCTAGCTCTGGGCAAGCTGGAGCTAGGTTATTAAACAGATTTGAGGTCATGGCGAGGATAGCGTTAAGTTAGCACCCCCCGCAATGATGAGTTTATAGCTACTCAAGTGAGGTGGAGCTAGCTTTCTCTTTAGTGGAGCTAGCTGGAGCTAGCTCTGGGCAAGCTGGAGCTAGGTTTTGAAACAGATTTGGGGCCATGGCGAGGATAACGTTAAGTTAGCACCCCCCGCAATGATGAGCTTATAACTACTCAAGTAAGGTGGAGCTAGCTTTCTCTTCAGTGGAGCTAGCTGGAGCTAGCTCTGGGCAAGCTGGAGCTAGGTTTTGAAACAGATTTGAGGCCATGGCGAGGATAACGTTAAGTTAGCACTCCCCGAAATGATGAGCTTATAACTACTCAAGTAAGGTGGAGCTAGCGTTCTCTTTAGTGGAGCTACCTGGAGCTAGCTCTGGGCAAGCTAGAGCTAGGTTTTGAAACAGATTTGAGGCCATGGCGGGGATAACGTTAGGTTAGCACTCCCCGAAATGATCAGCTTATAACTACTCAAGTAAGGTGGAGCTAGCTTTCTCTATAGTGGAGCTAGCTGGAGCTAGCTGGAGCTAGCTCTGGGCAAGCTGGAGCTAGGTTTTGAAACAGATTTGAGGCCATGACGAGGATAACGTTAAGTTAGCACTTCCCGAAATGATGAGCTTATAACTACTCAAGTAAGTTGGAGCTAGCTTTCTCTTTAGTGGAGCTAGCTGGAGCTAGCTCTGGGCGAGCTGGAGCTAGGTTTTGAAACAGATTTGAGGCCATGGCGAGGTTAACGTTAAGTTAGCACCCCCCGCAATGATGAGCTTATAACTACTCAAGTAAGGTGGAGCTAGCTTTCTCTTTAGTGGAGCTAGCTGAAGCTAGCTCTGGGCAAGCTGGAGCTAGGTTTTGAAACAGATTTGAGGTCATGGCGAGGATAACGTTTAGTTAGCACCCCCGAAATGATGAGCCTATAACTACTCAAGTGAGGTGGAACTAGCATTCCCTATAGTGGAGCTAGCCTTCTCTATAGGGGAGTTAGCTGGAGCTAGCRCTGGACTACCTGGAGCTAGGTTTTGAAACAGATTTGAAACAGTGGCGAGGATAGCATTAAGTGAGCACCCCCGAAAAGATGAGCTTATAACTACTCAAGTAAGATGGAGCTAGCTTTCTCTATAGTGGAGCTAGCTGGAGCTAGCTCTGGGCAAGCTAGAGCTAGGTTTTGAAACAGATTTGAGGCCATGACGAGGATAACGTTAAGTTAGCACTCCCCGAAATGATGAGCTTATAACTACTCAAGTAAGATGGAGCTAGCTTTCTCTTTAGTGGAGCTAGCTGGAGCTAGCTCTGGGCAAGCTGGAGCTAGGTTTTGAATCAGATTTGAGGCCATGGCGAGGATAACGTAAAGTTAGCACTCTCCGAAATGATGAGCTTATAACTACTCAAGTAAGGTACAGCTAGCTTTCTCTTTACTGGAGCTAGCTGGAGCTAGCTCTGGGCAAGCTGGAGCTATGTTTTGAAACAGATTTTTGAGGCCATGGCGATGATAACGTTAAGTTAGCACTCCCCGAAATAATGAGCTTATAACTACTCAAGTAAGGTGGAGCTAGCTTTTTCTTTAGTGGAGCTAGCTGGAGCTAGCTCTGGGCAAGCTGGAGCTAGCTCTGGGCAAGCTGGAGCTAGGTTTTGAAACAGATTTGAGGCCATGGTGAGGATAACGTTAAGTTAGCACTCCCCGAAATGATGAGCTTATAACTATTCAATTAAGTTGGAGCTAGCTTTCTCTTTAGTGGAGCTAGCTGGAGCTAGCTCTGGGCAAGCTGGAGCTAGGTTTTGAATCAGATTTGAGGCCATGGCGAGGATAACGTTAAGTTAGCACTCCCCGAAATGATGAGCTTATAACTACTCAAGTAAGGTGGAGCTAGCGTTCTCTTTAGTGGAGCTAGCTGGAGCTTGCTCTGGGCAGGCTGGAGCTAGGTTTTGAAACAGATTTGAGGCCATGGCGAGGATAACGTTAAGTTAGCACCCCCCGCAATGATGAGCTTATAACTACTCAAGTAAGGTGGAGCTATCTTTCTCTTTAGTGGTGCTAGCTGGAGCTAGCTCTGGGCAAGCTGGAGCTAGGTTTTGAAACAGATTTGAGGCCATGGCGAGGATAACGTTAAGTTAGCACCCCCCGAAATGATGAGCTTATAACTACTCAAGTAAGGTGGAGCTAGCTTTTTATAATAGTGGAGCTAGCTGGAGCTAGCTCAGGGCAATCTGGAGCAATGTTTTCAAAAAAATTGCTCAACATGGCGGAGCTAACTTAACGGACCCGCGTTTTTCGGATAGTACCTATATTTCATATACAGTGCTGTATCTCTTTGGCAGAAGGAGTTATAAAAATTACTTTTGAAGGCGGTTACAGAAAATATTTCATTGTAAATTAATAGTAGTGTTCATGAACAGAAAGGAAAAACAATTATGCATTACAAAACTTGCATATAATAAAAGTAAAAAACTGCTAAACGATAAAAAATTGCTGATCTTTCTGATGCAGACTTCCAAACTGAGGTTTTCACATGGTTTCGTCYGGCAACACTGAGGTATCAGAGATCATAGTAACAGCACAAGGGAAATAGCCAATTTGTAAGTATAGCTACACCACAATGTTGGTTTTACTTTTAATAATTTTTGTTTAGGTGAACAGCTTGAAGATTCTAAACTTACGAGTATAGTTTACCTGTTAACTTTAATGTAAGTGTATGCCATAGGGATTGTTGTTGTTTGTTTTATTTACTTCGCATCTGATGCTGTTATATTTTGTGTGTGTGTGTGTGTGTGTGAGTGTATATATGTAACTACTTTCTTATAATTTCTTATTTTACACATATTATTTTGTCTACTTTTTATGCTTAGATTATGTAAATTATTATTGTGTATGCACTTATGTAAACAATTCGTTTTTTTGAAAAATAAATTGTATATTTAATTAGTAATAATTGATATTAATAAATACCCCAAATACAGTTTCAAATACGTTGTTGTAACGTTTAAAAAGTACATATTGTAAACATTTCATAAATATAGGCTATAAAATTTTTCGTAACGTTTTTTTCGTAACATTTCAGTGAAACATTCCTGAGGTAGGACATCTTCACAAACATAAATATTCCTGAAACATTCCTGAAGCCAAATACGAAATGTTACAATATTACATTGCCTGTTTCAGATATGTTTCTGATACCGAAAATTGTTTAGTGGGATCATGGCATCGCTTGGAGACCAAATCACCTACATTCTAAACAAGCTCAAGGGTTACATTTTACGTTAACAGTATCAGATTCACCTACGAAATGCAAAAAATATTAACATACTATTCTTGGACATTTTACTCTCTTACAGAGAGTTATAGCTCGATAAATAGTAATTGGTATCAGCTTTTCAAAGAAGCTATCTGATGAACTCTGTAAAACATTCACAAAGAAATTAAAAGTACGTGATTACGACACCAAGAAAAAAGAAAACATAAAGCTTTTTAGGTTTCCCTTAATTAATAAGGTTTCTCAGTCAAATTAAAAAAAATGTTTTTATAATATAATGCCGTGATGGCACAATAAAGAGAATTAAAAGTAGATTACGATTAAATAACAAAATATAGTGTTCCATTAAAAAAAAATCAAGTTACAGTGGTTTCATAATTTGATCACGCCTAGTCATCACCCTGTATAGTAGAATCGCATAAAACCCACACCAAATTGTAGAGAGAAGTTTTCTATGCTAGAACCCACTAAACAATTTTCGGTATCAGAAACATATCTGAAACAGGCAATGTAATATTGTAACATTTCGTATTTCGCTGCAGGAATGTTTCATGAATATTTATGTTTGTGAAGATGTCCTACCTCAGGAATGTTTCACTGAAATGTTACAAAAGAAACATTACGAAACATTTTAAAGTCTATATTTATGAAATGTTTACAATATGTACTTTTTTAAACGTTACAACAACGTATTTGAAACTGTATTTTGAGTATTTATTAATATTAATTGTTACTAATTAAATATACAATTTATTTTTCAAGAAAACGAAGTGTTTACATAAGTGCATACACAATAATAATTTACATAATCTAAGCATAATAAGTAGACAAAACAATATGTGTAAAATAAGAAATTATAAGAATGTAGTTACATATATATACACAAACAAAAATATAACAGCATCAGATGCGAAGTAAATAAAACAAACAACAGCAATCCATACGGCATACACTGCATTAAATTTAACAGGTAAACTACATTCGTAAGTTCAGAATCTTCAAACTGTTCACCTAAACAAAAATTATTAAAAGTAAAACCAACATTGTGGTGTAGATATACTTACAAATTGGCCATTTCCCTTATGCTGTTACTATGATCTCTGATATCTCGGTGTTGCCTGACGAAACACGTGGAAACCTCAGTTTGGAAGTCTGCATCAGAAAGATCAGCAATTTTTTATTGTTTAGCAGTTTTTTACTTTTATTATATGCAAGTTTTGTAATTTGCATAATTGTTTTTCCTTTCTGTTCATGAACACTACTATTAATTTACAATGAAATATTTTCTGTAACCGTCTTCAAAAGTAATTTTTATAACTACTTCTGCCAACCAGATACAGCACTGTATATGAAATATGGGAACTATCCGAAAAACGCTTACCTTCCATGCCACATTATATGCCACGGGCTGATTTCTTATGGTCTAAACTGCCATAAAACTGACCAAAACCAAAAAACACAACACTTTACGCTAAGCAGGTTATGTCAATCTCTGCCGCTCTGTGTTCTGCACCTGCTCCTTGTGCGATCAGAACACGCCGCGCCGCTACCAACTGTTTGCTACATTGCCAATCACAGCACTATGGCAACAAGAATGTTCCAATAGTAAACGTCGGTCGTGTAGAAATAAGTAGGATCTATCCGACATAATAATAACTAAAATTTGTAAAAAGTCAAATATAATCTGTGATGTAGACCTCACAATTAGTAATAATTTCAACAAAATAGTAAGAATATTTATTTGAAAATACTTGAGGGTCTAGTTAAATCTTTGTCAATGAGATAAACATTCATTTTTCTCTAAATATTCAGTAAGTGGTTCTGTTTTGCAAAAGTAGATGGTTCGCTTCCTATCGTTATTTGAGACAGATCTTTCATATCCTTTTTTCTCTTTCGGGCTCAATCCTTAATGTTATCTTTGAATGTGATGCATACCTATGTTATACGTAACATACCTCAAGAAAGTTATGTTAATGTTAAGTTTATGTCATATTGCAGAAACGTTCCTCAAGCGCAAATAACGAACATTGCAGATACGTTGCAAATCAGTATGTACTCAAAATTCATATTACCGAAACATTACCTAAATGTACCTCCCAAACGTTTCATTTATGCAATACATTTGAAGATTTGAAATGTTTCTGATATATACTATGTTTAGCGGGAATGCTGAAGCTTACTTTATTATTGTTAATAATTAGACCTCTAGAACAATTTAATTCAAGGCATGTATTTTCAAATAGTTTCAAAAAAGGTTGAATAACTTGGCAACGCCGCAGGCAAAACTTAAAAAATATATGGCTATAAAGCAAGTAGGAAGTCTCATAAGAAAATAAAAAAATATGTAGGGGTGCCATTTAAGAAAAAAGAAGTTGATTACGGCACTGGAATAACGGTACATGATGTATAGCTGAAAATAATTTTAATGGATAGACTAATTATATAGGTAACGAAACAAAAAATTATCTGTTTATTGTTAATAGTAAAATCAGTATCTTCCGCCGACGCACTAATGACTCAACCTGTATAATGGACGACAACATAAGACGAAATAATTCCATCTTCTTCTGGAAGAAATCTTTTAATCAGTGATGGGGTTTACACTTTAGTTTACAGTTTGTATCTTTGTATCTTGCAAATCACACGATGTTAGTTTTCCGAAAACGTAGTTGCTCTTTGTGTTGATAAACGTATGATTAGAAAATCCACCCACCGCTTTGATCAAATTTGACTAATCCTGAACCATATCTCGGAAACATCTTACAAGCTATACCGCCATGATTAATAGGCGCTCCTGAACACACGTATAAGTTTGCCGCTGACGGGCTAGTACCAGTTGTCATTAATCATCAAAAGATCCTATCGATTTTATAGGACGCCTATGGTGTAACGCAGCCGAAAATTTGCAACCGGTAGCCGGCGAGCACCCGGAGAGCAAACGTAAACAACCACCTTGTTATTTTAACAAGACGACAGCTGTTTGCGATGTCAGAGTGGGCTGCGATAATATCCGGGACGTTCTTTGCACAAGATATAGTGGCCGCCACTTCCTCTGCAATTAAACGAATTGACTTGCGTAGATGTTTATTAGTTGTTGGTTAGTATATGGTATATTATATAGATGCATCTAATATGTTTTCATAAGTCGACAGCCTTAAATTGTAACAAATAACATATTTGTATTATATGTACATATCTCCTATATCATTGGTCTACAAACTTGTTGAAAATGAAAACGCCAGAGAACAACATTGCTAGGTGTAAACAGGAAATATTCTTGAAATTACTTACATCTGGGAAACCAGACAATTAACAAACTGTCCGACTTGGCCACTGCTGATAACGCTCAATAGTACCTATTCAAACATATATGGTAAATGTGTTAATGATGATAACGAAAACTCCTCAAAAGTACATTTATACACCAATATTCCATAAAGAAATCCTCTTTAAGATCACCTATTGTTTGCTTACAATTTACTTGCAATTTACGCTGATAACAAGCAATTTTTTGGCAGTACTGACAAGATTTTTTTTCTTAAAAGCCTGTTACGGTTACTGGTAGAATTATTAAATGTCAGTCACGCAATATAAGTACTACATTTCTGTATCGTAAGTTACAGTATGCCACCGTATATATCCAATCGAGTCCACTTTCTTTTGACCAGGAAATTACCGCTTTATCTTCAGTTAATCCAAAAGAAACATTTACGCATTTGATTTTCAAATACTGATGTTTTCAATTTTGTCATGCAGTAGTATTCGGTCGCCAAGTCCGCCTCTGTTGGATCCAATACATCCGATGCGGTATCGGTTTTCAATTTGAGGCCGCTTAATCATGGCAACGTGCACGTGGCACCCCCCGCACTTGACATATTTGCATACGCCGCCGTGATTAATGGTGCAGTTAATACATAATATTTAAATTTCGATAATGATTCGGGCATATTTTATTGTCGCCAGCATTAAAACCCGCGTGTAATGCGATGTTCATCCCCTGGCGAGCATTAATAATTAGCGGGGTGATTGATCGGACGTCCGAGCAGCCGCGATGCTGCTTTCTTTTGTTTGGACTGCGCCGATATTAATACTTGCAACAGGTATCTAAACTATGATTATTAAAGGTGCTTCCTCCATTTAAAATCCATAAGTTGAGATGCGAAATATGCAATTGCTTAAAAACTGATCTAGTCCACCTTCAATCGATCTATTAGAATATCTAAAAGACCGTACAATATTATGGACGATTGTATAAAGTCATAGAAATTGTTGTAACATTCGAATGACCTCAAAACGTCGATTTTCAACGTCTCCAACGCTAGATGGTTTCAGCAATGTGCCACACTTGTAACGGTTATTTCGTTACATTTGGCATGTTCTAGACTTTTAGAACATTCTCGAACATTTTCGACATCTCTGCCGCGAGACGGTTACGGCAATGTGCGACACTTTAGGGGTTCTTTCATTTGCTGATATACCTAGAATGTTCTATAACCATTTCGAAAAGACGATTTTCGATTTTTTCAACGCGAAATAGTTTCGGCAATGTTCCACGCCTAGGGATTATCTAGTATTCATCATATTTTGTAGAATGTTCTGTGACTTCTAGAAACATTGAGAATTCTCTAGTCTTCTATTAAATCTTCTAGAATATTCTGACATTTTCGAATTTTCGCACATTCCACTTCTTCCCTGCGTTTTCAAAACTTCCACGTTCGAGAGCTCCACCGCGAGACAGTTGGTCAGATGAAGCAAGTGAGGCACAGCCTCAGGAGTGTCTTGTACCATATTTCGATTTAATAAACTCATAACAAACAACTTATACTGTAATTGATATTTACATAGCACATACATTTAAGACCTTGAAGACAAACAACCGTATATGCATCGATGCCCAAGAAGTTGTCGACGCAAGCACACTTGTGCTTTGTGCTCTGTCCAGTGAAACTCAAAATTTTAGCCTAGGGTTATGCCTCCACTAGCCAATTGGGAGTTCGCGCGGATATGGCACGTTACATGTGTTAATAGCTTGTTTTTGTGATCACCGAGGCCCGTATTTTCTGAGCTTACTAAAGATCTAGGTAAGAACGCCACTCCATCGACTCCAATCAGCAATTATCGGTTCCTTTCTGATAATACGTGACGCATCACATCTGTGACAATCTATTTTCCATCTTAATATGTAATTGCTAGCACAATTAAGTTTAAAGCAGGGTTGCCAGTATTATAATAGTTGTTGAAATAGATCTATTACTTTTACGAATCATTAGTAAAAAGGTAATGCACTCCAGGTGAAATATTCGGTAGAACGTTATTGATTTTCTGCACGCGAGCATTACCTAACACACGCCAATCTACAAAGCGGGCAAATTTTTATTTCTTTATGCTAAGTACTCCCCATTTTTACTAATGTATGATCCAGTAATCCACATTTACTAGTGCTGTGCTGTAATGCGCAAATGTTCTGGAATACACCCCCATTGTTTTATCTTCATCACTAATATTTAATATTCTTTGCTCTTGCTCTTTTCAACGCCTTTTACAATGAAAAAAAGATTGCATTATGAAACAAGAAAACTGGTCGAATATTGCTTAACAGGACCACAGTCCAAGACCATCTTAACAACTGCCACACTTGAGGATTCCCTCGTCTTCTATTGAATATTCTATGACGTGTTCGAAAATTCAAACATTTCACTTCCCTCCTGCGATAAATTTTCCACAATGTTCTTTAGTTTTCTGTTGAGTATTCTAGAATGTTCTATGACCTTTTCGAAACGCCTATTTTTCCATCACGAGACAGCAATGTGCCACACTCTAGTGTTCCGTGAACTTCTTGAAATTTTTTAGAATACTGTCCGGCCTTCACGAAACCTCGAATTTTGAGTCCAACACCGCAAAAAAACAATAGTTTTGCTCCCCAAGTTTAAGTACAGCCGATTTACAAAATTGTGCGTGGCTGTAAAAGTTCGCGTTATCCAATTTCTGTACCAATTGAATGTGGTAGGAATGAAATTTATTTCTCTGCAGTAGTCGTAAGGCTTGACTTACTTCTAGATCCCGACTTATTTTATTTTATTTCTTTTGGACAACATCAGCAGCTTTAAAAACGCGATTTTTCTGGTGCGTTGTTGACTTATTTTTTCTCATATTAAACACGGCCAATTCTATCAAATCCGTCTTTCAAACGCTCAAATACCGTTGCGTTTGGATGCTTGCACTCAGGAATGGTTAGGCTTACAGCCTGGACGCAAACAGGCTTTTTCAGCTTCTCCCAGKGTATAAACCACTCCTTTAGAAAATATTTGAAGATTTTTTAAGTGAAAACCAAGTCTTGCACTAAAACTGGTGTCTATTATGACAATTAACTTTTACGAAACAAACTCCAAGAATCACGGCTTACATGGTTAATAAAATATTCAATATWTCAAGAAAGACGTAAAAATCTCAGAAACTACCACATATATTACTAGAAACTAGTTTTAATTCTGCATCTAACTGAGGGATGAAAAACGGAATAATATTAAAAAATATGAGTTATTCTTGTATAAATTATCAAAAATAGTAACCATAAATTATATTGTTACGAATACGAGGTTCGAAAACTGCAGATTCTGACTTGACTCCTTTTATTTAAACACTTGTATCAAATAAACTAAGTCTGAACACAACTAGTTCATAACACTACTATTTTACGCTACTAGTTCACTAAATCACCATACTGCACATACTGCTGCACTAAAAAAAACAGCTGTTTCACTAATCCTTTCGCTCGCTGGTTAACTGGTGTTCGAATTCAGAAATATCCGCGCTCTCTCCATAGGGCTATCTATACCCCCATAGAAAATTCCAGAAGCGATAGATTCTAGACGCTATCGAAACTCCGCAAGGGTTCGATTGATAGAATTCTCTAGAAAGTTGACATTCCCTGCCATCTGTCTGTAGCTAGGATCACTACTTGCAGTATTCTACTACACCGCATCTACACTTCTGCAACTCCGGTATACAGACGGTGCTGATTCTGCAACAGTACTTAAATATTGCAAATATTGTCTATTATTTCCCGAAATGGATAGTGAAACTGTATGTTTCTATTTTCTTTTCGAAGATATTCAAAATGGTGGAGGACACTATAAACGACAAAATTTGAATATTAATAAACTAACATTATTTTTGCGGAAAATCCACAAGTGCCATAATATGTAGGGTGTTTCATTTAAAACAACGAAGGTGGTATCCGCTTCCGGTATAACCGTAAGTCTAACACCTTTGTGAATACTTTAAAGTCGTTAAACAGTTAATTCAGGAAAACTTTGCTTGAACGATTTTTGTTCATTTTAACTTAGACGCTTCTTACAGACCGATTTGCGCTTAGTGATCCCCTTCTACACATAGCCTTCTGAACGAGTTCGGTTAAAACTTAAAAAAAAATTGAATCCCTTACGGCCTGCTAGCTATGATATAAAAGGCACACACAAAATTATAACTGTTCACCGTATCCCTTCCACAACTGATTTATCTGAAAAATAAAAATTAGACAAGGAAATACAGCGGATTACGTTTTCAAATTGGCAATATAGTAAAGATAAATCGTCTTTGGCCTGTTTGCGTCCCTCTTGTGTGTTTGGATATTATCGGACTGCCGTTGAAGTGTTGCACGCTTGACTCTCGATGTCCATCTGATGAAACCCACTGTTGAATACGTCACCTCTAGCAGGAACTCAAGAAGTAGTGATTAAACTCGAAAATAACGGGTACCTATAATAAAGGGTACAAAGAATACCCTACCTATAATTAGTTACATTTGACAACCATACGAAATAAAATAACAACTTACCCTTATTATTTGAAGGGTTAGTAATAGTAGTAGATGTAAATAAAATCGTTAATTAATGTGCTTAAATTTAACAAACCTGAAACATTAGTACGAAAAAGTAAAACTAACGTTTAGGTTGCGATTAAGACATCATATTAGCATAATTATTATTCAACGGCACTGTAACAGAAAACAGACCTCTGTTAATAACAACTCATTTAAAAATTGCTACGCGGCAATTTCTTAATAACACTGTAGTAATATGGGACAAGCTAATCCTTTGACTACTGAAACTGAACACCTTTCCTAATAAAAAATGTCTTCTCATAATTCCTATTGCAACATACACGATCTCGCTGTATCTGATGATGAATCTGCGCTACGCCTTCCCTTTGATATTCTTTTTTGTTTTAAATATCAACGCGCTGGTTGTGCATGAAGATCGTTATGCACATGTGGGCCACAAATGCCGTTTCATACGAAACTTGATCCCATCGCTTCGCTTGATAATCTTTCAGAGCCGTTAATTCATTTAAAAGTCACAGATAACGTGGTCGCAAAAGCTACTGCAAAATGAATACAGGTGCTGCAAGTATTAGATAAATAATCAAACATAAAAGCTTTTGAAAAGAATTTTGATGTCGACACATACATACACTAATAATAGCAATATTTATAAGGCTCGTTATATTTTGTTTATGAACTGTGAGTATTCGTATAGTTAAAAGGTTAAGGAATGTCCAGTATGATTTAAAAATTGAACTATATTATAAGTAGTACGTAAGCAATTTAGAAAGGTACTCATGAAACAAAAAATCGCTATGGCAGGCGTTTGTAGTCCGACTTGTTGACATTTCTTAAAAAAATTATTCTTCAAATTCAATTTGTCTTCTGTAAACTTATAGCAGGGTTGGCAAAATTTTTTAATTAAACAAAACAAAAGTTTTTTTTTTGTTTAACCATGTTTAAATCGTTTTAAACATGTTTTTTTAACTTAGTTGAAAACATGTTTAAAACGTTTTAAACACTGTTTTAAACATGAACTCTTATGCCGATTACTATATATATTAGTGAAAATAAATACGAGCAGATGACGCGGAGCGTAGCAGTTGTCTAAAAATCCCTAGATGACTACGATTATCAGTTGTCATTTGTCTTTTTTGTTTACGCAACAATTTTAGTTATTATGAGTCGGTTTCTCTTTTCTATTTTAAGCTATAATCAACACTATTCTTAAAATCTAGACCAATCACATACCCCAATTTAAGGTGCAGTCTTGGTTACTGGGTTGATTTTAGCAAATATCAACTTTAGCAAAGAGAATAGGCAAGTTTACAATAGTGACACGACATCTGACGGCAGATAGATAAAATATTAAGAACAGTACTTTCATGCTGGAAAAAGACGGGATTGTTGTGTAACAGTGCGGTTTCTGTTATATCGTATTAGCATTTTTAAATTGTGGGCAGTGAATATTATTAAGAAATAGAGGAACATGTAAACACAAAAAGCATGTGTGATATTATATTGTAATAGCAATATGCGGTTATGTGGTTAAGCGGTTATCACATAGGTTATTGCCACGAGTGTGTTTTGTTTACAATTACCAGTTCCTTTGTAATAATTATATTGAATATACTCGTTTGCGAACCCATATGTGTTTCATTATGCGATACAGACGAGTATATCATAATAGCAAGTACTGTTTATTTCCGCCATTTGCAAAGCCACACTAGCGCCACCAACGGTCGATAAACTCTCCTAAAGGAACCGACATTGTCTGTTTAAAAGTTTTAAGTTCAACAATTACAATGGCATAGTAAGAACGATGCAGTGTGGAATAACTTTGACAAAATTAAGGTGCAAAATGGTAGAATGCGAGCTCAATGCAAGAAGTGCAAAAAAAGATATGGTTACACTAGTAAAAAAAAAGTAAAAATGCTGATATTTTTTTATTCTTTGTTTATTGTTTTTTATATTCCCAAGTTCTGATAACTATTTGGTTTTTTTTTGTACTACAGATATAATTATCTAGTAAGTGTTGAATGAAAGTCTTATTTATTGTTTTGTAGTACTGGACCAGAAATACAAATTTTTATGTTATGTTAAGATTTTAATTTTTTGTCTTAAAATGTTTGTAAATTACATCTATGAAAAAATGTTAAAGTTAAATTATTAATTTCTATAACTGTTCTTGTATCAATAAAAATCCGAACAGAACACTGCATGTTTCTTCTTTTTTTAAGTTTGAAAAAACATTTACATATTTTCTAACTAGGCCTGGTTTGGGATTCAATTCATTTTTATTGCAAATATGGGGTGACATTATGTAGATATGTAATTACTAATAATCTTGTCTATCTATTTGTGGAGGGTAAACGAGCTTAATAATAGTAATAATTAATTAATCTCACACACACACAATAGTCAATAGTTTAAGACAAATGTTTTAAACATTTGTTTAAAACAAAGTTTTAAACAGGAGCGTTGTTTTAAACAAGTTTAAAACATTCTGTTTTAAACATTTTGTTTTAATCATGCCAACCCTGACTTGTAGTATGATTATAACTTGGCAACTACTTGTTTCTTTTTTTGTTCGTCTTCTCCGTCATGCAATATTCCTTGTTTTGATATGATTCTATCTACGGTTGTTTCTCGCGTATAACACTTCCTACCATAGTAGCAACAAGCTCATAAGCTTGTTGCCGTTCATTTCCCACGCTTCTTGTAACATATGGTCCCCCTCTCTCCTTTAGTTAAGTCCCCAATATTTCATTCCATATGCTTTCTATCCTTTTTGTGGTGGTCCTTACCTCCAGAAATTCTGTCTTTTCTCGGATTTTTTGACAGCTTTGGTCAACATTTGTACGGTATTGATTTCTACGTTTCTGAGCGTGTTCTATTAGCTTTGGTAGTAGCTTTTGACACTGTATATCATGATGCTCGTCACTCTTATGCGCGCTTTTTCCTGTCTTTGACTGTTTCTCTGCGGTTGAATTTGAGATATGTATGTTGCGACATATATAATTTGGTTTGTCATTGCTATAGGTGGCCATCCCTATTTTTTATGTACAAACTTGTCKAAAAGGTTTTTTAGCATGAGGATTCAAGGATTTAAGGTAAGCTCATTTTCTGGTAAATTCTCTATGTTGTCGTCAAGATCGACCAAGTCCTCCTAATTTTTTCTTACTACCTCGATCGTGKGTGAAATCGTTCAGGGCGATTGTGAATACTATTAGCAATATAGGACACCCTTGTTTTACTCCTTTTTTGTTTTGCGGGCGTTATTTGATCTAACCACTGTATCTTTGCATTTCCTATAGTAGACAGGCCTTGGTTATTGATTAACTAGTGGGGTTCTTTTTTCTTTGTCGGGATTTCTGGTACAGACTGATGATTTATCTATCAAACGCTTTCTCTAAGTCTATTGACATGGCAAACATCTTTGTACATTCCCTCCATTTTTGTTCTAATAAGCGCCTTACCATGAAACTACGATCGCATTATACCGAACTGTTGTTGACAAAGGGTGCTAGGTATTGCAGCACACCTTTCTAACTCTGAAAGTGGAAAATGTGCGAATTAATATTTATACCGCACGATAGATAGCGCTATTTTTCAATATGGTTATCAGTAGTATATAAATTAAATATAAATTCCAAACAGTGAAGGGCACACGAAATGCAATATACTTTTCGGTTATTATTCCACTGATAATTAAAGAAATAGGATTAATAAAAATGTTAGTGTTGGGACCATTTTGTGTAACCATGGGGGCCTCTATGAATGTAATGACAGAATTGATAATTTACAAATACAACAGAAAGCAACATTATCACAAAACCTAAAGGTTTTTATTAATCAAAATGTTCATTCTGTCTTATACGGAAAATCATATGTATAAAGGAAGCACAGTAAACGTAAAAGAAAAAACGAATGCAAGACAAATACATGCTTATTTAAATCTCATAGTTACTTGCAAATGTGCCACCTGTGCACCATACCCATAAACTCATACTACAAGAGCCTAATATACTATTAACAAATACACGCTTATTCAAAACCCACAGTTTGATGTAAAACCTTCGTGCACAGCAGCGCGCTGTCGAGTGACAGTATGTAGCTCGAGCAACGGTCGTGCCGACATGATTGATGTTTCGAAGTACCGAATTTTCACTTTACTCTACCCCCGCTGTAGATCTATACACATGAGAATATACAGAGATTGCGATTCTTTCTTTTGTTTGTAAGAAGCTGATCCTTTCTTACTTGAAATTACGGGTAAACATTCAACTCGGTACAATAAAATATAATAAAATAAAATATAAACGACTTTTGTTACTATCACACTTATCCTTTGCGTTWAMGTGTTATTATTAAATCTCGTAGCTTCTCGATAAAAAATCAGAACGCAGCGTCACGTCGAAAACTTTGATTAGGTACCGGAGCAGGGGCGTCTCTCGAGCTCATAACCAAGTTTCGTTCGTTGATGGGAATCGAGGAGCAGCTAACCAGAAATCATGAATACGCGAAATCAGATCTGCTTATAATGCAAGCCGAATACTCGACTGGGACATTATAAAGCGGAAAAATAATTTCCTGTTCCGCGATGACAGGGGAATATAAACTAGCCTAAGTATTGGCGCTATGTTATTTATCGATACTCGAAGCCCCATCTCGGCGGATTTTGCGTATCGCTCAACGTTCGCCGAGTTTCCCGGTTTCGCGGAATTGTTTAGTGAAGGGTAGCAATAAACAGCAAATTATCTACGGCTTTTGAATCCCAAGTGCCTTGGTTGTATCTCGTATAGGTAATATTGAATGTATCCACTCGAAAATCTATTGGGATAGTTAAATTTGCTTCGTCGTTTGAACATTTAAACCTGTAAGCTTGTTTATAGGTTGAAATTGTAAAATACTTAAGACCTAATGCACTACCTGGGTACGGAATTGATGCTAAATCTAGGGATATTGGTATAACAAAATAAAAAATTCGTACCCGCTATAAGAACATAGATGTGTCCTTCTTCTAATTGATTGTTGCAATTATAGTGAATCAGGTTTGCTACTATCGGTTATGGAAGGACAAAATGCTGATCAGTTAACTTGGATCCATATTCTATAGATGTGTTTAGCAGGTATAATTCATTTTAAGGCTACATTTAAACTGGATTCCGTAAATAAATAAATAATAATTACTATCAAAGATATGTCTCAACAAAGCAATTTATTTGAGCTAAATACGTTTCATTTTCATTTCTGTTACCTGAAATAATTTATTTTCATCGTCATCGCTGATTAATATAGGTAATTAACCTCTATTCTGTTTTATATATTTTATATACATCGACCCTCCAATGAGCGGTCCAGGTTTAAGGCAAAATTAGGCGGAATACACTACTATGCATAGAAGAGGACTGGTAGAAAGTGTACGTGTACCGTCATGCAGAAATAAGTAATATTGTGTAATAGAATATATAACGTTGTTGTTAATGTTGTTTTGGCCGACGTATTATTAATTAAAATTTATATTTAACAGATAAGCCAAATGATAAGAAAATGATAACATATTGTTAATAATAGAGCATGATATTAAAGAAGGTTTTGGCTTAAAAGGTAAATGGACACACAGTTCTGCTAGTTAGTCCTTTCTAATGAAAAACAATTATATTTTCTTTGACGACAAAGGAATGCAGAGATGCCTAAATCCGTAAAACATTTTTTATTTTGAATCCAATCTAATGTTAAATTACTTAGACTGAGGTTTTATTTTAGAGAAAGAAAAATTCTAGAGGTCAATTAAAAGCTTGTTGTTGCAACGGATTAAGTAGTTAGTAACAGGACAGGCAAAAATGTTTTTCCTTTAACAGTATCTAAAGTCATTTTACACATAGACCCAAGAGGAATAAGAGAACGGTTATATTTACTACTCGAAAGGATACAAAGGAACTATCAATATTGGGATTGCTAAATAATACGTATTGATTACATTTTTAAATTGAAAAATGTTAACTGAAGATATGTAAACCAAAGACAATAGGTAACTCAGAACTAAAAAAGTGCACGTATATAAGCATCGACAAACCACACCAATACATAGCAAATGAAAAATTTGTCACCTTCAACGCTTAGGAGCCGACTCTAGTGATACACCGAAGATATTCCGATGAGCATGGAGGTTTAGAGGTGCACTGATGTGATCTCTTTGTAAAACCCAATTTCATGTTCTTATAGACTGTATTTACATAGCAAAGATATTTTACCAATTCACTTCGCATACGAATCAAAATAGTTTGTTATGTTATCGATGTAAAACTCCAGACATCGTGGTAAATGCAAACTCTTTGGTCCGCATTCGAGGTGGATCGACGGCCACTGTAGACTTTAAATGAAATGTCCTTACCTTATTGTTAATACTTAGGCTGTTTAGCTGTTTAAACAGCTAATAGTATTCGCCTTAATAGTATTTATTTTATGGAGTGAGCCCAACCGGCCAGTCACTGTCACTGCAATGAAATCAGGTGGCTTAAAAAATCTATTACATTTATCGATCTTTTTTTGTTATCCAAGGCTAAAAAATAATATTTGTTTTGTCTTGGGCACGCTTCTTTATCACACTTTTCATGATAACCCATCTTAACTAACGCTGCACTTTTGAAGTCATTTTAAGAAAATTGATTAGAAGTCATCTAGCGGTGGCTTTACGAACTACGACGTAGATTGATGCGGTCTGTAAGTACAGAGACCTACATTGCTGGTTGTCCGGTTGTTTGGTAAAAATTAGGACTGCATCCTATAGCGGTGGCTTTACGAACTATGACGTAGGTTGGTATGGTCGATAAATACAGAGACCTACGTTGTCGATTGCCCAATGAGCTTTTTTAGCTAACTGGAGCAGAACAATGAAAAAAGACCCCAGTGAAATAAAACTTCGTAGAGTAATTAACTTTTTCATATTCATTTTATCTCAAAGTTAATTACCTCATCTACTACTGAAGTACTGAAGAATGACTTGTCTACGTCACATTTACGGGTAAATCGAAGATACAGCCACCAGGTATTGTGTTTGGAAAATGTATAAATTCACTATTCCTTTGGTTCGAATATTTTAAAAAGAAACAACCAGGGCCAACCGGAGGGAGGTGCGAGCGGTGCGAAGGTACAAGGCCCCGCGGCGTCATTGACTATAATATTAAATTGGCCAATTTTTTTAGAGTACTCAGTATTTGAGACTGTTTGAAAAAATGAAAATTATACATATATTTTCTAACGACGGCTGACTACTGATCACATTTTGTCTATTGTACACTAGACCGGTATTGGGCCTGTTGGACTATAAAAGTATGTTATTGCTAGTATACAACTAACGCACATTTTTTTTTTCAGTTACATAGGAATCAGCAGTACAGGCGGCATACAACAGTTCTTGCGAGATAACTGGAAATAATGTAGGTTTGAAAATCTCAGCTTTTTCCATTAAATGATTCCAAGCATACAAAATCAGATGGCAAGGTACGATGTACGCTGTGAAAGAGTTGACGGTTTTACCCTTCGGTTTGGCGTAAACGGAGGTCCTTTCATTTCTGCGGATAATGGTCGCTGTCGGATAACCGAGTCAAGTAGGCAATGAAACAATTATACACCGCTTCCTGCTCCTTTGTAGCTGCACCGTGTGGATATGTCGTTCAATTACAGCGGACAAAAGATGATCCCGCTAAACGGACGGCCATTTACGAACAACAGAGGCGAACACAATGCTCGTTTAACGGCGGTGTTTACGTCGCTGTACTTTCGTTATCTCAACAGACGGATTTCATAACGAAATTACTAGCTTTTACCTCTTTTACGGTCGTTCGCATGTGTGAGGTCTGCCATCGCAAACAATTGAATTGTGATACTCGTATGTCGTATAGCTATATAGACTTCTGGATTACTACACATATATATGAATATTGCTCGATATGTTATCGCTTGGGGAGCCATTTAATTAATTTAATCAATAGTCGTTTTTTTATCATCCTCAGCCTAATTTGATACACCTTATGGATTTTTTAAAAAGTTCGTGGCTAACGTTGCTATTTTTAATTTTACGTAACAAGTGTAAAGACATAAAAGTTGTAGAAATGATGTCACTAATCATTAGGTTTTAAAAATAAGCTGTCATTTTAGAAATATAACATAAGCTTGCATTTCTTATATAATTGGTTATTTAAAAATCATAATGTCAAAACAATAATCATAATAATGATGTAGAAGTGATAATTCAAATTCTGAAATTTTTTTCTGTTTTACTCTGATTCTAATCTAGTTAGCCATGATCAGTGGCGGCTGGTGAGGTACGGCTGCGGGGCGCCGGCGCCGCCCTCCCTACGCAAACGACTACGTACATCAAATTCAATTAATTAAACATTTATTTACACATTTACATCTAATGATGTAATATACCAATTATTACCCATAGGTATTTAATTTATAATCTTATGTAGATTTGCCTTCAGCGTCTGCGTTGCGCAAACCCGCAGGCCAGGCCATCTGATTCACTTGCCTGGCGGCTGCCGGGCGGGCTGATTCCTGTAAGCCCATGCTCTGTGGGCAATGCGATGGAAATGGCACGCGTCGACACGCGATTCTAGGTGGAATTTCGGGCTTACGGTTAGTTCGTTCAGCCCGAGACACGAGTGCGCATTCCTGCAAATAATGCACCCGAACGTGAGCGGTTATTAAGCGTACGTACAGGTATTTTTTTTGTGGAAAATTGTGTTCAAGACAAAATGAGGGTGTGTGATTTAATTAAATTAAACCTCAGTTCTCTGAGTTTGGCGGACAAAGTACACATTAAGGAAAACTCATCCTGTGCCTGTATTAAATTTAAATCAAGTACAACCCAGTTAGCAAAAATCGAAAAGGATGTTTATGAAGATTTTATAGTTGCGCGAATGGGAAGAGACACATGCGTTTCTTTTGTTTTGTTTGTTTATCGTTTGGTGGCGATGATAACTGGACATTTCTAAGAAATAAAAGGAAAAGTATTTAAAATAGGAAAACTTTTTGTATTATTCAATCAACTGATTGAACTTTATTTTTGTAACGAAAAACTATTAACCTTTATACATGATTAAAAACTAATCCAGACACATAATACTCCTAATTAATTACAAATAATGCTCAAAAGGTCCACCATTATTATCAATGCGTGTATTGCACCTTTTCAAAAGAGAGTGAGAAGCTTTTTATATAGATTTAGATAGACTAATATCATATAGATATTAAGGAAGGCTGGGCGGCGATCAAAGTAACGTTCAAGGTATTCTTGTACAGTTTGGGCAGCGTTTCATTTACACCATATTCAGCTAACATCACAATATAGCGCTTTTTTAAGTATGAATGTACCTCAAGGAACTCTTTTTCTAACTAAAGGATTGACGTACTGGCATACAGCGTCTCCATGTGTAAGGGGGCCCGGGTTAGAACCCTCCCCCACGACCCATGACAAGACTCTTGAAGACTAATTAAAATAATCTTTTGTCTTAGTTTTTAAGTTCAGGGCGAATAACTAAAGTATTGAATGTCAAAAATTCTTAACAAATATGGTTAATTTTGTGCTTCATTAAATTGCAGTTTTCTCTCCCTGCCCCCCGTAAGCCTATAGTTGTCATCCCTCCCTCCAGACAAAATTTCTAAGTACACCACTCTATTGGCATTTAATTCATTTGTTTTCATTTGTCCACGGCAAACTACCTTAAAACCGAATTTAAAATAAAAGAATAAAACAAAAAGTTGTTTTTTTAAATAATCACATTAAGTTTTACATCGTTTGAAAACTTGAAAATGAAGCCATAGCCAACTATTATTTAAGTTTATGTCATATTTCGAAAATTACATCTTACTTGCAAAACTGAATGACATTACATCTATTCGGAGACATTATTTTCTACAATTTCTGTATCTACACTTTTTAAATAAAATTAGAACTAGGTACGTTAGACGAATCGAATCAAATAAAATCAAAAAGTGCATTAACTTAGGCTCAAAAAACTGCAAAACTTATCCCATTTAGCTTTCCTTCTATTTCGGCTAGTTTCCGAGATCCGTATGCTAAACCTAGAAAAAAAAACACACCCTGTACAGACCTTGTCTTTTCCAGCAGGAACACCGTCATCAAATTGTTGGTTTCATATTCGCCTTGTCCACTTTCTAAGTTTTTTCGAAGTAATCGGAACGAACATGAAAATTAGCCCAAGAAATACGTTCAGATAGAGAAATGCGCAAACTGACAAATTAATGCCCACAATGAAAGATCTTACATAACGGCAACGTGTTTAATTCCAAAATTAGTGAATATAAGTTTAACTATGTTCTTTTAGTGTTTCAAGAAGTCTCAAGTGAGTGATATAGCACCAATTTATTGCTTTTCCGGATAGGTGTGCTTATTTTACTAATGAACTACACAACATATTTAATCTCTTTATAAAGGTATCTACCTCAATTCCGTAACACTTAGGTACAACCAGGCCGCATCTCCTTTTGAACACTGCAATTTGTATTTTTTTTTCAATATTAACGATCGAACAGTTCCTTTGTTTTGTTTGACAAAAACATTCAATTGTTTTTTTATGCGACATTACTGATATTTTTTTAAACGGCAAATTTGCGATTGCTATATTGAAACAAATTATCGATAATAATACCATGCCTCAAAAACAATCGAATGTGTAAGTTCAACTTCAACAGCAGCAAATTACCATATACCTACTTTTTACACACCTAGAGCTACTAACGATACTTCGATATTATCGAAATGTCGATATTTTGAACTCGAATTTCGATATTTTGCATCGATATTAAATGCTCGATATTATATTTGGTATCGAATCAGGCCTAGTATCGATATATATTATATAGGATATAAATGTAAACTCTATTATAGCATGTAGATATACATACACACCGTGCAATTTGGGGCAATTTGTAATTTATGCAAAGAAACCTGAAAATTCCTGCAGCTTCGTATTCAACGTTGCCAAATAGAGTTTCTTCAGTAGTAGGATAGGATGGAGAATACAAAAGATTTGCCTATCTGAACAATAGAATTATATAATTGTATTTTTTATAAACAAAGTAAAATAAAAACGACAAAAATCGATATTTCAATAATTTTCTGCAACCCTAGGTACACGCAACATAACAACAAACCTATAAGGTCTTGTAATAAGTGATAGATATTTTGCATGAAAAGCATTTCCAAAACCAAAATTAAGTGAAATAAAAGTTAAATTAAATCAGCATTAACCTGACATGGTAAAGACAAATCCACCTAACTGCCAGGCAAAGCCAGTTCTGTGGCATATAGTGAAACAGAACAGTCTTTAGTTGCCATGCATACAGCATAGCATAGACATGAATTTTAAATTAAATGAGAGGCTAATGAAGGAATGGGACTAATAATGGGCGTTCATAAGAAAACGGGCCAATCGAGCGCTGGTTTTCACTTTCTAAAACGAACTTGGTGCCTACTATATAAATTAATTCATACAATTTGATAAACATTTGACGTATGGCTCGAGTGACGTAATAGTCATTTATTGCACGAGAAAAATAAGATGCTATTACTGTTACCTATAATTAACAAGGGCACAAACGATTTTAAAAAATCAAATCGGGGAATATCCTATGAACAATAACAATACGTGCGTTGCAAACGAAACCCTTGTGACAATCGATACAAGTGACAGTCTGGTGATGGTTCAGTTTGCTACACCATTACACTATTACTTGACCCGTTTGCTTATGAACGGCCGTTACATATTACCAAACGCTTTAAGCTAAAATGATTTATGTAAATTCACATGAAGCTCTTGCGCGCTTTTTTCTGTGGACTATTTTCGCGTTTGTATTAATCGCCAAAACGTTTTTCGATGGGGTGCAGTTTCACAACTTGTGCGACAGTCTACTTTATGATGTACGTCAGTGCTAATCATGAAAATATTGTAAGTGCCATTCGTTTCTCCCACATCGTTAAGTCTCGTGGTCACGTAGTTTTGTTTTTACAAATACAATACGCAATATACCGTCTGATTTTCATTCACAATCATCGTAAGATGATGGAAATATAAGGAGATAACTCATTCATAAGTCTGCTGAAGATAATTCATTAAATTACAAACTTAATAAATTCTCATGGACCACCAGTTGTGTAGCCAAACTTTTCATTTTCGTAGACTGAACCTAGAATTTGACTGACATCGTGGAGCGCTGTCGCTTTTTAGATATCACTCCGATTCTAGTGTCACTTAGATTCTCGACTACTGTGCTTTTAATAATTGCCTGCAGTCTGTTTCATCTGCAGTTCATCCCGCATATTCATATTGTTCGTCAACCACCTCGAAGTCATATTTTGGAAATAAAGCTGGTATAACACGGAATTTTTAAATACCACAGTTTCACCGTTAGGTGGGTTATTTGACCCTTTGTTTTTTTGTGTCACTCAATAACAATTCTAAACTGTTCTCACACAAGTACAATAAACAGTACAGTCTAAACGCAAGGCGGCTATGGTAACAACTAACAATTACTGTATAATTTTAAAATGTGTATAGTCATGAAGTCGCTGATAACTTTGACGTAATATTTTCACGTATGTCGCTTCACAAAAATATTAAATATTATTTAAAATAATATTACTGAATGCTAAAATGAAAAGTTTTCATGCTTAACCTGCTTAACAGTTGATGGACTATGGTCTATCAAACGTCACATCGTCAGTTCTTAGTGTGTCTTCCTGGGCTTTCAGGTGGTTAATAATTGGCCAAATAGAAGTAATTTAAGTAGAAACTGAACCCTGGACTATTTAATAACTAATATCTTGTTAGTAAACTGTAGCATAATTTCAATTTGCTTCAACAAAGAGACAATTGTAGTTGACGGTGAAAAATTGATTTTTGATAAATGACATTGAATTGACATTTGACAGATTATGTTAGATTTGAAATGACCTTTTTTTGCTCCAAATATTATTTATAACATTATAACGCAGGTAAAACCACATAAATGCCTAATTTATTTGATCTCGCGAATCTCAACAAGGCTCTCGGTATAATAGGTCACTTTTGGTTAATGTTACTAGCCATGCACACAATAAAGTAAATTCTTTAGACTCCACATATTTACGAGTATTTGCCGGATTTATTTACATCCTGTACATCGTGCACATCTGATCTATTCCTACCTATATGAATATTGTTTTATAGTCGACAACTTCCTCACAATTTATTGTTGGCAGAACCCCATCATAATTTTTCCTTAATTGGCATCCACCACAGTTAATTGCACCCCACAAACTTTATGTGCGACAATTAAAAAGAAAATTAACCCTTTTTCAGGGGCACGCAACCCTCCTAGAATCTTAAATTTCCCAAGACGCCACATGGCAGATTCCGCTTGGGGAAGCCCCTGGGAGGCCGCGTGTCCCATCAAAATATCAGTTTACGTTTTAAACTTGTGCAGACTTCCGCTTCGTAAAAGTACAGAACCGATCATTAGATGAGGAACCCGGTCACGGCATCGAAGCGAAACTCGTTAAAAACGCGCAACTACATCATTAGTTATGACATCTCTACGATAAGCAAAGAATTATTTCAAGATACATCGCGGGCTTTTCGTTACATCTTCATTGGAACCGTTTGATATTGAATTCACAAAGCAGAAGTCAAGCGAAGGCGTAATCCAGGGACGGATCCACTCTAAACGTATAAAAGTTGGCAACAAATACCTGAATTTCCGTACATAATAAGGAAAAGAAGCACATCTGGTAACCTATATTAACACGTAAGTGTATAAATATACTCGGATCGCCATTAGCACTTGTGACTACGAGTGTTTTCCTTTTGCCTTAGTTTCTTGTTGTTGCGTGTTGTTAGCTGTTTGAACAAAGAAATGGCTTGAGTGTAGAACACCGTATTAAAAAATTAATAACAAAAAACAAACAAAACAGATATTGATGGTCGGTAATGGCCCAAGGTATATTAAATAGCCTAGCAATAGACTTAAGCTTACAAAATATACCTGAGTATATATTTTTTAATTTAACACGTTTTTAAAACAAACCAAAAGGTATAAAATAAAAGAACGAACTCCTTTAGATCATTTATTTTCTAAATTCATAACATTTTTTGGTTCTTGGTTTTAACTTCCGCTCCCGCTTTTTGGTGGATACCCGCATGCCGCAGCGTTCGCAGTACCGTACCTAAGGTAAGCGAACATACGTCTTTTCTATTTTTCTTATATTTGAACTCCGCAAACGAACCAGCTCCTTTAGATCATTTACTTTCTAAATTTATAACATTTTTTGGTCGAAATGGAAACATTTAACTACAAATTGCATTGCATCTGCTTATGAAAAGGTTCCTACATAAAGAAAATAATAATACGGAAAGAAAATGTGCTACCAATGTATTGGAAGTTAGCTAGAATTGTTTGGTTATTAAAAGTTAGCTATAATTGTTATGMTAAAKCTATGTCCCTTACCAGACGCTTAGGTAGATTTTACAGACGCTTAGTTAGATTTTAATTCTTGTTGTTCTCTTTGTAACTGTTTGTTCTTCCTTTTGCTAAATTCATATTTAGCAAAAAAGCTGGGCAGTATGTTAAAGCAAAATAACTAATTTTTGTTTATTGTTAAATTTCGCGCATAAAATGTTCGCTTATCAAATATCGCAGTCGTTTTGAACATTAAAAACCATTAGATAGATTGCTTTAACATACTGCCCAGCTTCGTTGCTAAATATGAATTTAGCGTTAGCATTTTTTACACCTATATAGGTTGCCCTCAAGGTTTGCAATTATAATGCTTTACTTATTAGCTACGAAAGGTGAGTCGCATGTAGTTGATAATAGCTTTAATTATGATATTCCATTGGTGTAATAAACTCAATGAGTGTATAGAGAGTAGCTGAAGTTGAGTAAACTCGCACAACAGTTGATGTCATTTGCAGTGCAACAAAATTGTTAGTGACTTATTTTGCATCAATTATCTATTGCGCGTTTTACGTCTGTTTATGTCTATTAAAAATTCATAATCACAAATTTTCCAGACAATGTATGAGGTTATAATCTGGTTGGAGTGATAA
>QCXZ01000003.1:41578891-41704925 GCA_025024175.1 Rhyzopertha dominica | reverse complement strand
GGTTGCAGGGGTGAGAACAGAGTAGATATGTAGTGTCGAATTACAATCCTTTCATTTACTACTGCGGCTTGATAAGCCTACAAGCAATTCTTATACGCTGTTCTGTAATTCTTGTACATTGCTTTAGATAGTTGTATCGAAAATACAATACCAGCAATTAGACGTCAATTTTACAGTTTGTCATTAAGATTGTATGTATATTGAATGATCCTACTAGAAAGCTTATGAAGTACTTTATGAAACCGATCCAGAACTAGTATTAAATCAGAACRTGTGAAAACGCTCGGCACAATTTAATTATATACATTCATAACTAAATTGAATTTAACTTCGAAGCCTCTTTATCCCTTCCTACGAGCTCTCTGAAAGCGCTTCCTACATAAACCCGGTGGTTTATGGAGCTGAAGCAATTCCGCCTTATTATTAATCTGCGTGGTGCATTCAATTGCAAAAGTGTGATAGATAACGACAAGAATTTGGACATTAATGCGTGAGTTATGGGTTGTTTGTTCACACGTGGCGCGTGGATATGTTCGTTCTGACGATAGTTTTTGACAGAACCGGGGGCTTTGACCGAGATATCTGTATAAGATTGCGCAATTGCAACGACAATGTTTGTTTTGAATCGGCAAAGCTGATAAGATTCGCTGAAGGGGGGAAAACTTCGAGTAATGAGGAATTAATTAGTGATCTAACAATACATATATTCTAGTTAACGAATTTATATTGTCGTGCTTTAGCTGCAAATGATTTGATTTCAGAAGTGGAAATATAGCACTTCCATGGTCGTACCCAGCTTTTGGTCTAGAAGGGGGCAAAGCAGGAACGTCCTGTAGAGTATAATTAAACATAAATAGAAATAATAAATGTTTATATGATATAGGTACTTAAGTAATTAATGAAGTATTTATTCCATGAATAATGTTCATGGATTTTCTGCAAGGCCACTTAAAACAACTTGTGTGAAATAAAGACTTTATTACTAATTCCGTTATTGATGAACTCAGTTAGGTAAGGCTCATTCAGTTGCATCGCTCTCGCGTTTATCAAAAAAATGAGTTGATACATTTTATTTGGGAGAATAAAAATCCTTGATCCACATAATGTATAATGATATCATACCAAGTACCACAGGAACATAAATTTCACCTTAAAAGTTCTACTAATAGGAGCGCGATTTTTGATTCAAAATTAACACATACCAAAGACTAATGCATTAACCGATGCGCTTTTAGTACAGTTTCAACTTCTCACACCAGAAGTTTTAGAAATWTAAGCTGGGAGTTTATATGTAAYGGTGCTAAAGATACAATTGTAGTAATTTTTACTCCCCAGGGAAAGAAACTCGATGGACAACTAACATTATTAAAACTTCTTAGATCGCCAGTACATTGCTCTCAAAAATTAACCGACTACTTAATATTTTAACCAAATTAAGCTTCATTTAAATAAACTGAAATATATTTAATTGCATTTTTAACAACACATCGGGTTTTAAATCGTGCTGATAATGCTTTTACTGGATTCCTAAACCTTATATTAAATAAATTGACTCTGATAAACGTGAGTTCGGATGGATTTTACTTTTTTTTTGTTTTTTCGTGTATTAATTGTTAAAATGTAATGTGAATTTAGAAATTTGGTGCAAAAGTTAGAGTTATCACCGAATATATGACAGATTCTGATGTGATTCCATATAACAGTAGTTAGTTGAACAATCTTTATAGGAAAAGGTAGAAGAGCTGAACTAAGCAGAAATCGTGTTATGACTCATTCTGACCAAGATAGTCTTTTGAAGCTATATCCGCCCTAAGACAACGATTCGTAATAACAAGAAAGTTGCGGTTACAGCTTCAAAACGCGCATGGCATCGATTAAGCTTGGAAAACCATTTGACAACGACTTATTAGAAAGAAGGTAATTTGTAAGGGTCAAATATGAGTTCTGGATGAAAATTGTTGAAAATACTCTTGCCTATAAATTTTACTGTATTTAACAATTTTGTAAATAAGGACAATTTTAGGTGTACATACATAATTAACCAGCTAAATGTATGGGAAATTGGAAAGGGCCCCAGGGTTGGCTACCCAGGTCCAGGGAGGGGGGCAGCTGCCCTCCTTCGGTACGCCCATGAGCACTTCTTGTTCGTTTACGTTGTGTGCATAATTTATGAATGTACAAATCTTACATTTAAATCTTATACCCTTGATTTCTACTAAATTGTGCTAGTTGTAATGTATAGTTCAGTACACAGTATGTTACAAATAAAAGGAACAGGATCATAATTTCGTAAACGGTGATATTACGGAAAAATTCTGAAAAACCGTAAATTTTTATTTTTAAAGGGTCACATTGTAAGGATCTTTTCATTTTTGAGTCATCTATGAGTCATCTATAAAATTTTTAAGTGAAAGTTCATAAATATCATTTGAAAGGTATTTTAAATATATATCCAGTCATAGCAATATGTCTAATAGATTGTTGTAGTTATAAAAAAATATTAATGTATGCTGCCTTGGTCCGAAACTACTTGGACGTCTTATCAAATCGGTGAATACATCGAACACCATCAATAGAATACCCACCTAAGTCGCTTGATTTAACACCTCTTGATTGCTCTTTCTGGGGATACTTGAAATGTAATGTATACTAAAATAGACCGCAAAACACGAATGAACTCAAATAACGATGCGCATTGAGGTTACACAAATGACTGCAAAAAAACTACACCACATTATGTTTTATAATATAATCATAAATAATTTATAATTTATTTGCAACTGTTTGTTATTTAAGAAAATTTTATATTTTATCAGATATCTTTAAAAAAACTGCGCAATCCATTCTTGGTTCGACACTTCGACCTATTATTTTTCCTTAAAATAAAATTAGGTTATATTAAAAAAAATCAAACGTTTACCCATAAATTACGACTTATTAGTTAGGTTTAGATCGTTTGATTTGCCAGCAACGGCGGGACATTTTTGAGATTATCGATAATTTTTTTATTATAGCATATGAAATATTATTATGTAGTTTATTGACCAATAAAATTAAATAGTGCGACTTGTATTTTATATTACTAACTTGAATAGCTTTCTCATTTAGCAACAGTTAAGGAATAATAACACTAATACCTTATACAAGAACAGATTAGTGACACTCTAAGAATTTCGAGTTATTAACCCCGTGCGATTTGTCTAGGGAGGTACGGTAAGGAAATGTGATATTAGCAGAAATAATGTGTAATATAGGATGAAAGTTGTTATTCGATAAGGTTACAAATGACAGGGAGCGGTCATGGGCTACTGAGTTATTACTTAGAAATAAGTACATACAAGACCAGTTCAGTACCTAACCGTTATGCGTCAGCTAGTTTCAGTAAGAATTTGGTTTTACATTTTTTTTATATTGGATACTAGAGAAAAAACGTAATTTGTGAGTAAATGTGTGATGTTTTTTTAATAAGCTAACTTTAGTCCAAATAATAGCCGAATCAAAAAACGGGTTTGCACTTTTTTTATTGTAACCAAAAAGCTATCGCAATCTGGTTTTTAAATTTATTTTCCTTGATTAATGAACTATAACAGCTAACAAAAAGTCTATATGGTTGCATTTAATTTTTTTAAAGATATTTGATCAAATTAAAAAACCGCTGCAAATTGAATCAATACTTCCACATCCAATTGTCAAAATGACATTTACGTTTTTTAATTTCTTATACTATACTTACAAATAGTAATCAGGTTTTGAGCATTTTTTCTCTCTACACATTTTTTCTAAGACAAACAATCCTCGTTATATTAGCAAAAATATATAAATTTTAAAATCGTTTTTTTCCTTATAACTCGAAAATTATTAACTTAAAAAAAATTATAAGAGTGCTCTCTGATCAGAAATTTGATTTTCTATATAATACCAAAATTAAAAAAAAATCGTACGAGCAGGATCCCTAATAAGTTTTTTGGAAATATTTTTGAAAATGTAAAAATTTTGAATAAATTTTCTTAGACACTTTTTGTGAGAAATTTTATTTCCTAACTGATGGTATTTTCATTTTTTGAATATATTAAATATATTCGGAGATATTTAGGAAAAACCGCTTTCTTTAAGTGACGCTTTTTTGCTAATATCTTTCTAAACAGTTTGCTTCACCGAAAATTTATAAGAACGAATAATACTCGCAGTTATACTACTAATCAAATACTAAAGCGAAAACAAATAAAAAAATAAAAATTTTCAAAAAGGGTATTTAACCCCCGATTTCGCTCCCTCACCGATACCTTACTTACTCCACAAGCAATAGGTCGCTTTGGATAGTTGAGATTTATACGTTTGTCAAATTTCAAGTTCATATATTAAGTCTTTCGAAAGTTATCGTGTCCACAAACAATACCACATTCACACAGACACCACAGACAGTACAGACACACAACAGACACAGGCAGACACACAGACAAGAAATTTTTTGCTCAAATTTTGTTTTTTTTTGTGTTTTCGACCATTTTAAAGCCAATGAGCATATAAAAATTTTTGAAAATTTTTTTCGCGATACTACTCCCCATCCGTTGGATGTGGAAGTAATTATCTAAGTTATTTATGACTATATGGAAAAAATAAAATTCATTCAAACCATACTTGAGTTCTGCCTCCTGTTATCATTGTCATAGCAATGAAAAAATGAAATTTGTTAAGAAGGTAAAAATAGATTGTAACAAGTCTATTTTAGACCAACTTTGTATTGCATCTTTTTGGAAAAGGAAACGATTTTTTGGTGGCCATATTTGTTTAAGAAAATTACTGTAAGATTCTAGCACTATTAAGTGTCCAAGATACAGTCGCTGTTCAGCCTTAACTGATTACCATGTATATAAACCCGTCCTTACATGAATTTTTTATACACAACACCGTACCGACAATCACATACCTTTCTGTCACTTAAACGTAAAATTTAAATTAAAAAATATTTTATAACCGATTTTTTTTCTAAATCCATTTTACATCTGCTGGTGTTTCTCAATATTGAATAATATAAAATACCATTGCTCTTAGATGAGGTATTTATCTACATATATTTTTACAAGTATGTGTGTACATAATTGTTTTATTATGTTCTTAGAAGTCTTCAAGTGTATATATAAATATAGAAAATAAATGTTGTTCGGCCTGGACCGAAACGTCCAACTATTAAAACAATCTTATTATATCTGTTCTGAAGAACCATATCCTAATTAAAAAATCAACACAACGTTATAGAGAAGTTTGCTAGTTGCATGCTTTTCTTATTGTATTTTAGCTGACGGTAAACAATTGAAGCCCTTGCTTTAAGTTTGGTTGTATTTAACGAATAATAATATTTATTCTAATACTGAAAATATCAAAAATTATTTTTTACTTAGACGTATTGATATAGCTGAATAGAAATAGAAAAAATTAGAAATTTGCGTTTGGTAATATAAATTTAACACGATATAACGATTTTTTCATATCAAGCAACTACATACGTTAAAATTTTTATCAGTTATAATATCACAAGAGAGTGAGAATAAATTGAAAATAATTCGACTCGAACTTCGAACTACGACCCTCGTGGATATTGCCAGGCAACAGTTCGATAATAAAAGTACTGGAGAATTATTTTCTAATTTCTTCTCACTCTTATGTGGTATTCGATAGATTATTTTTTGACGTAACAAGCAGAAATACTGTTTCAATCTTATTCATCGAGTGAAGACCTATTAAATCTTGTTCCACTCATTTTTAGTAGAGTTTGTTGACAGACGTCAAGCCAACAGTGTTTGTTACCATGGAAAACCTACCTTAAATTATTACAGCGAGAATTTGCTCTTGTGAAAATTCCCCACTATAATAGTGTTTTAAATCGTTGAAAATGACATAATTGACCGAAATTGATTTTTTTTATTGGTGTTTAGAAACGTCAAAAATAATCTAAATAATTTATACATTGAAATAGTAACGTTTAATCCCACGATGATGAGGTTAATTTTATTCTAGTTTAATTTTTCTCTACATGCCATATACATTAGAAACACTTATAAAAAGACATTTAATCACATAATATTAACGTGACAACTATCTTTAAAGTTACGCTACTACTTGAAACACAATTTTCGTTTTGCATCATTTTATTCTAGAATGTGAAATTGTTTAACCACATTTTCCACGTCCATGCAAATCCAGTCTAGGCGTTTGTAGTTTATTTACAGTTGTATGAATGCAGATAAATAATTTTTTTGAAATGCAAACATATAACTCATCAGGTGAATGTTGTATTTCAGTTTTGGCCCTTTGAAATGCTCTCAGCAGTCGTTACTTTTAAAATACTCACTCGTTTGGCCGTTTGCTAATAATTATATTGTAATTATTTATTATTTTGTAATCTGGAACTGATCGAAACTTGTATTTTAATACTAATGTCTGGTGGGCGGTTGGTAGTTCTTCTAAGGAGATATGTAAGTATGCGTTTTACTTTCTGCAGATTTGTGCAGACGAATAATTCATGAGCATTTATTTATTTAATCTACGATGTTGGGTTGCAAAATGTACGCAAAATGATTACCATACACGTTCGAATGACTAGGAAATTTATAGACACCTCTCAGCTTACACTATGCCTGTCCTTAGTGACGAAAGCTTCTTTTCGGACATAATAATTAAAATGATGTTATAGTGACAAACCGACCTGATGTGATGAGTTGAATGGTATATATACGAGAGAGTGTGAGTTATACCTAAGACAATTATACACACATAATCAAGTACCAGTGGAGGGTTAAACATTAGCGATGGAAATTTAGGAAGATGTTAGTTGTCCAATATTAAGAAAAGCATACCTTTGAGCTCAATAAAAATTGATGAAATTTTTCTACAAATGATGGAATGATTGTGTAAAATATTAACACTTATTTATTGCTTTGGTTATTTATTGGAAGATGTATTCTGATAATGATTTCAGATGAATTGGTATATTTGTAGCAAATTTCTATTGTGTAGAATTTGATAGGTAGGCTCCAAATAAAAAGATGGCTGACAGCATTGGTGCATACATACCTTTTTAATAAAAAAGGCAAATGCGAAAACAATACGGGACAAGACTTTTACGTTTGTTTACTGCTGTAGCCAACATGCAATGTTTTTCTTCCGTTTAAAACGCCCCTCCTTAAAAAACAGGTATCGAGTTTCACTTCACCATAAAAAAATCACTGATTAACCCAGGATGTTCAGACGTACACGTTGAATTCATTACGGAACGTGTTTCTTATCTTTTTCGTTCACCGTGAAACGTTACAACGTTGGCTGACAGTTTGACAAGACGTACAAGTTTTTTCTACCGTTTCCTAGTATGGTACCGATAGCTCCATCTCAACAGATTGTTCTTTTAAACAAATCCGAACACGTACAGTGTAAAAAATGGATCCAGCTGCACCTAAATTTACACGCAAGCCCTTTATTATAGTGAGAAGCATTTATTATCTGGGATTTTATGTATCTTGATTAAGAAAGAGTGTTGTGCTGAAACAGTTACATTTGAATCTATTTTATATGTTTTAACTTTAAACCGTATACCTATGTGTTAATATACGCAATGAGATATATAAAATGAAAAAGTTTGATCGAATTAGTTCCTTAATGAAAGCATATTCTTATACTTTATGAAGGATACAACAGAAGCGCTTAAAAATTGCGAACACTTTCAGCAGTGGATGTTTTAGTCTTATTCTAAAATGCTTAAATAGGTTCACGCTTCTTCGACAATTTCATGTAGTTGTAAAATAAAGAGAAAAGTTTAATAAATTGATCCTTCGTTAATACGTTGGTACTGCTGTAATCAGAAAAATAATTTCCTCACCTTTAAGCTTTGAGAAACATTAGAGGACAAAACCCAATAATTTTATACAGTTATATTTTGAACTGCTTGCCCTTAAGGTAAGGTAATGCTTCGTTGGATAGTGGGGTAGTTAGGTATCACAAAATATCAACATTGTTAGAGTCCTCTTCTTAAAATACGACACTATCTGAATATCAAATGCCTATTCTTATCAAAGCTAAAACGTTTTTTATATTATTTTTCCCAGTGCAGGTAGACGTTTAAGACAAACTTCAAGACGCATATATTCAATGTAATAAGGCAGATCAATCAAATATTGAAATGCTTAGGGGTAAAGAAAGCATTTTTAACTTTTTTGCAACTTTAGGGGATGCATTGTAGAAAATAATCGTATATGGAAAAGTTCGGTTACTTTTAGGTGTATGTGCTTTACACGCTTACTATGCTATGCTATCTGTACCGCAACCAACCACAGATATTTCGTGGTCATCACAGCTCATCGGTGTAGTTTAGGTCTAATGCAGAAAGCATGGCATGGAACAGTTTTGCCTATATGATGTATGTATGATGTTAGTAGATAAACAAATGAACTGATATTGCAATCTGCTTCCCTACTAATATCATACCAGGCCTTTGGTTTATAGGCAAAACCACTTCCATGCCGTGCTGTCTGCATTAGACGTAAACGGCACGGATGAGCTGTAACATGACAGCGAAATAGATATATCTGTAGTTGGTTGCGGTGCAGACAGCATAGCACAGACATTTTATGTATGTCGGTTCTTCCCCGTGCCATGGAGGACTGCTGTCATGCAGATGCATGCCAACTTGCCAGATTACAGGTCACTTCGTTTAGGAAGTAGTACCCATTAAGGCAGCTAGGTGGCTTTGTCATCGTGTTAGTTTATTGCTGACAGATGGCATTGCCATCTATTTATCATCAAAAACTTAAATTGTTTCGTGTTTTCTTTTCTCTAAATAGTTACCATCAGTTGAATTGGCCAATAAACTTCATTAAGATAATTATAGCATTATTTTTGACATTTCTAATCCGAGGTTAAATACTGCAAAAACAAACCATAATACCTTCTATAACACTTACATTCAACGTATAAATGTGATTTTACATACACCTTATTATGGATTCTTGCATTTAAATCCCACTGTGCTGTTATGTATTCAACAGTCTTTTTATAATTTATTGTAAACACATAGGTACTAGTATAAAGTTTAAATGTAAAGTAGGAGAGTAAATGAAGTATTTACAATATAAAAATAAGTTATCCTAAAATGTTAGCATTTCCGCCTGAATAAAGTCTTAAGTATGGCATTTCGTATTCGGAATTAAAAAAGGGCGTCTTCCATATGGCGTTCTGCACTTCTCGAGTATCAGCTTACCTCTATTGGCAACATGAAATCCAATAACATGGGAATGTTATTGAGTATATAAGTATCCATGCAGAAACAGGAAATTCAGATCTAGCCGTGAACCCATTTGATCCTGAGCGTACAATCTGCAAAATATTGCTTTCAGTTAAAGACCAGGAATATTAGGAAGGCGTATATAACARCGGGTATATCACGGCAGTTTCAAATGAGGGCTTGCTATAAAGAGGAAATATACCGTCTCGACACTAGCGCTCTCTACGTGCTCACTCAGCTGAGAAGTGCAGTCACTCTTGTTTAGTGACGTATTATGAGCTGGAGGGTTTCCAGGAGGCAGTTACTTACATCGACTGCGTAATAAAAGAAATAGATCTGTTTTTCGTAAGCGTCTAGATCTTCACTGCGTTTAATATTTAATGCTCCACAAAACGATAATATTTAGGTGTGTTTCTATGTTCAAATAAACAGGTTTCTCACGGTGCGGTGGTTACAATCAGAGATTTGAGATTTCTGCAAAACGTAGCTATTAAATTTATAACATATCACTTATAAGTAAAGGTAGGGATTTAAATATACCGAACTTTGCATAGTCTTACTGCCACGACAAAGCTGGTTACCCTATTTTTTCAGGCAAATTAAAAAAAGTAAACTATAGAATTATGCTCATCCGTCTAAAGCATTTTATGAACAACAGTAAAAATAAAAAGTCTGGTTGCTCTTTTTCTAGAAAAGTGGAATTATTGACCTTAATATCTTACCGTAGTTTCCTAGGAATGGATTTGGATGTTTCTTTTTTTGTGGCTATATCCTGTCGCACATTTAACATGCTTTTGAACTGTTTTATAAATTTTGTAATTCTTGCCGTATTTGTTATTTTTTAAACTATCACACTGTGAAATCAAAATTAATCGTTTTCACGGTAATAGTTACACGCCATATGTATAACCTAGAATTTCTCTAGTTAGCATTTGAAAATAGAGTCTGAAGCCGAAACGTCACACAAAAAGAACTGCATTTCATTTATTTCTGTTGCCCAGCAGTCGCTAAACATCAACATACTCTTAGTGTGGCTAATTGAAGCCCGTAAATACTATTATTTTGTTTTATTCCCGGTCTATTTTCGTAGATCGCTCGTCCATTTGCATTGAACACTCAATATGAATTCAACTTTCAATTCTTTTGTTACACCAGCATTAKTCAACAATAAAATGTTACGCGGGTTCAGAATATACAGTTCCTTGACAATTACTAAAATAAAGTCAATAAAAATACGGTAATATATTTATTTATTATATATTTAGTAATCTAAGGCAACGGAAGAATGCTGCAAACGGTATATAAGCTCAAAAATTAATACTGCTTGTGATTAGCTCATGCTCGACGTCACATCGAATAATTATAATAAACTAAGATCTCCCCATAATGTGTTCTCGTGTTACGTTTTTTTTTTTGTTGAAGTTATTGTTATTATTACTGATGTCGCTACAGTGAAGTACTTTCGTGTAGGTACCTTAGCAAAGAAGCGGTTCAAAAACCACGACCAAAATACAACTCAAAGGAATTCCATCACRCTTAAAAGACATCAAACAAAAAGACTTCAAAGAGGAAGGAAAAATTATATTGGCAACAATAGGAAGAAGTAAGAATGCGAGATAATATTGAACATCCTGCAGAGCAATAATGTTACACATGCGAAATCACTCAATGAAGCGTCAACACCATCATGAACCTAAAGCTAGACACAGGGATCGAACAATTACATTAAATTCTAAGATTTGTAGTTAATAATGTTTTGAGTTTTATTATTATTTAAAATGTATTATTTATTACATATAAAGAATCAGGTTTAAAGGATATTATTTTTGTTAACTATCATTACTTATTATTTTTGAATGAAATAAAATGTTTGGTAGCTTTAATTTCATTTACAGTGCGTGGTATAACAATATAATCTCTTATTTTTCAGTTATTATCAATAAGGTCAATCCATAAAAAATACTGATCAAGAAAAATATATTTTTACAAAATACATTCATTATTTTTTACATTTACGTGAAAAAAAAACGATTACAATAATTAACTGGCATAAAAAGTGTACCTATTTCGACATAGAGCTGTATACCTTTAGGAAGTAGTACCTGTTAAGGCAGCTAGGTGGCTTTATCATCATGTCAGTGTAATGCTGACAGATGGCATTGTCATCCTAAATTCTTGTGTATACCATATACTTATACCCTGTAATATTTAAGCAAGTTTCTCATTGAAACACATCTAATACTTGTGTTTATTGAAATTTTCTTGGTAGCATAGTTTATTAAATTTCTCACATTTTCTTTCGTTCCATAAGGCACTCATCCATTACATTGGACGAGTGCGACAAATTGGCGCCTTGTGAAACTAGTTTTTTTCAATATACTATTCCTTAGTATTTTCTATTATCTTGTTTTCATTCCCGTAAGGCCTTTCGTTAATTGTCAATCAGCTGTTCTGCTTGTTGTAAGCTGTTAGTGGGACCTCCATTTCTGGTTGAAATGGCTCAGTATTTGAATCCTCATCATTTTTCCGTGATTCCGTATCATTTACACTTGCAAATGTTGTGAATCCACATTCATACCGCACTATCGTACTGTATTTGCTAGTAAGTCCTGGGACACCATTCCATTTTAGCAACTTCCCAACATCGCCTTTATTTCTCTCAAACTGATTTGTACAAATCTGAGCTTATCTAGGGACTTTATTTCTGACCGCAAACAGTTATATTTGCCGTTAAAGAAATTTAGAATCATCTGCTAAGCAACAAGTGATCAATTGGTTTAACTTCTTGAGTTAGAGCAAGTTTGATACAGACTAACTAGTTTTTTATCAATCCAGAATATTTAGTAGCAAAAGAAGAACAACACGTCGACACCTGTGCTGTAGATATTTTAACTGTTACCGATCGATTTGGTTTCTATCATAAATAGAAATGTCACCAATATTTCTTGTCCAACATTATCGCACCCACCATGCAAAGCATCTGATATGTACATATAAACAAGTTCCTTGGAGCGAATGACGCGTCTAATATAAAAAATATGTTGAATGGATTCAAAGGTGCATTCATTGTGAAACATCCTGAATCAATTAGGTAGCTTGGAAACAAGACGAATGAACGTATGTGCTTTGTCTCACTTGATTTAACAGATTACTCTGACGATCGTTTCGACCACACGGTCATTGTCAAAGGGATAACAGCGTTACCTATACAAATCTCAGATGTGCAGAATTTTGTTAACGTTTTTTTTTACAGGGGTTGTAAAGTACAATTCTCTCGCCTGGGTTTTGAAGGCCGACTTTATAATTTCGGCAATATCAAAGGCGTACTGGACGTGGGAATTTCTATTTGTTTATTTGTCAAATGTTTTTTTTGTGATGCTGAGCTTCTTCAATTTCTATAAAAGTTCTYGAAGGTTTAGTCTCTTACCTCTCTCTTCGCAATGTAAAACTTTGACGTCGCTTTCATCTAACTAATGTTTACTTTTTAAACTTTTTATGCAATGGTCAGCAAAACCTGTTGTGCTTTTGTTTGAATTTATATTCGCAACATGTTCTTTAATTCTATTTTTAATAGCTCTACCTGATTGTTCTATGTTTATCATGTCACATTGCATACATTTTATTTGGTAAATGCCGTTTTTGTTCAATTTATTGGATTTTTGTTTATTGTTAACTAGAAGACCTCCCAAAAAAGCTGGCGCATACACGGAGAAAAATTTAGTGTTGTTAACTTAAGGATATGTTACTATCCAAAAAATAACTTTTAAATGCTAGTTCACACATACTGATCTCAAAAACCAAGGCGGAGTAATTAAGAATACATGCATCTTCTGCAAATGTGTATCGCTAGYTATTTTTGGCACGGCATGGCGCTTGCATTTGACATAGCCGATTTTAACCGTTCTTTCTACGAGTGATTGCACTTTCCCTTAGCAATTTAACCTTCGTACATTGATTAATGACGCTAGGATCGACAGTGCGGTGTAAAATTAATTTTAGGTCATGCTTTTCTCCGTATCTTTCAGTTGCAGCGTATTGGTTGCTGCAAATGATGAACTGATGCCCTGATCAAACAGTCTGCACGTCGGTAGATATCGGGCCTTAGGGTGTGTACCGAAAAGCCAAATTACTATACGCGCAAATATTTGTCTTTTGAACGGGAAATGACCAAACTTCCTAATGACGCTCGATGCACGGACGTATAATAAGAGACGTACGGGGCCATCTTGGTTGGACAAGAGAAACTAAAATTAGTCTGGACCCCTTGTTTACTAACATTTGTTTGCTCGTGTTAACTGGAAACAGTCATAAAATGCTGAAAAAATGAAATTTTCGATATGAAAACCATCCATTTGGTATACCAGTGGACGCTGTCGCTGACAGAAGGATTTATAGAATAGCGGTGTTGTTAAAAACCGTTTTGCTTGCTCGACAAAGATAACCATTTTTATATACATCAAACGAACCTAGAACTAAAAATATTTTCCATTTTGAATTAAGTTTCAGAAAAACAGTAGACATTTAGAGAAGGAGTTGTTTCAAGAGGAATCATATTAATAAACTGATTCTATTTTGCGGAGTAACATCCGCACTTACAGGCGTCTGTTGTAAATTTTCTTGCCTAATTTTGGCTTATAAGTTACTCCCTGACGCAGATGCGTTTACTAAAACGCCAGGGTAGACTAATTGGCCATTTTTTAATAAGCCCGAATTTCAGCCTATACAAAAACAATGGACGTAAATATTAATAAAGTGAAACTGCCGCCAGTAGGTGAGAACGTCGGCGGCGTCTCCCGCTCCCGCTTTTTTATTAAACGTAAGATATTAAATCAGTTTATCATAATATCCTGCGAGTCGTTTTCTCGCGGAAAGCTGGCGCACATTATTAACTCCGCGAGTTAAACGTTCCCGTGCAAACCGACACGCGCGGCTGGACGAATTTGTTAATAAAATGCTTAATATAACTTTATTACCTCTGGAGTTTTGTTACAAAAGGATGACCCATTGAACGAATATTAAGCTGTGAAACTCCTGTTTCCTATTATAGACGTAACCGTGCTTCGCTGTAGACTTTGCTGAAAGTGCGTTCCAGCATGTGCATTTTCAAGTATTCATATTCTATTTTAACGGGGCTGAACCTTATGAAATACATCCACTCTTCTTTTAGACAAAAAAACCCTTCACTATTTCTGTCCATTGATTTTATAGTTTTTTCGTGAGTCTTGGTATATAGTATAAACATTTCCTTACCGACAACATTTGGTGTTGCAATACTGCTTCCGTTTACGCCATCTTTCTAGACGTTTCTAGACTGTTCTATGTGGTTCTATGCTCGACATTCCCACCCATCTATTTATTGCTAGAATCGCTACCTAATGAATGGATTGATTGACTATAGTAGAGGTCTGCATATCTGCAGCTCTCGCCAATAGATGGCGCTGATGGTGTCACGTCATCCGTCCCGTCACCCGGTGAGCAATATGATTTGAGATGAGGCCAGCAGTTTATGAATCACAATAAAACAATTTAAGCTTATATGTTGGATGGAAATGGTCAGTGGGGTTTAAACTGCTTTTTAGCATATCTATACATCTTTATATACCTGCTCTGATGGAAAGAAACGCAACGGCAACAAATACAACAAATAATAATAATTGACCGTCSATGGAGCTTTATAACGATAAAATCTCAAAATAAGGTTGTAATAACAGTAGTAGTATCATAAGCAGTATTTGTCGACAAAAAATATTAAGTTAGTTAGGTACTGTCATAAACTTGAAGCTAAACAAGTATTGTGCGATGTGTTGCACGTTGACAACTTCCACAGTCCTTTCTTTTCGTACAGTAAACTCTAACAAGTAGCTTGACAGTATGGCGACACTATAAACTATATCCTTTCACTTATTCTCGCCAACCTTCAGTTTTACATTTAGATATTTATACGTACTTCACTGTTTGCTGGGGACTTTTTATTTTAATTTATTCACCGTAAAGTTTTTAATGGTATACTTATTTCATAGAACTTTAAATCAAAATAATTCAAGATCACGTGCATTATTGTATTTGTAATTTCCATATCTTGTGTGGTGCGAACAACATCGAAACCATTWAGCACCATTTAGTGCTTCAAGCTCTTTGAAAATAGAAAATTTAATAAATAAAGAGCATAGAAACGGTAATTTCAAGAAGAACCATTGCTTTTCGACAATTAATTTGTTTTTCGGTAAATTATTACAATATAAATACAATAAACTATAAATACCAATTTGATGTTTACCCGTCAACATGAAGAAAGAAATAAAAAGTCAGAAATTATAAATCAAAATAATGTTGTCTACATTACAATGCAATATGGGGTTATTCTATTTTGTGGGTAAAAAACTAATGTACATATATGGTATTTAAAATACAACTGAATAGGTAAGTATCTACAGGTATAGTATGTGCCACACGTAAAGCCAGGATTTTAGGTTTGGGAAGTTGATAATAAAATTTCTCCTAGCACCATAAAAATTTATCACTCCAACCAGATTATAACCTCATACATTGTCTGGAAAATTTGTGATTATGAATTTTTAATAGACATAAAAAGACGTAAAACGCGCAATAGATAATTGATGCAGAATAAGTCACTAACAATTTTGTTGCACTGCAAATGACATCAACTGTTGTGCGAGTTTACTCAACTTCAGCTACTCTCTATACACTCATTGAGTTTATTACACCAATGGAATATTATACACCTTTCGTAGCTAATAAGTAAAGCATTATAATTGCAAACCTTGAGGGCAACCTATATAGGTGTAAAAAATGCTAACGCTAAATTCATATTTAGCAGCGAAGCTGGGCAGTATGTTAAAACAATATATCTAATGTTTTTTAATGTTCAAAACGACTGCGATATTTGATAAGCGAACATTTTATGCGTGAAATTTAACAATAAACAAAAATTAGATATTTTGCTTTAACATACTGCCCAGCTTTTTTGCTAAATGTGAATTTAGCAAAAGAAAAAACAAACAGTTACAAAGAGAACAACAAGAATTAAAATCTAACTAAGCGTCTGTAAAATCTACCTAAGCGTCTGGTAAGGGACATATTTTTACCATAACAATTATAGCTAACTTTTAATAACCAAACAATTCTAGCTAACTTCCAAGGCATTGGTAGCACATTTTCTTTCCGTATTATTACTGATTTTCTTTCTGTAGGAACCTTTTCCTGAGCAGATGCAATGCGATTTGTAGTTAAATGCTTCCATTTCGACCAAAAAATGTTATGAATTTAGAAAGTAAATGATCTAAAGGAACCGGTTCGTTTGCGGAGTTCAAATATAAGAAAAATAGAAAAGACGTATGTTCGCTTACCTTAGGTACGGTACTGCGAACGCTGCGGCATGCGGGTATCCACCAAAAAGCGGGAGCGGGAGTTAAAACCAAGGACAAAAAAATGTTATGAATTTAGAAAATAAATGATCTAAAGGAGTTCGTTCTTTTATTTGATACCTTTTGGTTTGTTTTAAAAACGTGTTAAATTAAAAAATATATACTCAAGTATATTTTGTAAGCTTAAGTCTATTGCTAGGCTATTTAATATAGCTTGAGCCATTACCAACCATCAATATCTGTTTTGTTTGTTTTTTGTTATTAATTTTTTAATACGGTGTCATTTCTTTGTTCAAACAGCTAACAACACGCAACAACAAGAAACTAAGGTGTTACGTTTTGCGTAATAAAACACTTTCTAAACTTTAGATATATATTAACTGAACGAATAATCTATAAATACATGCGGTACTGAGCATTGCAAAACCCGAAGTGCCCATTTCTAACTAAATATAGAACTCTTATAAAAAGTTATCATCCTCGGGTTTTTCGCTGCTGTATAGCAACCTTGCTAGGTACTCGTACGATACAACATACCTCCTTCCTTAAATAATTGTACATATTTACAATATCATGAAATCTATTTACAATATCATGAGATATCTTAACATTTTTGACAAAAAATATTCTGTATAACAATATCATAAATAGTTATAACTGTAGCCTATCTGGTGGCTTAATTTGGCTACGACGTCTTAATATCCTATRAGACATGTCATTGTTATTACTATTAGCACTATTTACATTCACTAAGTTTGATCGCGGTAAAATAGATACTGACATTTGCTTTTCCGTTTTATTGTGCTTGATTTGATTTGAATGTCTTTTCCAAATTTCATTTTCGTTTTCTAATTTTACCAAAAATGTCCTACGGCCTAACACTGATTTTATAATTGCTGTACACCAGTTAGCGGTATTTGGCCGATAATCTCTCACCCACACCCTATCTCCTGCTCGAAACACCGCTGTTGATTTTTTATTATGACTTTGTATTATCTGCAATTGCTGTTTTTCATATACGGTTTTATCTACAGATGGTAATAGCAAGTCAAAATTTGTCTGAAGATTTTTTCCTAATAAAATTTTTGCGGGTGATTTTCCTGTTGTAGAGTGAGGAGTGCTTCTATAATGAAAAAGAAATCTATTCATAATTAAATTTAAATCTTTGGTTCCCTCGCTATGTTGGGCTTTTAAAAGAGCACGTTTTAAAATTTTTACGGCATTCTCTGCTTGACCGTTGGTTGCAGGATGGAAAGGTGCTCCAGTCAGATGTTTTATACCGCACTTTTTCAAGAAATTTTGAAACTGATCCGAGGTAAACGATTTAGCGTTATCAGAACATAACTCATGGGGCAATCCAAACCTTGCAAAAACTTCACGGAGTTTATTTATTACTACAGTCGAAGTCATTTTATTAACCTGAAAGCATTCTATCCATTTTGACGTTGCGTCTTCAATTACAAAAAAGTTATAGTCAAGACACGGGCCAAAAAAGTCAACATGTAACCGTGTCCATGGTTGACTCGGCCATTTCCACGGTATGAGATCAGATTTAATAGGAGTACTCGAAAAAATGGCACACGATTCACAATTTTGAGCAATGCGTTGTATTTGGTCATCCATAGATGGCCACCATATATACGAACGCGCGAATGCTTTTATTTTTGTTATACCCATGTGTGTGGAATGTAAGTCTTGTAACAAAGAGTCTCTAAATTTATTTGGAATGATAATTCCGTAGCCCCACATCAAACAACCTTGTTCTACAGATAACTCATTCTTAGGAGTGAAATAAGGTTGAAGATTAGGTGAGTTTAATTTTCGCGGCCAACCGTGATTTATATAAAATAAAACTTTACTTAGAACCGGATCTTTAGATGATTCCGTTCGAATTTGCTTAAAATCGAGCGGAATATGCGATTCACAAATATAATCCAAATAAGAAGTCTTACTTTCGCGTTTTTCTTCAGTTTCCACCGGTAAACGCGATAAAATATCAGCCTGATTGTTTTTAGAACTCACATACTGGATATCGAAATCAAATGCTGAAAGAATATGGGCCCATCTTTGAAGCCTATTTGCCGCAAAAATTGGCAAACCTTTTTTAGATCCGAATATTGCCAATAACGGTTTATGGTCTGATATTAACAAGAACTTTTTTCCGTACAAATATTGATAGAATTTCTTTATGCCATAAATAATTGCAGCTGCTTCTTTTTCAATTTGAGAAAACTGACGTTCCGCTTTGTTTAAAATTCGGGAGGCAAACGCTATTGGTTTTTCTATATTTTTCTGATATACGTGACTAATCACCGCGCCAATACCATATTCACTCGCATCTACTGTTAGTTTTATTAATGTGTTTGGGTCATAATGCGCTAGAACAGGGGGTGCACAGAGTGATTGTTTAATTTTATCGAATGACTCTTGACATTTGCGGGTCCATTGCCACTCGGCATTTTTCTGCAATAATTCATATAAGGGCTTTAAAGTTAGAGAAGCATTTTGCAAGAACTTGTAATAAAAATTAACAGAACCAAGAAAAGATTTTAATTGTGTAATATTCTGCGGTGCGGGCATTTCTTTAATGGCCCAAACTATCCTGCAAAACATGTAACCCGTCCTTGTCAATTTTATGACCCAAGTACTGTATACTGTCTTGAAAAAATTTATATTTCGAACGTTTAACTTTTAAGCCGCATTCCTGAAGCCGCTTAAAAACTTCCTCTAATCGGGTCAAATGCTCATAATCATTTTTACCTGTGATAAGAATATCATCTAAAAAACAGACTACTCCTGGCATTAGAAATAGCTGTTCCATTAAATTTTGAAAAATTGCTGGAGCGCATTTTACGCCATAGGGGAGGCGAGTGTACGCAAAGAGCCCCTTGTGTGTCGATATTACCACAAGTTTATGCGATTCTTCGGTTAATAAGACCTGTTGATAAGCCTTAGAAAGATCAATCTTTGAAAACTTCTTTCCACCCTCCAACTGCTAAAATAAATACTCAATCCGCGGAAGAGGATATTTTTGATCTACTAAATAAGGGTTTATTGTAACCTTGAAATCGCCGCATAGGCGTACGGTTCCGTCTGGTTTAAGCACTGGAACAATTGGAGTGGCCCAGTCTGAAACTTCTACCGGAATTAATACGCCAATTTTTAGTAACCTATCAATTTCGCTTTCGATTTTCGGTTTCAGAGCAAAAGGCACGGGTCTGGGTTTGAAATATTTCGGCTGTACACCTTCATGTACTTTTAATGTAATTTTACCTTTCCTAAATGTGCCCAATTTTACTTCAAAAATTTCATTGTATTTTGCACACAAATCATTTATATTTGACACCGATAAATTATTTAATTGACCGTCTAACTTATGGCTAACTTTTCCTATTCCTAAATTTAACATTTTTAAACCATTGCGGCCTATCAATGGAGGTCCGCCGTTTTTTATGACGTACGTTTTCAAAACATGAGGTATATTTTCATACAGTATATTTAATTTTAAATAACCAATCGGCTTTAAGGCTACTCCTATATAGTCTTTTAGAAATAAGTCATTTTCGAACAATTGTTTTTGTTGAAAATACCGAAAATACAATTTTTCTGATATGGCTGCGTGAGCAAAACCCGAATCAGCCTGAAAACTAATCGGTATATTTTCAGCCATTACTTTCACGTATGTCGGTTTAACATTATCGTCATCCGCATACAAAGTTTCAATACTGAAAATATTATCATCGCCGTTTGATGAGCTATCAGAAAAATTGTTCTCAGTTAAAAAATTGTTACTCCTATTAACTAAAGCACCGCACACCGGAGCCAAATGGCCCTTTTTTCCGCACTTATGGCATGAATAATTACGATAACGGCATTCGCCACTTCTATGATTTTTCCGACCACAACATTTACACTTACTGTTGCTCCCTTCTGTTGATCTCGAAGAACCTGCGCTCTCGATGTGTTTAGCCTGTCCCTGCTGTTTCCTTGACGTTGACATCGGCCTTGTTGGGGTTGCTCGAGGTCTAGGGGTCGAACCTGGACACTTTGTTTTGTAGTAACCACAGGAACTGCTGCCATCGCCCTCTGTAGCGGCTGTAACATCACGTTTCCTCAAAGCGGACTCCTTTGCCATTGCGATTTTACACAATTTGGGTAGCGTAACCGTGGAATCTGCTGCATTTTCTTCAAACAATCGTTCCATGATTGGACCTTGACCCATTCCAACCACAAAGACATCTCGCATTACAATTTTTAATTCGCTTCCAAATCCACAGGTGCTTGCTAGAGTTTTTACTCGCGCGGACCATTCCGCTATTGTTTCTTGTGGCTCCTTTTTAGCAAAATAGAATTTCAGGCGTTCCGAAAAGTATGACTTTACGGGCTTAAAGTGTTCTTCTAAAATCTCCACTAATTCCTTGTACGTTTTAGTGTCGGGTAACTCCGGTACACAAAGGTTGCGTAATAGTATGTACGTCTCTTCGCTTAACGTATTTAATAAAATAGCTTTTTTCCGTCCTTCATCCGTGATACCATTCGCGATGAAGAATTGTTGAAGTCTTTCTCGGAAAACTACAAAATCCGAGACTTTGTAATTGAATAAGTTTAACGTACCCAGAAGTCCCGCTGAAGTAACTTCCGGTTGTGGCAATTTGACCTCTGGTTGTGGCATTTTGGCCCCAAATGTGTATTTTGACACATTGCACAGTCTACAAGATAATCCTCGTCGCCACTGTTACGTTTTGCGTAATAAAACACTTTCTAAACTTTAGATATATATTAACTGAACGAATAATCCATAAATACATGCGGTACTGAGCATCGCAAAACCCGAAGTGGCCATTTCTAACTAAATATAGAACTCTTATAAAAAGTTATCATCCTCGGGTTTTTCGCTGCTGTATAGCAACCTTGCTAGGTACTCGTACGATACAACATAAGGCAAAAGGAAAACACTCGTAGTCGCAAGTGCTGATGGCGATCCGAGCATATTTATACTTACGTGTTAATATAGATTACCAGATATGCTTCTTTTTCTTATTATGTACGGAAATTTTGGTATTTGTTGGCAATTTTTATACGTTTAGAGTGGTTTCGCCCCTGGATTGCGCCTTCGCTTGACTTCTGCTTTGTGAATTCAACTTCAAACAGTTCCAATGAAGATGTAACGAAAAGCCCGCGATGTATCTTGAAATAATTCTTTGCTTATCGTAGAGATGTCATAACTAATGATGTAGTCGCGCGTTTTTAACGAGTTTCGCTTCGATGCCGTGACCGGGTTCCCCATCTAATGATCGGTTCTGTACTTTTACGAAGCGGAAGTCCGCACAAGTTTAAAACGTAAACTGATATTTTGATGGGACACGCGGCCTCCCAGGGGCTTCCCCAAGCGGAATCTGCCATGTGGCGTCTTGGGAAATTTAAGATTCTAGGAGGGTTGCGTGCCCCTGAAAAAGGGTTAATTTTCTTTTTAATTGTCGCACATAAAGTTTGTGGGGTGCAATTAACTGTGGTGGGTGCCAATTAAGGAAAAATTATGATGGGGTTCTGCCAACAATAAATTGGGAGGAAGTTGTCGACTATAAAACAATATCCATATAAGTAGGAATAGATCAGATGTGCACGATGTACAGGATGTAAATAAATCCGGCAAATACTCGTAAATATGTGGAGTCTCAAGAATTTACTTTATTGTGTGCATTGCTAGTAACCCTAACTAAAAGTGACCTATTATACCGAGAGTTTTGTTGAGACTGATTCGCGAGATCAAATAAATTAGGCATTTATGTGGTTTTACCTGCGTTATAATGTTATAAATAATACTAGGTGTTCGTTTAAAAAAAGTCCTCAAGTCTCGTGCGAGTCCTTGAGCGATGAAGACGGAGCGAAAAAAGGACACTTCAAATCTAACATAACTGCCAAATGTCAATTCAATGTGATTTATCAAAAATCAATTTTACCCACCGTCAATTACACTTGTTGTCCCTTTGTTGAAACAAATTGAAATTATGTTGGAGTCTATTAAGATATTAGTTATTAAATATTCCAGAGCTCAGTTTTTACCTATATTACTTCTATTTGGCCAATTGTTAACCATCTGAAAACCCAGGAAGATACACTAAAAACTGACGATGTGACGGTTGATAGACCATCAACTGTTCAGCAGGATGAGCATGAACTTTTCATTTCAGCATTCAGTAATTTTATTTTAAATAATATTTAATATTTTTGTGAAGCGACATACGTGAAAATGTTACGTCAAAGTTATCAGGGACTTCAAGACTATACACGTTTTAAAATTATGCAGTAATTGTTACCATAGCCGCTTTGTGCTTAGACTGTACTGTTTATTGTACTTGTGTGAAACCAGTTTAGAATTGTTATTGAGCGACAACAAAAAACAAAGGGTCAAAAAACAAGCCACCTAACGGTGAAACTGCGGTATTTAAAAATTTAGTGTTCTACCAGCTTTACTTCCAGATTATGACTTCGAGGTGGTCGACGAACAATATGAATATGCGGGATGAACTGAAACTGAAACAGACTGCAGGCAATTATTAAAAGCACAGCAATCGAGAATCTAAGTGACACTAGAATCGGAGTGGTATCTAAAAAGAGACAGCGCTCCACGACGTCATCCATATTCTAGGTTCAGTCTACCAAAAATGAAAAGTTTGGCTACATAACTGGTGGTCCATAAGAATTTATTAAGTTTGATATTTAATGAATTATTTTCAGCAGACTTATGAATGAGTTAACTCTTTCTTATATTTCCATCATCTTACGACGACTGAATGAAAATGAGACGGTATATTGCGTATTGTATTTGTAAAAACAAAACTACATAACCACGAGACTAAACTGCAAAACGATGTGGGAMAAACGAATGGCKAATGCGATATTCTCATGGTTAGGTCGCACAATTTGTGAAACTGTACCCCATCMAAAAACGTTTTGGTGATGAATACACTCGAATATAGTCTACAGAAAAAAGCGCGCAACAGCTTCATGTGAATTCACGTCAATCATTTTAGCTTAAAGCGTTTGCTAATATGTAAAGGGCGTTCATAAACAAACGGGTCAAGTTATAGTGTAATGGTGTAGCAAACTGAACCATCAACAGACTGTCACTAGTATCGATTGCCAAAAGAGTTACGTTTGCAATTTACGCGCGAAATTGTCATTATTCATAGGATATTCCACGATTTGTATTTTTTTAAATCATTGGTGCCCTTGTTAATTATAGAAAAGAATCTTATTTTTCCAGTGCAATTACTGACGATTACGTCACTCAAGCCAAACGTCAAATTTTTATCAAATTGTACTAATTTATATAGTAGGCACCACGTTCGTTTTAGAAAGTGAAAACCAGCGCTCGATTGTGCCGTTTTCTTTTGAACGCCCATTKTTAGTCCCATTCCTTCATTAGCCTCTCATTTAATTTAAAATGCATGTCTATMATATGCTGCGTGKATCGCAACTACAGACTGTTCTGTTTCGCTATATGCCATAGAACTAGTTTTGCCTGGCAGCTAGGCGCATTTGTCCTTACCATGTCAGGTTAATGCTGATTTAATTTCACTTTTATTTAACTTAATTTTGGTTTTGGAAATGCTTTTTTATGCAAAATATCTATCACTTATTACAAGATCTTAGAGGTTTGTTGTTACGTTGCGTGTACCTAGGGTTGCAAAAAACGATTGAAATATAGATTTTTTCTATTTTGTCGTTAATACCTTTTCTTGCGAGTATTGATACCATGCCATAAAATATCTGTACACGGAATATTGGGATTTCGATACTCAACGCATCTTAATCTTGGTGGCACTAGATGGCGATGGCGCGTACCAAAAAAGGTAAAAAATGTTGCGGGTCACCTGTTTTAACAGCAGATCAAGTCTTTCTTGCACTTGATGTACTATTCTGTTTTATCTACTATGAAAATAAACTATACAAACTAACAGATTCTGAAAGAGAATAAATTACTTCAACTCACTTTATTCTGTATTACACAATATCACTAAAGTTTAATTCTATTTTTGTATAATTGTAGTTTAAGATTTAAGGTTTTTAAGTTATTGTCTTGTCGTTTTTATTTTATTTTGTTTTTAAAAAATACAATTATATAATTGTATTGTTCAGATAGGCAAATCTACTGTTTTCTCCATCCTATCCTACTACTGAAGAAACTCTATTTGGCAACGTTGAATACGAAGTTGCAGGAATTCTCAGGTTTCTTTGCATAAATTATAAATTGCCCCAAATTGCACGGTGTGTATCCTATATAATATGTATCGATACTAGGCCTGATTCGATACCAAATATAATATCGAGCAATTAATATCAATGCAAAATATCGAAATTCGAGTTCAAAATATCGAGATTTCGATACTATCGAAGTATCGTTAGCAGCTCTAGGTGTGTAAAAAGTATATGGTAACTTGCTGCACCATCTTTCGGATAGGCCGTTTATATATTTATTTATTATACCTTTATCTGGTTGAACTTACACATTCGATTGTTTCTGAGACATGGTATTATTATCAAAAATTTGTTTCAATATAGCAATCCCAAATTTGCTGTTTAAAAAAAATATCAGTAATGTCACATTTAAAAAAACAATTGAATGTTTTTGTCAAACAAAACAAAAGAACTGTTCGTTCGTTAATATTGAAAAATCGTCCTAGATCTTCTCAGAATTTCAATACAAATTGCAGTGTTCAAAAGGAGATGCGTCCTGGTTGTACCTAAATATTACGGAATTGAGGTAGATACCTTTATAAAGAGATTAAGTATGTTGTGTAGTTCATTAGTAAAATAAGCACATAAATTGGTGCTCACTTGAGACTTCTTGAAGCACTAAAAGAACATTAGTTAAACTCATATTCACTAATTTGGGAATTAAACACGTTGCCTTTATACCAGTCAATTTTTTATGTAAGATTTTTCATTGTGGGCATTAATTTGTCAGTTTGCGCATTTCTCTATGTGATCGTATTTCTTAGGCTAATTTTCATGTTCGTTCGATTACTTCGAAAAAACGTAGAAAGTGAACAAGACGAATGTGAGACCAACAATTTGATGACCGTGTTCTTGCTGGAAAAGACAAGGTCTGTTCAGAGTGTGTTTTTTTTCTAGGTTTAGCATACGGATGTCGGAAACTAGCCGAAATAGAAGGAAAGTTAAATGGGATAAGTTTTGCAGTTTTCTGAGCCTAAGTTAACGCCCTTTTTGATTTGATTTGATTTGATGCATCTAACGTACCTAGTTCTAATTTTATTTAAAAAGTGTAGATACAGAAATTGTAGAAAATAATGTCTCCGAATAGATGTAATGTCATTCAGTTTTGCAAGTAAGATGTCATTTTCGAAATATGACATAAACTTAAATAATAGTTGGCTATGGCTTCATTTTCAAGTTTTCAAACGATGTAAAACTTAATGTGATTATTTAAAAAAAGTAAGAGTTATGGTAACAACTTTTTGTTTTATTCTTTTATTTTAAATTCGGTTTTAACGTAGTTCGCCGTGGACAAATGAAAACAAATGAATTAAATGCCAATAGAGTGGAGTACTTAGAAATTTTGTCTGGAGGGAGGGTTGACAACTATAGGCTTATGGGGGCGGGGAGAGAAAACTGCAATTTAATGAAGCACAAACTTAACCATATTTGTTAAGAATTTTTGACATTTAATACTTTAGTTATTCGTCCTGAACTTAAAAACTAAGACAAAAGTTTATTTTAATTAGTCTTAAGAGTCTTGTCATGGGTCGTGGGGGAGGGTTCTAACCCGGACCCCTTCGTCCATGGGGACGCTCTATGCCAGTACGTCAGTCCTTTAGTTAGAAAAAGAGTTCTTTGAGGTACATTGTTCATGCCGTTTTTTAAATTCAAACAGTGCGCGCCTCATCGGTTCGTTAGCTCTCGCGAAACATCGCGATCGATATTTTAGTGTGCGGTTTTGACTACTGGTGGCGCGGCCCGGAAGAGAGGTGAGAGGTTACCAGTTGCTTTATGTATGTATTACGTTGTGTACTTGCCTACCCGGAAAAGCAAATAAAGTATCATCTTAAAAGTTATTTAATCACAAAACAAGCGTACATCTAAAATTAGTAAAATACGGGAGCAATTCCCAACATACATTCATACTTAAAAAGCGCGATATTGTGATGTTAACAGAATATGGTGTAAATTAAACGCTGCCCAAACTGTACAAGAATACCTTGAACGTTACTTTGATCGTCGCCGGCCTTCCTTAATATCTATATGATATTAGTCTATCTAAATCTATATAAAAAGCTTCTCACTCTCTTTTGAAAAGGTGCAATACACGCATTGATAATAATGGTGGACCTTTTGAGCATTATTTGTAATTAATTGGGAGTATTATGTGTCTGGATTAGTTTTTAATCATGTATAAAGGTTAATAGTTTCTCGTTACAAAAATAAAGTTCAATCAATTGATTGAATAATACAAAAAGTATTCCTATTTTAAATACCTTTCCTTTTATTTCTTAGAAATGTCCAGTTATCATCGTCACCAAACGATAAACAAACAAAACAAAAGAAACGCATTTGTCTCTTCCCATCCTCGCAACTATAGAATCTTCATAAACATCCTTTTCGATTTTTGCTAACTGGGTTGTACTTGATTTAAATTTAATACAGGCACAGGACGAGTTTTCTTTAATGTGTACTTTGTCCGCCAAACTCAGAGAACTGAGGTTTAATTTAATTAAATCACACACCCTCATTTTTGTCTTGAACACAATTTTCCACAAAAAAAAATACCTGTACGTACGCTTAATAACCGCTCACGTTCGGGTGCATTATTTGCAGGAATGCGCACTCGTGTCTCGGGCTGAACGAACTAACCGTAAGCCCGAAATTCCATCGCATTGCCCACAGAGCATGGGCTTACAGGAATCAGCCCGCCCGGCAAGTGAATCAGATGGCCTGGCCTGCGGGTTTGCGCAACGCAGACGCTGAAGGCAAATCTACATAAGATTGTAAATTAAATACCTATGGGTAATAATTGGTATATTACATCATTAGATGTAAATGTGTAAATAAATGTTTAATTAATTGAATTTGATGTACCTAGTCGTTTGCGTAGGGAGGGCGGCGCCGGCGCCCCGCAGCCGTACCTCACCAGCCGCCACTGATCATGGCTAACTAGATTAGAATCAGAGTAAAACAGAAAAAAATTTCAGAATTTGAATTATCACTTCTACATCATTATTATGATTATTGTTTTGACATTATGATTTTTAAATAACCAATTATTTAAGAAATGCAAGCTTATGTTATATTTCTAAAATGACAGCTTATTTTTAAAACCTAATGATTAGTGACATCATTTCTACAACTTTTATGTCTTTACACTTGTTACGTAAAATTAAAWATAGCAACGTTAGCCACGAACTTTTTAAAAAATCCATAAGGTGCATCAAATTAGGCTGAGGATGATAAAAAAACGACTATTGATTAAATTAATTAAATGGCTCCCCAAGCGATAACATATCGAGCAATATTCATATATATGTGTAGTAATCCAGAAGTCTATATAGCTATACGACATACGAGTATCACAATTCAATTGTTTGCGATGGCAGACCTCACACATGCGAACGACCGTAAAAGAGGTAAAAAGCTAGTAATTTCGTTATGAAATCCGTCTGTTGAGATAACGAAAGTACAGCGACGTAAACACGCCGTTAAACGAGCATTGTGTTCGCCTCTGTTGTTCGTAAATGGCCGTCCGTTTAGCAAGATCATCTTTTGTCCGCTGTAATTGAACGACATATCCACACGGTGCAGCTACAAAGGAGCAGGAAGCGGTGTATAATTGTTTCATTGCCTACTTGACTCGGTTATCCGACAGCGACCATTATCCGCAGAAATGAAAGGACCTCCGTTTACGCCAAACCGAAGGGTAAAACCGTCAACTCTTTCACAGCGTACATCGTACCTTGCCATCTGATTTTGTATGCTTGGAATCATTTAATGGAAAAAGCTGAGATTTTCAAACCTACATTATTTCCAGTTATCTCGCAAGAACTGTTGTATGTCGCCTGTACTGCTGATTCCTATGTAACTGAAAAAAAATGTGCGTTAGTTGTATACTAGCAATAACATACTTTTATAGTCCAACAGGCCCAATACCGGTCTAGTGTACAATAGACAAAATGTGATGAGTAGTCAGCCGTCGTTAGAAAATATATGTATAATTTTCATTTTTTCAAACAGTCTCAAATACTGAGTACTCTAAAAAAATTGGCCAATTTAATATTATAGTCAATGACGCCGCGGGGCCTTGTACCTTCGCACCGCTCGCACCTCCCTCCGGTTGGCCCTGGTTGTTTCTTTTTAAAATATTCGAACCAAAGGAATAGTGAATTTATACATTTTCCAAACACAATACCTGGTGGCTGTATCTTCGATATACCCGTAAATGTGACGTAGACAAGTCATTCTTCAGTACTTCAGTAGTAGATGAGGTAATTAACCTTGAGATAAAATGAATATGAAAAAGTTAATTACTCTACGAAGTTTTATTTCACTGGGGTCTTTTTTCATTGTTCTGCTCCAGTTAGCTAAAAAAGCTCATTGGGCAATCGACAACGTAGGTCTCTGTATTTATCGACCATACCAACCTACGTCATAGTTCGTAAAGCCACCGCTATAGGATGCAGTCCTAATTTTTACCAAACAACCCGACAACCAGCAATGTAGGTCTCTGTACTTACAGACCGTATCAATCTACGTAGTAGTTCGTAAAGCCACCGCTAGATGACTTCTAACCAATTTTCTTAAAATGACTTCAAAAGTGCAGCGTTAGTTAAGATGGGTTATCATGAAAAATGTGATAAAGAAGCGTGCCCAAGACAAAACAAATATTATTTTTTAGCCTTGGATAACAAAAAAAGTCAAAGATCGATAAATGTAATAGATTTTTTTAAGCCACCTGATTTCATTGCAGTGACAGTGACTGGCCGGTTGGGCTCACTCCATAAAATAAATACTATTAAGGCGAATACTATTAGCTGTTTACACAGCTAAACAGCCTAAGTATTAACAATAAAGTAAGGACATTTCATATAAAAGTCTACAGTGGCCGTCGATCTACCTTGAATGCGGACCAAAGAGTTTGCATTTACCACGATTTCTGGAGTTTTACATCGATAACATAACAAACTATTTTGATTCGTATGCGAAGTGAATTGGTAAAATATCTTTGCTATGTAAATACAGTCTATAAGAACATGAAATTGGGTTTTACAAAGAGATCACATCAGTGCACCTCTAAACCTCCATGCTCATCGGAATATCTTCGGTGTATCACTAGAGTCGGCTCCTAAGCGTTGAAGGTGACAAATTTTTCATTTGCTATGTATTGGTGTGGTTTGTCGATGCTTATATACGTGCACTTTTTTAGTTCTGAGTTACCTATTGTCTTTGGTRTACATATCTTCAGTTAACATTTTTCAATTTAAAAATGTAATCAATACGTATTATTTAGCAATCCCAATATTGATAGTTCCTTTGTATCCTTTCGAGTAGTAAATATAACCGTTCTCTTATTCCTCTTGGGTCTATGTGTAAAATGACTTTAGATACTGTTAAAGGAAAAACATTTTTGCCTGTCCTGTTACTAACTACTTAATCCGTTGCAACAACAAGCTTTTAATTGACCTCTAGAATTTTTCTTTCTCTAAAATAAAACCTCAGTCTAAGTAATTTAACATTAGATTGGATTCAAAATAAAAAATGTTTTACGGATTTAGGCATCTCTGCATTCCTTTGTCGTCAAAGAAAATATAATTGTTTTTCATTAGAAAGGACTAACTAGCAGAACTGTGTGTCCATTTACCTTTTAAGCCAAAACCTTCTTTAATATCATGCTCTATTATTAACAATATGTTATCATTTTCTTATCATTTGGCTTATCTGTTAAATATAAATTTTAATTAATAATACGTCGGCCAAAACAACATTAACAACAACGTTATATATTCTATTACACAATATTACTTTTTTCTGCATGACGGTACACGTACACTTTCTACCAGTCCTCTTCTATGCATAGTAGTGTATTCCGCCTAATTTTGCCTTAAACCTGGACCGCTCATTGGAGGGTCGATGTATATAAAATATATAAAACAGAATAGAGGTTAATTACCTATATTAATCGGCGATGACGATGAAAATAAAGTATTTCAGGTAACAGAAATGAAAATGAAACGTATTTAGCTCAAATAAATTGCTTTGTTGAGACATATTTTTGATAGTAATTATTATTTATTTATTTACGGAATCCAGTTTAAAAGTAGCCTTAAAATGAATTACCTATACCTGCTAAACACATCTATAGAATATGGATCCAAGTTAACTGATCAGCATTTTGTCCTTCGATAACGATAGTAGCAAACCTGATTCACTATAATTGCAACAATCAATTAGAAGAAGGACACATCTATGTTCTTATAGCGGGTACGAATACAATACTTAAATATGTCTTCTTCTGTGATACAATATTATTAATGAAAATAGTTTTTTATTTTGTTATACCAATATCCCTAGATTTAGCATCAATTCCGTACCCAGGTAGTGCATTAGGTCTTAAGTATTTTACAAATTCAACCTATAAACAAGCTTACAGGTTTAAATGTTCAAACGACGAAGCAAAATTTAACTATCCCAATAGATTTTCGAGTGGATACATTCAATATTACCTATACGAGATGCAACCAAGGTACTTGGGATTCAAAAGCCGTAGATAATTTGCTGTTTATTGCTACCCTTCACTAAACAATTCCGCGAAACCGGGAAACTCGGCGAACGTTGAGCGATACGCAAAATCCGCCGAGATGGGGCTTCGAGTATCGATAAATAACATAGCGCCAATACTTAGGCTAGTTTATATTCCCCTGTCATCGCGGAACAGGAAATTATTTTTCCGCTTTATAATGTCCCAGTCGAGTATTCGGCTTGCATTATAAGCAGATCTGATTTCGCGTATTCATGATTTCTGGTTAGCTGCTCCTCGATTCCCATCAACGAACGAAACTTGGTTATGAGCTCGAGAGACGCCCCTGCTCCGGTACCTAATCAAAGTTTTCGACGTGACGCTGCGTCCTGATTTTTTATCGAGAAGCTACGAGATTTAATAATAACACCTTAACGCAAAGGATAAGTGTGATAGTAACAAAAGTCGTTTATATTTATTGTACCGATTTGAATGTTTACCCGTAATTTCAAGTAAGAAAGGATCAGCTTCTTACAAACAAGAGGAAGAATCGCAATCTCTCTATATTTTCATGTGTATAGATCTACAGCGGAGGTAGAGTAAAGTGAAAATTCGGCACTTCTAAACATCAATCATGTCGGCACGACCGTTGCTCGAGCTACATACTGTCACTCGACAGCGCGCTGCTGTGCACGAAGGTTTTACATCAAACTGTGGGTTTTGAATAAGCGTGTATTTGTTATTAGCATATTGGGCTCTTGTAGTATGAGTTTATGAGTATGGTGCACAGATGGCACATTTGCAAGGAACTGTGAGATCTAAATAAGCATGTATTTGTCTTGCTTTTCGATTTTTTTACGTTTACTGTGCTTCCTTTCATACATATTATTTTCCGTATACGAGAGAATGAACGTTTTGATGAATAAAAAGCTTTAGGTTTTGTGATAATGTTGCTTTCTGTTGTATTTGTAAATTATCAATTCTGTCATTACATTCATAGAGGCCTCCCATGGTTACACAAGATGGTCCCAAAACTAACATTTTTATTAATCCTATTTCTTTAATTATCAGTGGAATAATAACCGGAAAGTATATTGCATTTCGTGTGCCCTTCGCTGTTTGGAATTTATATTTAATTCATATACTACTGATAACCATATTGAAGAATAGCGCTATGTAGCGTGCGGTATAAATATTTACTTCGCACATTTTCTACTTTCAGAGTTAGAAAGGTACATCCCCGATGTGCTGCAATACCTATAGCACCCTTTGTCGACAACAGTTCGGTATAATGCGATCGTATATTCATAGTAAGGCGCATATTAGAACAAAATGGAGGGAATGTACAATGATGTTTGTCATGTCAATAGACTTAGAGAAAGCGTTTGATAGATAAATCATCAGTCTGTACCAGAAATCCTGATAACGAAAAAAGAACCCCACTAGTTAATCAATAACGAAGGCCTGTCTACTATAGAAAATGCAAAGATATAGTGGTTTGATCAAATAACGCCCGCAAAACAAAAAGGAGTAATACAAGGGTGTCCCATATTMCCAATAGTATTCACAATCGCCCTAAACGATTTCACTCAGGATCGAGGTAGTAAGAAAAAATTAGGAGGACTTGGTCTATCTTGACGACAACGTAGAGAATTTACCAGAAAATAGGCTTACCTTAAATCCTTGAATCCTCATGCTAAAAAAAAACAGTCAAAAACAGGACAAAAGTGCGCATAAGAGTGACGAGCATCATGACATACAGTGTCAAAGGTGCCACTACTAGCAAAGCTAATATATAAACGCCCTAGAAACGTAGAAAGCAATACCGTACAAATGTTGACCAAAACTGTCAAAGAAACCGAGAAAAGACGGAACTTCTGGAGATAAGGATCACCACAAAAAGAACAGAAAGCATATGGAATGAAATATTATATTATATAAAAGAGAGAGGGGGGACCATATGTTACAAGAAGCATGCGAAATGAACGACAACAAGCTCATAGTAGGAAGTGAGAAAAAACCGTAGATAGAATCATATCAAAATAAGGAAAATTGCATAACGGAGAAGAAGAACGTAAAGTTGAAATTATTACAACTTTTATTACTTTCGAGCTACACCAGCCCGTAACATATACGTAAACATAATATTTAGGTATCGATATTCTGAACATCTCCGTATAGTTTAACATGATTTTATCGTTACGTTTATGTTACGCTTACGAATATGTCATGTATTACGTTTATTGTAAATGGGCATGAAGAAACACATACAGTAGTTGGGTAGCCCACTGGTAATTCTCTCATGTGATGCCAGTCAGTATGGGTTGGGTGCAGTTTTATCTCATATATTTCCAAATAGTGATACTCGACCTATTTGTTATGCATCAAGAACCCTAAGTGATGCAGAAATAAAGAGATCGCAAATAGATAAGGAAGCAGCAGCTATAATATTTGGAGTGCGTAAGTTTCATGACTACCTTTTTGGTCGTCACTTTACTCTATTAACGGATCATAAACCCTTAATTAGTATTTTTGGAAGTAAGGAAGGTATTCCATTATATGCTGCTAGTCGCATACAGCGCTGGAGTATTATACTTGCTGCCTATGGTTATGAAATTAAATTTGTTTCGTCAGAGAAGAACGCAAACGCGGAAGCATTATCACGATTACCATTAAAAAACAGAAAACCGAACGAAAATGACGATTACACTCACATATTTATTGAAGAAAACTTACCTCTTAATCACAAACAAATTGCTCGCGAAACTATAAAAGATAAAATTTTATATAAAGTTTATGGTTTTTGCTTGCATAATTGGCCTGAAAATGGTAAATTAATGCCCAAATTACAACCGTATTTAAACAAACGTGATGAACTGCATATTGAACATGGTTGTTTGCTATGGGGTTATCGAATGATTGTTCCGGAAAAATAACGTAAAACGGTTTAGAAAGAAATTCATACAAGTCACTTAGATATTGATAAATGTAAATCCCTGGCACGGTCGTATATCTGGTGGCCAAATTTAGACACCGATGTTGAAAACATGTGCAAAAATTGCGGTATTTGTTAGGAAGTTCGATCTAATCCTCCAAAAAGTGCGTTACATCCATGGCCCGTTTCTAGTACTCCATGGACACGTTTGCATATAGATTTTTTTGGGACCCATATTTAATAACAAATACTTTGTGATTACAGATGCACATAGTAAATGGCTGGAAGTATTTAAAGTCAATAAAACTGCTGCTAAGCAAGTTATAATGATTTTACGCACGTTATTTGCAAGATTTGGCTTACCGACTACTATAGTAAGTGACAATGTACCTCCCTTCTCTTCAGAAGAATTTAAAGGCTATTTAAAGTCAGTAGGTATTCAACACTTAACAAAGCACCCTATCATGCAAGGTGGTAGATTACTGGTGTTTCAGCTTTGGCCATTTTAGTTCAAATGTCGGTTCCAAAATCTGAGTACACTTCAGATGGCGCCAGGTTCGTTGTCTCCCAGGCCAAGTTGATTAATATCAAAAGCAAAGCACCGTGACAGAACCAGCGAGCAATGGGTCAAATTGTGAAATTGTCCATTAGCATTAAGATTTTTGCATAAGAAAAGTGTTGCATAAATGTTAATGTGCAGATTTTAACCTTTAAGACGACAAGTCTATACCATGTTGTACATACCATCAGTATGGGCGGTAATGGTGACAGATTAAAACAATGGGTTATGGGGCTTGCAGATTGCAATTACAGGTAGGTATAATTCATCAATACAAAGTGATGGCACATGAACAAAAGGTGAAAAATATTTTGTTGATTTGTTTATTTTTAGTGTGCTGTCTTGCTGTTGTCCAACTCCGAAGGGTGTAACTGATGGTTAGAAAGTACTTGTCCTCACGTATACACAGGAGTACAAAAACCTGCTGAGTCTCATAATCATTATTAAATTTAGACCCACAATAGAGTATAGTTGCAAAGTATTTGACCAGTTCAAGGGATTGATATCGTTGTAGTGCAGTGCACTAATTCTTCGTGGTGTCTGCTATAGAAGGGTCCGATGTCCAATATTCTGAGCAAATGTGTCAGAGCTCAAGACGCTGGTGAAAAGACTAAAATGCCTAGAAAGATCTGACAGTTTACGGACAGAGCCAGAGGATATTAKTCTTATATATTAATTTAKAACCATATTTTATAATCMTTGTAGCAGAACTTATGCACTGATCGCAGTAAAAATAAATTAGTGTTAATATATTGATTAAGATATAGTTTTGGTGTTTTTATAAAACTGACGTAAAGGTGGATATAGAAGTTGTTCGTGTTGGACGGTTTTAGCTAAACAGATAAAGTTGTGCAGAGAGGAACGAAGAAGGGATGCGTCTACACTCTAAACATTGCAAACTGAAGACTGCAGTCTTGTTCTACTTATGATATACAAAATTGAATGTGGTAGTAATTTACTAATAGTGGTGTCTGAATTTGCAGTAAAAGTTAAATGTGAAAGAAAGCACAAACCGTCACAATGGGCATTTCCTTTTTTTAAATTTCTTTTGTAATTTTTCATGTAAAGAATTAATTTTTTCTTCACACTATCTCTGAATATGTTGTTATCAACTTCTTTTAACTTATTTATTAATTCATCAAATGCATTATTTTTAGCACATTTTCCAAAAGGTGCTATTGTCCGTCTGTCACACTTATAGCTCGAGAACAGTTCAACAGATCAGAACCATTGGATAGGTATTTGGCCTAACGATGATCAACATGTATGTATATCCTATTCTCTGGATTTAACTTTACATAAATACTGATGGTTCTTATAATATTACTCCGTGAAATCTGAACTGTTGTCCTGGTTAGGGTGTAAAAGCCGTCGTTGGTTAGAGTTGCTTCCTAACATTTCACTAGCACGAGTGGCAAGATTCTTCAGAGGTCTTTCCGTCTCCGGTGCTGATCGTAGACTGTCTATGTCCAGCACCGGAGATGGAAGGACCTCTGAAGAAGCTTGCCACTCGTGCTAGCGAAACGTTAGGAAACAACTCCAACTAACGACGGCCTACAGACGCGAATCAGACAATAGTTCTTTACCTGGCCACGAAAGCTTTAACCAATTCGTCAGTTCTGCAGTTTTATAAATGTGGCGTGGTGTTCGTTTACTATACCTATATAGGTATTCATCTAGACACCAGCAATTTAAAATCAAGTGCCAACAAGCAAAGCTGATGGTTTTGTCCATAAACTTTGGTTTTGCCAGTTTTACTCATCTGGGTAAGGTAGTAAACTTATAAAAAAGACTTGTCTACTGAAGAATATGAATTAATCTTTTTACTTAAATGTGGATATTTTGAATAAGTATGTTTGGTAAAAATTAATATTTTACAATAAGTATTTTTAAGTTAGCACAAATATTAGTATTTGCAAACATAAATTCGCGGAAGGCTAATCACCTCATTGCACATGAAATAGTAAATTAAATACAAAGAGCCTCAGGTATATGGTATGACATTTATTTAACATAATAAGCATGTAATAACAAAAGCTGTCATGATAAATATAATTTCAAACTTCTGAAACATTGTTTAATATTTATAAAAAATAATGTATCTATTGTCATCCAAATTTTTTATCAACAGGATTTAATAGGTTATCATGTGTTTTTCTTTAATAATGATTCCTGTTATTAATATTCCTTGTAGTTACGTTTTACATTTTAAATACTATTTCATTTTTGCTTCAGCAACTACTAGTTCTATAGGAATCCTGAGTAGATACATACATAAGCTCAGAAAATACTTATGTAAAGTGAATTTCTCATTGCATTATAACTGGCACCACTCTTATAAGTGGACTTATTATAACAATAGCTTCAGTCGTCCAGTTTAACTTTTTTGTCGTTTATTTCCCTGTAGTCTTGGCCTTCACCAACATTTTATTGTAACCAACAGATAATAATGCTGAAAAAATAGCGTTAATTACTGCACAATATCTTTGTAGTTTTATATACCTGCTTTTAATATAGTTCATAGTATCTTGCATAGACAACTCAGATGTGCTTTCTATCGTTCAGGATCAATATATAGGAACTAGGTGGAGTGTAGCTACAGGCTACATGTTAAGCAGACCTCGTCAAATGCCTTATTGTGTGCCTTTCTTCTTGAAGGTAGTGTACATCGTATGCATATGGTAATTACCCACTTCAAACAAACCTGTGTCACATATATACCTTATTGAAACTGATCCAGTTTCAATTAATACACAAACTGCTAACGTCATAGGTAAAAAACGCTGTGCATACATTTTCTTGAATACCATCCTGATAACTTACAAATTACAACTCATATTAATAGTTCTTTGACTGTTTTGTGATAATCTATTTGTCAATTTGACAGAGACAACAATCTGACACAATAGCAAAATCAAGTCGACCTGGGAGACAACGAACCTGGCGCCATTTGAAACGGGCACGCGTTTTGGGGTCAGTAGTTAAGACGAGCTGTAACACCAGAATCTACCACCTTGTAATCATGCTTGTAGCAATGCGGCCGCTGAAATTTGCGTTAAAAAACTACTCTACTACTACTACACTACTCATGCTACTACTGGTACCACACCGGCAGAAAGATTATTAGGTCGTAGATTAAGAACTAACTTAGACTTATTAATTCCAAAAAGTGAGATGGTTATTCAGTCAAATATTCAGAAACAAGTTTCAGATTGCCAAAGTAGACGCTGTGAATTATTTGATGACAATGAAAAAGTGCTCATAAAAGTATTCCATCCGCCCCGGTGGTCTGAAGCTAATATTATTAGTAATAAAGGTAATACAATGTATGCAGTAGAAAATAAAGAAGGGAAGACAGTAATGAGACACATTGATCAGATTAGACGTGTAAGTGACAGGAAAAGTAGGGTATCACTAAGTTGTCCACTCAACGAAAATACTGCAGACAGTGACAATGTATCAGAAAAAAATAAAGTCGTGGATGAAACTAGTGATTTAACTAGAGATTTAATTAGTGATGTAACTAGTAATGTAGTTAGTGATGTAGCTAGTTGTAGTACTAATCCAGTAAATGCTGATAATGCTAAGAACAGATATGAATTGCGAAAACGGAAGTATTTTTTTTGTTATAGTACAAGATAGTTAATTTAATTAAATATCAATACATTCAGTTATATTATTGCATGGTGTAAGAGAATAGTAAATTTAAGGATATGTTGTGTAATGGTAACATATTGTAAGATTAAGTTTCAATTATATTTACATAATAGGGGTAATTTAAGAAGAGGTGTATGTTGGAAAGCGCCATCTATTAGTTTTTCTGGTATGTCCTTGTTTGTGTGGATATGAGCGGCAGTGTGGATCTTAAATACAAGCTGTTAAAACGGGTCTGTGTTTTAATAAATATTGCCACCCGAGTCACATCGTTACAGTAACAAGCATATCCCTCCTCCATCCCAGCTTAGACGTAGCCCCTCCAGTAATAATAARATGCGGGAGCGGCAGAAATGCTTACCGTACGCAGATTCTATCAATCAATCAATGCATATATGTCGGTAAATTACAAAGAAGTCTTTTTAGCTATGAAAGCAGATAAATTGATTTTGAAGAATAATTTTTTTTCAACATGGTTATACACGGCCATCAATCGCTCATGTATAATTTTAGTACCACTGCCTTGTTTTCTTAGAAACTTTACCACACTATGGAGCTCCAATTTAGTTTCATTCACTTTTTCGCTGAACCGTTAGTATAATTCCATATACGTCTATTTTATTCTGTAAACTTAAGAAATGTCACACAAGTCGGACAACAAACGCCTGTCATCGCGATTTTTTGTTTCATGGCTGCCTTTCTAAATTGCTTATGTACTACTTATCATATAGTTTAATTTTTAAATCATTATTTAACCTTTTAACTATACGAATACTCACAGTTCATAAACAAAACAAAACGAGCATTATAAATATTGCTATTATTAGCTTATGTATGTGCAGACATCAAAATTCTTCGCCAAAGCTTTTATGTTTGATTATTTATCTAATACTTGCAGCACCTGTATTCATTTTGCAGTAGCTTTCGCGACCACGTTCTCTGTGATTTTTAAATGAATTAACGGCTCTGAAAGATTATCAAGCGAAGCGATGGGATCAAGTTTCGTATGAAACGGCATTTGTGGCCCACATGTGCATCACGATCTTCATGCACAACCAGCGCGTTGATATTTAAAACAAAAAAGAATATCAAAGGGAAGGCGTAGCGCAGATTCATCATCAGATACAGCGAGATCGTGTATGTTGCAATAGGAATTATGAGAAGACATTTTTCATTAGGAAAGGTGTTCAGTTTCAGTAGTCAAAGGATTAGCTTGTCCCATATTACTACAGTGTTATTAAGAAATTGCCGCGTAGGAATTTTTAAATGAGTTGTTATTAAGAGAGGTCTGTTTTCTGTTACAGTGCCGTTGAATAATAATTATGCTAATATGATGTCTTAATCGCAACCTAAACGTTAGTTTTACTTTTTCGTACTAATGTTTCAGGTTTGTTAAATTTAAGCACATTAGTTAACGGTTTTATTTACATCTACTACTATTATTAACCCTTCAAATAATAAAGGTAAGTTGTTTTTTTTAATTTCGGATGGTTGTCAAATGTAACTAATGTACCCGTTATTTTCGAGTTTAATCACTACCTCTTGAGTTCCTGGGGATTATTATCCTGCTTACTAGAGGTGACCTATTCAATAGCGGGTTTCATCAGATGAACATCGAGAGCCAAACGTGCAACACTTCAATGGCAGTCCGATAATATCCAAACCCACAAGACGGACGCAAACAGGCCAAAGACGATTTATCTTTATTATATTGCCAATTTGAAAACGTAATCCGCTGTATTTCCTTGCCTAATTTTTATTTTTCAGATAAATCAGTTGTGGAAGGGATACGGTGAAAGTTGATATTTTTGCAACTTGAACAGTTATAATTTTGTGTGTGCCTTTTATACCATAGTTAGCAGGCCGTAAGGGATTCATTTTTTTTAAAGCTTTAACCGAACTCATTCAGAAGGCTATGTGTAGAAGGGGATCACTAAGCGCAAATCGATCTGTAAGAAGTGTCCAAGTTAAAATGAACAAAAATCGTTCAAGCAAAGTTTTCCTCAATTAACTGTTTAACAACTTTAAATTATTCACAAAGGTGTTAGACTTACGGTTATACCGGAAGCGGATACCACCTTCGTTGTTTTAAATGAAACACCCTATATATTATGGCACTTGTGGATTTTCCGCAAAAATAATGTTAGTTTATTAATATTCAAATTTTGTCGTTTATAGTGTCCTCCACATAGAAACATACAGTTTCACTATCCATTTCGGGAAATAATAGACAATATTTGCAATATTTAAGTACTGTTGCAGAATCAGCACCGTCTGTATACCGGAGTTGCAGAAGTGTAGATGCGGTGTAGTAGAATACTGCAAGTAGTGATCCTAGCTACAGACAGATGGCAGGGAATGTCAACTTTCTAGAGAATTCTATCAATCGAACCCTTGCGGAGTTTCGATAGCGTCTAGAATCTATCGCTTCTGGAATTTTCTATGGGGGTATAGATAGCCCTATGGAGAGAGCGCGGATATTTCTGAATTCGAACACCAGTTAACCAGCGAGCGAAAGGATTAGTGAAACAGCTGTTTTTTAGTGCAGCAGTATGTGCAGTATGGTGATTTAGTGAACTAGTAGCGTAAAATAGTAGTGTTATGAACTCTTTGTGTTCAGACTTAGTTTATTTGATACAAGTGTTTAAATAAAAGGAGTCAAGTCAGAATCTGCAGATTCGAACCTCGTATTCGTAACAATATAATTTATGGTTACTATTTTTGATAATTTATACAAGAATAACTCATATTTTTTAAATATTATTCCGTTTTTCATCCCTCAGTTAGATGCAGAATTAAAACTAGTTTCTAATAATATATGTGGTAGTTTTTGAGATATTTACGTCTTTCTTGAAATATTGAATATTTTATTAATCATGTAAGCCATGATTCTTGGAGTTTGTTTCGTAAAAGTTAATTGTCAAAATAGACACCAGTTTTAGTGCAAGACTTGGTTTTCACTTAAAAAATCTTCAAATATTTTCTAAAGAAGTGGTTTATACTCTGGGAGAAGCTGAAAAAGCCTGTTTGCGTCCAGGCTGTAAGCCTAACCATTCCTGAGTGCAAGCATCCAAACGCAACGGTATTTGAGCGTTTGAAAGACGGATTTGATAGAATTGGCCGTGTTTAATATGAGAAAAAAATAAGTCAATAACGCACCAGAAAAATTGCGTTTTTAAAGCTGCTGATGTCCAAAAGAAATAAAATAAAATAAGTCGGGATCTACAAGTAAGTCAAGCCTTACGAATACTGCAGAGAAATAAATTTCATTCCTACCACATTCAAATGGTATAGAAATTGGATAACGCGAACTTTTACAGCCACGCACAAGTTTGTAAATCGGCTGTACTTAAACTTGGGGAGCAAAACTATTGTTTTTTTTGCTGTCTAGCGGTGTTGGACTCAAAATTCGAGGTCTCGCGAAGGTCGGACAGCATTCTAAAAAATTTCAAGAAGTTCACGGAACACTAGAGTGTGGCACATTGCTGTCTCGTGATGGAAAAATCGGCGTTTCGAAAAGGTCATAGAACATTCTAGAATACTCAACAGAAAACTAAAGAATATCGCAGGAGGGAAGTGAAATGTTTGAATTTTCGAACACGTCATAGAATATTCAATAGAAGACGAGGGAATCCTCAAGTGTGGCAGTTGTTAAGATGGTCTTGGACTGTGGTCCTGTTAAGCAATATTCGACCAATTTTCTTGCTTCATAATGCAATCTTTTTTTCATTGTAAAAAAGCGTTGCAAAGAGCAAAAACAAAGAATATTAAATATTAGTGATGAAGATAAAACAATGGGGGTGTATTCCAGAACATTTGCGCATTACAGCACAGCACTTAGTAAATGTGGATTACTGGATCATACATTAGTAAAAATGGGGAGTACTTAGCATAAAGAAATAAAAATTTGCCCGCTTTGTAGATTGGCGTGTGTTAGGTAATGCTCGCGTGCAGAAAATCAATAACGTTCTACCGAATATTTCACCTGGAGTGCATTACCTTTTTACTAATGATTCGTAAAAGTAATAGATCTATTTCAACAACTATTATAATACTGGKAACCCTGCTTTAAACTTAATTGTGCTAGCAATTACATATTAAGATGGAAAATAGATTGTCACAGATGTGATGCGTCACGTATTATCAGAAAGGAACCGATAATTGCTGATTGGAGTCGATGGAGTGGCGTTCTTACCTAGATCTTTAGTAAGCTCAGAAAATACGGGCCTCGGTGATCACAAAAACAAGCTATTAACACATGTAACGTGCCATATCCGCGCGAACTCCCAATTGGCTAGTGGAGGCATAACCCTAGGCTAAAATTTTTGAGTTTCACTGGACAGAGCACAAAGCACAAGTGTGCTTGCGTCGACAACTTCTTGGGCATCGATGCATATACGGTTGTTTGTCTTCAAGGTCTTAAATGTATGTGCTATGTAAATATCAATTACAGTATAAGTTGTTTGTTATGAGTTTATTAAATCGAAATATGGTACAAGACACTCCTGAGGCTGTGCCTCACTTGCTTCATCTGACCAACTGTCTCGCGGTGAAGCTCTCGAACGTAGAAGTTTTGAAAACGCAGGGAAGAAGTGGAATGTGCGAAAATTCGAAAATGTCAGAATATTCTAGAAGATTTAATATAAGACTAGAAAATTCTCAATGTTTCGCGTTGAAAAAATCGAAAATCGTCTTTTCGAAATGGTTATAGAACATTCTAGGTTTATCAGCAAATGAAAGAACCCCTAAAGTGTCGCACTTTGCCGTCTCGCGGCAGAGATGTCGAAAATGTTCGAGAATGTTCTAACAGTCTAGAACATGCCAAATGTAACGAAATAACCGTTATAAGTGTGGCACATTGCTGAAACCATCTAGCGTTGGAGACGTTGAAAATCGACGTTTTGAGGTCATTCGAATGTTACAACAATTTCTATGACTTTATACAATCGTCCATAATATTGTACGGTCTTTTAGATATTCTAATAGATCGATTGAAGGTGGACTAGATCAGTTTTTAAGCAATTGCATATTTCGCATCTCAACTTATGGATTTTAAATGGAGGAAGCACCTTTAATAATCATAGTTTAGATACCTGTTGCAAGTATTAATATCGGCGCAGTCCAAACAAAAGAAAGCAGCATCGCAGCTGCTCGGACGTCCGATCAATCACCRCCGCTAATTATTAATGCTCGCCAGGGGATGAACATCGCATTACACGCGGGTTTTAATGCTGGCGACAATAAAATATGCCCGAATCATTATCGAAATTTAAATATTATGTATTAACTGCACCATTAATCACGGCGGCGTATGCAAATATGTCAAGTGCGGGGGGTGCCACGTGCACGTTGCCATGATTAAGCGGCCTCAAATTGAAAACCGATACCGCATCGGATGTATTGGATCCAACAGAGGCGGACTTGGCGACCGAATACTACTGCATGACAAAATTGAAAACATCAGTATTTGAAAATCAAATGCGTAAATGTTTCTTTTGGACTAACTGAAGATAAAGCGATAATTTCCTGGTCAAAAGAAAATGGACTCTATTAGATATATACGGTGGCATACTATAACTTACGATACAGAAATGTAGTACTTATATTGCGTGACTGACATTTAATAATTCTACCAGTAACCGTAACAGGCTTTTAAGAAAAAAAATGTTGTCAGTACTGCCAAAAAATTGCTTGTTATCAGCGTAAATCGCAAGTAAATTGTAAGCAAACAATAGGTGATCTTAAAGAGGATTTCTTTATGCAATATTGGTGTATAAATGTACTTTTGAGGAGTTTTCGTTATCATCATTAACACATTTACCATATATGTTTGAATAGGTACTATTGAGCGTTATCAGCAGTGGCCAAGTCGGACAGTTTGTTAATTGTCTGGTTTCCCAGATGTAAGTAATTTCAAGAATATTTCCTGTTTACACCTAGCAATGTTGTTCTCTGGCGTTTTCATTTTCAACAAGTTTGTAGACCAATGATATAGGAGATATGTACATATAATACAAATATGTTATTTGTTACAATTTAAGGCTGTCGACTTATGAAAACATATTAGATGCATCTATATAATATACCATATACTAACCAACAACTAATAAACATCTACGCAAGTCAATTCGTTTAATTGCAGAGGAAGTGGCGGCCACTATATCTTGTGCAAAGAACGTCCCGGATATTATCGCAGCCCACTCTGACATCGCAAACAGCTGTCGTCTTGTTAAAATAACAAGGTGGTTGTTTACGTTTGCTCTCCGGGTGCTCGCCGGCTACCGGTTGCAAATTTTCGGCTGCGTTACACCATAGGCGTCCTATAAAATCGATAGGATCTTTTGATGATTAATGACAACTGGTACTAGCCCGTCAGCGGCAAACTTATACGTGTGTTCAGGAGCGCCTATTAATCATGGCGGTATAGCTTGTAAGATGTTTCCGAGATATAGTTCAGGATTAGTCAAATTTGCTGTACTTAGTGGAATTTTGAAAAGGAATCACACATTATTAAACAACTGGCAATAAGAAATGGGTACGAACCAAAAATGATTGAAAAGATGATCAGTATTAAGCAATCAAAACTAATAATGTCACAATTTTACCATTCGCAAAGCTCAAATGAAGTTAAAATATGGCAGTCAATAAATTACATAGGCAATGTTAGTGAAAAAATGTCAAGATACCTCTCCAATGACAATAGAAAGTTTTATTTCCGTGAATAGAAGCAACTTAGGAGCATTGTTAGTAAACAATAAGATAAGACGGACAACGGTAACAAAAGTGGTGTATACGAAATTAATTGTGGAAGAATGTAATATTAGTTATATAGGTTGCACAGGTCGTAGTTTTAAGGAAAGAATTAAAGAACATAAGAAAATCCATATTAAATAATAGGACCTTAACTGGCTTTTCAAAACATTGTGTAACTCTCAATCATACATTTGACGAAAAAAGATTTAAAATATTACATAACGTTCAAAACGGCATCAGGTTAGGATTACTGGAACAGCTACACATAAACAGAACACTTAACAACCCCCACAAAAATATCTGTAACGATCAAGTGGAATTCCCTAGTTTGTTTATCAACGCTGCCATAAATGTCACCCGCTCGTAGGTATAGAGGCTCGTGGGATCTGCATCTAACTTTAAGCAACAGTTTCGTTTTGTAATCTCTTTGAGAAAGGCCTAATAAGCCGAAACATGTAAGAGGTTAAACTCAATAAAATCTGAAACATTACCAAGTGTTATATATTATTATATTATTAATAAAATGTTTCATTTAGCGCCGTCAAACAAGTCAATTGAAGTTACTATATTTTTTTATTTAATCGTAATCTACTTTTAATTCTCTTTATTGTGAGTATGCATTTTGTAAACCTGACATTAACAGTTTTTGATATATTAATTTATTGTTTATAAATATACTCCATATCCAATTTCAAGCAATATAACTTGATTTTTTTTTTATGGAACAACCTGTATTTTTTATTAATCCGTAATTTTGCTTTTAAATCTCTTTATTTTGAGTGTGCATTTTGTATACTTAGAATTAACAGTTTTTGAAATATTATTTTATATATAAAGTTATATATTAGTTACTTTCTCTATTTTTGATTGGGAAAGATGTAGAAAGCATACCATGTACGCTGCTCATATTTATTAGTGCTGTTCCTTTTCACAAACTGTTACTTCGTCCGTTATAAACCTGGTTACAGCCGTTGCATGCAACAGAGTATGCAATCGAAGATTCCTCATCTTCTGTAACTACGTCTTTTAGTGTTGATTAGATTCCTGCAGTTTTTATATTATAAGGAGCCATCACGGCATTATATTATAAAAACATTTTTTTTTAATTTGACTGAGAAACCTTATTAATTAAGGGAAACCTAAAAGGCTTTATGTTTTCTTTTTTCTTGGTGTCGTAGTCACGTACTTTTAATTTCTTTGTGAATGTTTACAGAGTTCATCAGATAGCTTCATTGAAAAGCTGATACCAATTACTTTTTATCGAGCCATAACTCTCTGTAAGAGAGTAAATATCCAAGAATAGTATGTTAATATTTTTTGCATTCGTAGGTTAATCTGATACTGTTAACGTAAAATGTAACCCTTGAGCTTGTTTAGAATGTAGGTGATTTGGTCTCCAAGCGATGCCATGATAGTATCATCGATATACAATTTAAGCAGAGCTATATAAAAATAAAAATGTAACAATAACCGAGACAAACCCCCCAGAAAAGGAAACCAACTAAGAAGATTAAAGTTCTTAAATTAATTACCTAACACACGAAGAGTACGAAGACGTAAGTGAACAATGTGCTCCCTCATGAGCAAAAGTTTATTGAATAAAAATGTTATGTGACCAGATGATTAGCTGTACATCCTTATTCAAAAAAGTAGCAACCTCCTTAATATAAATTCAAAAATACAATATTCTGTGAGTTAAAATTGATCCGCTTTCCACCATCATCAACCCAATGGTTCTTAAACTACCAGATTTCTTCGAGTTTTTTCATTTAACAGAAAGGCGAAAATTACATTTTCTGGCTGGCTGTAGTGGCATTTCTATAAAAGTTTCTTTTGTTTAATTTGCGGAATGCCGATTTATCCTTTATATATTAGTACTAAACAAACGGGACTAAACACGGAGTGAGTTGCTGGCGTTGTTTCCGGAAAACCAAACATGAAGAGGGGGAGGAAGCCGGCGAACAGATCGTCGTCTTAGAGTCTTGGCTTTAAGGGATCGCTTCAAACCTACAAGAACGCTTACGCAACATACCCAAGCAATTGCATACTGTTATCTTTAGGGACGAACCTATAGATTTTGTCTGGCTATACGCATTGTGGTCGACCAAGTGTGAGCAGGCGATCCTCAATTTTGCATTCAAGGGCATGTGCATGTTGGAGTAATAATGTTACTCTTCATGATAGCAGATTACCTTTAGTCTTAATCAAAGGTAGAGCATACGTAGGCCCCGGCTTTTCCAACGGACTCACATATAAAAGCAATTACAAACATAAATGTTTATAATTTAAAATTGGTAAACAGTTAAATGCATAATATGAGAACACTGTTATTCTGGCGAGTTTCTCAAACTTAAGTAATGAACTGAAATTTGATAAGATTCCGGCCTCTGCGGGTTTATAAAACGGATCGAGCCGGCCGATTACAAATTCTGAAAAGTGAAAACGGGTCGATCTGGGCCGGACCTAAACAGAAAGGGGCCAAGTCGGGGTCGGACCTAAAAGGCTAGGCCGGTTGAATGTCAACAAGACAATTCATGACCACATAACAGTTAGAATCAGTTTGGGCTACTCTGAATAAAACAAGCTCATTTTGTCGCCTTATCCACCAAGGTCTCAGAAATTTTCATACATCGAGCACATCTGAGACATTATGGCGGTACTCCATGGTGATGTTAGAAGAAGTTTGGAATGAGACACTTCAAAAGGTTGAGTCGATGATCAAACGCATTAATCCGTGCACCGTAGAAGCTCAGGTGACTTAGCTCACATTAATAAACAAAACAGGAATAGCAAAGCTTATTCAAGTAGAACAATTGTTACCGTATACATATATATTACATGATATTAATACATAGTGTAAGAAATAAATACGAGGATGCAATGAAAAGTTATTGTCATACTGACATAGATAATAAAATAATTATCGTTGTATTACAAAGTACAAAATAAACGGAACGCATATAAAAGATCGTTATAATTCATTACACACAGTAGCAGTGAGTAAAAATAGCATTAAGTTCCATCGAAGGATTAGATTTTAACCCCACATAAACTTAATCGAAATGTAATGTCTAATTCAATTAGAGAAGGCGATACATAAATACCAGCCAGTAGTTAAACGTCGTCATTTCTTTGTGTGTATAACGATTTTTGAGCTATTTTGGTACTGTGAGATTGGCATCGTAATGTGCTTTGTAGGGTTACAGTACAGAGTCATTTAGTCACGAAATCATTTTTATCAACTTTGTAAGATCACGGTTTCAAACTATATCGAGTTTAAAATACTGAGTTCATTTAGTTTCTTTGCAGAATGCAACCATGACAAACACATGCAATAATGCCATAAACACGACACATGAACGAATAACATTAGTGGTGGTATACCAACACAGAAGAATAAACAAGAAACAAGATGTGTACCTATACAACAAGTACGAATATAATAAACTATTGAAATAATATATTTCTAGAAGATGCATATCTATAGATTTCACAATATATATTATGTAGCGACAAAGTTGATGATCAAGACGTGAATAAAGATGTGAGGAATTAAGTAAAATGACGTAAGAAAAGAGATATATTTGTATATACGCTAAATGAAGAACACTTGAAGTTTCAAAAATTCGAATTCGTCCAATATGGACACGATGATCTGTTTCTGATTCGTTATTTAGAGGCATCTAAACAGTGCATCGGATATTATGGACTTTCCTTTATAATAAGTTTAATTCATGCAGCTTACTACGAACTAACTGCTTTGACTTAGAACCACGACTACATAAAATTGGGATACCAAGTACATATATCAGTTACCTATAATATTATATATTAAAAGCGGCTGCTCAGCAAATTAAATGTGGCACTTGAAAATTAAACTTTACTTCTTTTTAAATTATCCAAGTGTTTATTGCTTTTCCTGTTTTATATATGCAAAACCGGCTATAACAAAGAAACAAGAGATGAGCGAACTGCTAATCTTCTAATTATAACTGCACTTATTTAAGTCTATGTAGGTAGTTAACTGTAGTCTGTTTCTATTCTGAACTTTTGTAGCTTATATTTGTTTTGTAGAAGAATGCAATTTGTATAAAATTGTACGTACATTTAATATTACATTAAAAGTGAGAATTTTATACAAGACCATCTGTTTAGGATTAAACAGCTCATCTAAAGCATAGCAAGGGAAGAAGATTGTTTAGTCTTTTCAGATTTAGCCAAGGCGTTTAACAACATTTTTAGGAAACTGGTATGGGAGAGTATGAKGAAKAGGGATATAACACAAATAATTTTTAACTTGTAGATAGATTGAMACAAAGGGGCAGCATTGTTTATAACGATGATCAATGATATATAGAGGGAAGTACAGTCTAAAGTAAAAAGACAATATATAACAGAACAAAGAAATGTGGAAAAACAAGCTAATGACCTGTTGCAATTGCGCGTTTATATTGGTAGATTAGCTTCTTGTCACTGGCATGCACCTTCAGTCACAGTTGACTCACTTGACCCTCTGACTGTCGAAAATGCTAGAAATTCCCAGGCTTCCTGGCGCGAACTTATGTCCGTGGGTTTTCATATTTTCCAACTCCTTCTCGACACGATCAACCCTTCCATCGACTTTATCGACTCTTTCTTCGAGCTTACTCAGCAGTTATTATTTCATTCTTGGCCTCTCCTTTCGCTCTTCTCATTTCTTCTTGGCACTTTTTCATTTTCTCCTGTCCTGTTTTCATTTCCTCTTGGCCTGTCTTCATTTCTTCTTTAGTTGCCGCTAGTGCATTCTCTATTCCTTCTTGACCTTTTTGTAGTTCTTCCTTAGTTGCTCTAAGTTCGGTTTTCATGTCTTCTTGGACTTTTTGCGCGGTTCTACTAGGTGTTCTGATTGCACATTCATGTTGGTGATTGTGTTAGCTGCGAAGAAWTTAAATCTAAAAACATTTTTGGTCCAGACAAACACTTGCATTTCTTCGTTGATCCGAGTGTAATTCTAGCGGCACTCCAAATCTGCACACTAGATTATCGACAAGAACTTGTGCCACCGTCGAGGCTTCCTGATTTGGTATTGTGTAAGCTTCTGGTCACTTGCTATAAAGAAAAGGCATACACTTCATACTTTTCTTTACGATTTTTAACAAGGAAATGTAGTCGATTTCCAGGGAATTTCTGAAAAAAACTGCGTAAATCCTGCCCGTCTAGGTCACAAAACACTCCAGAAATCCGCAATCCACTTCCTAACACCGGTTGTTACGAATATGATGTTCTGACTAAGTTCCGTTTATTCAAAACACTTGTATCAAATACACTAGGTCTAAACAAAACTAGCACAATACTTGCTATTTGAATACTACTAATTCATTAAACCACTATACTGCACACACTTGCACTAAAAATACTTGCTTCACTAAGCCTTTCGTTCGCTAGATTACCCCTATGCGAATTCAGAACTTCACACTCAAACTTCAGACTTCCCGCCTTCCGCCAGCCCACTAGGCCTGGACAAAAAATCGATTTATCGATTCGAATCAATTTTTTTTGAGAATCGATTTTTTGATTCCGAGAAAAAATCGAATCGAAACATCGAATCGAATCGAACGAACGATTTGAATCGAATCTAACGATCGAATGAATCGAAACATAGAATTGAATCAAAACATCGAATTGCATGGAATCGCAGCATCAAATCGAATGAGAACCTCGAATTGAATTCAAACTAAATAAAAAATCAAGTTAAATAAAAAAAAGCGGGTGCAATGTAAATCCCAATTTTAATCAAATTTTATGCAAATAATGTCAATTGACATGTATTATTGAAAATCATACTGCATGTGATTCAGCAAATTCCATTCGAATCGATTCAGCCGATTAAATTCATTTCCAATCCATTCAGCAGACTTGATCCGATTCATCGATTCATTCGATTCGAATCGATTCAAACGATTCGAATCAGTTTTTCGATTAATCGATTCAAATCGATTTTTTTCATTGAATCGAAAATCGATTTGCCAACTTCTGAATCGCACAGGGCTACAGCCCACGCTTTGTATAGGTAGCTTCCGGCTACGCCTTCTTTCTAGTCTAGATGTTTCTAGGACATCTTGCTGTCACAGTCTATACGGCTTGCTGGGAGCCCAACGATACCTAGATAGCGGGTCGAGTCTGCCTTGGAGGACGGCCGTCGGCTGGTGGCCGTGACCGTCGACGTGGCGAACGAAGCGTCGACGACGCGTTCCCGACACCGGGTACATTCTATCGACTTTTCCGCCCTCTAGCTGTTGCTAGGGTAACTACTTGCGGTACCCTATTACACCGCATCTGCATGTCTGTAACTCCGGTCTACAGATGGCGCTGCACGTAACAATATAAATACAAATTAAAGCAATGTAATAATGATAAAAAAGAAGAACACAATGATTTACAAATGATAACAGAAAACAAGTAGTACAATGTAACATTCATATTTTGTCAGTCGCTCACGCCTGGCGCGTAGGCTTCTCGTTGTACACAGTGAACCTGAAACCATTACATCGGTACTGCAGACACTTCCGTCGTTAAGCCTAACGCTTGCGCGTAGATTCTGAGCGAGTCACTTGACAGCAGAAAGAATTTCCTCTTTCCTATTAGTATTTTGACCTGTTGCTAATTGAATGTGAGAACGTGGTATTGTCGATTTTTGGGAAGATTTTTCTAAGTAAATAGACCATCGATTGGTTACCATAGTGGGATCCGCTTGGAAAATCTTCAATTAAACGTGTGGATGTAAGTTGGGGCTTTTGGAATTGGCTGAATGGTTGATTTTGCATTATTGAACATCCACACGTGACCATTTTGGGATTTTGGGTTATCGACAAGATTTGCCACGAATATTTCTGCAATCAGAGCCGCACACCAACTATAGGCTCTTTTCTTTTATTTTCTTTCCTTTTCGGTTCTCATCTTATCTTATCGATATTGCTATCGCTTCGCCTTCGTTCGTGTGATTGACATCTGGGCCTTATTCCTGTCTGGATAGCTTTTGAAGATTGAAGAAGTTGAGAATCGTAGAGTTGGGACTGATCACTTGGGATTGGATTTGGGAATTTGCGCTGCCATCCTTCCGGTTAGGAAGATTCAACCCTAGTAGCTGGCGACCTCTTGTTGTGGAGGACCGTACATGTGGGACCCCAACCAGCAGGAGAGCGCAGATAAGCTTAAATTTTAAGTAGGAGGTCGTTGACCCTTAAGTCGGAGCGCAGAATCCGCGGTGTAGATTCCATCTCGGTAGTGATTGCTTGAACCGTTGTAAACATTGAGGTTATTTAGCTGTCCGTCAACGGAAAAACTTGTTGTATGAGCCCTCCGCTCTTGTAATTGTTTTGAATAACTTGTATGAGCCCTCAGCTCTTGTAATTGTTTTGAATAACTTGTATGAGCCCTCAGCTCTTGTAATTGTTTTGAATAACTTGTGCGAGCCTTCAGCTCATATATACTTTGCCGTAGGAGCCTTCAGCTAGTGAATTTGAGTATATAGCTTGTCCCATCACCCTTCTTTCACAATCGAACCTTCAGTTCGATTCCATTTATTATTTTAAATTATCTGTAACGCCACAGGGCTATTGCTCGCGGTTATCACCGATATTGTCGATCGTTTGTGACGATTTTTCGTTCGTCGTTCGTTTTTGTTGCGTCACTCGTTAATGCGAAGCGCTGGCCAGTGCGGAAATTAACAGGGGCGATTCACAGATTTTCTAGTTATTTACTGGTACTCGGTGACCGGGCACATAGTTGTGGTGCTCATTGGGAAGGGTTAATGTTGATTGTTAAGTGTCATTTTGGTTATATGTTCGAAATTCTCTTATCTTAGTCGTTTAAGTCCAATCTATCTTAAGTAACTAATTGAGGTTCAACTTTATTCTTTCTTTATCATTACTTGTACCTCTCATAGTTTTCGTTAATTAAACTACGCTTCTACCCGAGCTTTGGTGTTTGATTTCTATCGTAGCTTTTCAAAATTTTCGTCTGAGTAATCCGCTGTGGAATTGTAAAATTTTGTGGCGCCTATAGTTATCGTTAAAAATATTGGAACCCCCCCTACTCTCCGACTGCAGCGGCGGGACGCGGACTACATTGGAACATCTGGGTTGACACCATAGGTTGTAACATCGATTGGTAGAAAAAAACGGCGTCGCAACAAGTCTAAGGCTTTCAAGACTTACGTGCTAGGATTCAAAATAATAAGAAAAAAGGGAATAAATGAACAGGGCACTTATTAAAACAAAGGAGAAATAAGTAACGAGACTAAAATGGCAGACCATATAACAATTTACAAGCTATTTTATGGTTTGAAGGCTTCCGTGGTTGTTATCGATAACATGTTTTCTGAGGAAGACAGCGACATGAGTGTCGAAACGTCAAGGTCAAATAAGTAACGTGGAAAGCAACCCGGAAAACAACATGTCAAGCCATTTTATGTTTATGAATAGAGCTCTGCATGAGAATAACAGACTGAAAGTTGCAGGTAACAGAAATCAAGTACTCTAGATGAAATGAGAATTAACAGAACCACGAATTAAAGAATTCGAGAAAAGTCAGAAAGTGAAGCGGTACGAAAAAAGGATGACCATGGAAGCAAGTATGGCAGGCAGAATTAATATAAAAGGAGAGTCAGAGGAAGCCCAAGAAAGATACGAGACATGACAATGGTGGTGTCGCTGAAGAAGAGGAAATCGAAATCGGAACAGGATGAGCCATGGGAGGACAAACAAAAGTTTAGACAGGCACAGAGAAACATTTAGTAAACCAGCTTATACGTTTACACGTAATGGATAAAGATATTGAATGAATAAATGTCCGAGTTTTATCTAATCAACTGTAAAATATGACGGAGTTACCAATTCGCTTTTCGAACATCTCCGTGTAAGGGGATCATGCCGCTACACTTATTTTAATCCCTTAACATACACTGACCGCCATGTATTTTGAAACTGTGTTTCTTTAAGCCAGGGTGGATTCTCTTGTCACCAGTAGTAGCAGTTATGTCTATTAACTATTCCATTATTGTGAAATTCGGCATTTGTTTGACCACATTATCTTAGCATAACTGCTAACCATGGAAGCAGGTTACGTACTGAAAATGTCGTTGGCTCGATCCTTATCTGACGAACTGAAATATTGGGGTTTACACTGACACGCGCTAGAATGGTACAAGAGTTATATCAATTAATTTAAGGTCTCATCTGGTAATCCTTTTGTACCATTAACAAATATGTAGGTTTCTTACAGGAACATATACATTATCAAAATAAAGAGATATAGGACCGCGAACACCAAAGTGTATTATTTAGCGAAGAAAGGTTTAACTAGAAAATAATAATAGACATTAATTATACCAAGATACAGCGTAGCTGCATTGTTTTGCCCCTATGAAAAATATATTTGGGGTCCTACTGGAAATACTAAGAAAACTTAAAAACCAAGCTCTATGATTATGAAAAAATGTAAGGAAAGTTATATGATATACATACGATAACAGGGCAATTTACATTACACATGCAATTCCAACTGTAGTCATATATGCATTAGATGGCAATGCAGAAGGTTTCACAGGAAGTTGGACCAATCGCGTATTCTCCATCACTTGCTATCAACGTGCTCCCGTTCCTGGAATGGCTAAAATCATCATTTACAAACCATAAAACACGGGACCCGGCAGCCCGCTAAAACAACTCCCATGAAATAATGGTCATTAACACGTACTACCCCTGCAGTTCGCATCTGTTAGTCCGAAACGGGCGTCGCTGTCGCTGATATGAATGTTTTATTCGGCGGGCCGGTTGACACGGGGAAACTGTAATGGAACGTGTCCCCGAGGGGGTGGGGGGCAGATATGCATGGAAGAGGACACCGTCTGCTCTCCAATTCAATTTTCCCGTGGCTGTCCGCAATGTATCTCGTTGAGAGGTGGCAATAAAGGGAGAACTCGCCCCAGTCCGGGCGCTTTTTTGGAGCTTTAAAGGAAAATGAACTCGCGAGGTAGAGGGAATTCGGGGTTATGCGTACGATCCATCATGTCTTTCTCTGAGAGAGGTTAGCTATCTACCAGGGGAAAGATTGGGTGGGTGTAAGGCATGGCAGTGATGGTCTCATAAAGGACGTGGAATTGAAGCTCTTAATTGTGTTGATGGTAGCCTTGGTTTTATTCGGCTCTACGTTCTGCATTCGAATGTGTAACATACTGTTTTGTTAGATAAAAGGTAGCTCAAACTTCTCAAATCAAGAATACTACGATATTTTGGTTATTTTGTGTAATAGTAATGAAAGTGTTCCAGTAGTGACGTAAAATTACTGTAACACAAGCTAGCGGCAGCCTTTGCGTCGGTAGAGCGGGATCCGTGGATCCAAAAAATTTCATTGAGTCAAGAAAGGGCGCTACCAATTTTATAACAATACTTAAAATTGGAAATCTAGATCATGGACTATATAAATAAATAAAGCAATCAGTCATTCTGTCCTGTCGGCATATATTGAAGTGAACCGGGTACACAATTCAGATATATAATGCAATTACGTATTAATCAAATAAATGTGGAAACAACCACGAATCCCCCAAGCAAAGCTTTGCGTGAGTTTACAGGATACTCGCAAAATAAATGGTAAGTATAAGAAATAATAAATGGTAAGTATTAACTGCTCTGTGCTGCGATTTATAACTTATCTGATTTCCGTAGATTTACGCTACAATGGAATGGCCGGGCTCTACAGGAACATGATTGATTAGATATGATACATTCGTGTTCTGGATTGCAATGTAAGTGACCAGATCGTGGAATGGCTGGGCTCTACAGGAGCCTGGTGGATTAGATGGCCCAACGTGGCAACTGATTCAGCGCTGCCAACAAGACTTTTGGAAGCGGTATCGACGGGAATACTTGCATACCTTACAACAGAGAACAAAGTGGTCTGAAACATCTAGCGAACCTAAATTGTGTCTTTTGCCTTTAAACGATAGTTAGTTTTGTGTTTAGATGTTTGTTATTTGATAGTTTAATTGATTTTCATTAGTGACCTAAATGGGATTACAAATAACGCTTTATGCATATTTTGGTGGGCGGGTTGTTTCGTCTTCGTGAATAGGAATAGTTTTTTTGTGGACGAAAACGACCACCCCTAGTATACTTCGAGACTTAGATATAATTAGTTATACACAATAGCAAAGACCAGTCGCTGCGCGTACCGCTCTTAAAAAAATGTTTTGTGCCGTAATCAAATGCAGTAACGACCGAGTACCGAAACTGCTACGGTACAAGAGGGTTAATCAAAAAACAATCAACAAATTTACAAACGATCGCGAACTATCTAAATGCGACCTTCAATTACTACTGGACTTACCTTACCGATGGACAGGTGACGTTCTAGTAGTAACATTCTATCAGCAAGAGCGGCACGCGCGGCGACCGGTCAGTGCTATTGTCTATAACCAACTATATCTATGTCTAGAACTATACTAGGGGTGGTCGTTTTCGTCCACATGTGGCCCTTTTCCCCGGGTTGGGAGACCAGAGCGACATGGAGGCGCAAAAGTATATACAAAAAAACTATTCCTATTCACGAAGACGAAAAAAATATCATCAAGCAATATTTTTGTGTACATTTAAAATTACTAAAAAATACAAACTGTTCCACGTTAAAGTGCACACAGCCGATGAGAGGTTGCTGAGTGACCAAAGACCAACGATCCGTATGATATAATAATAATAATAGTAATAATAAGTTTCCGTTGCCAACCCAGAGGGCGGCACCTGCTCTTCCACTCAACCGGTATATAATATATATAATATAAAGGCTMACGGCAAAATATGCTTTTTAACTTGCAATGTTTCCTAAAATAAAAATACCCCGAGCAAACAACATTCTGGTGGGCCTCTTCAGCTTGTGCTTTTAGAAAAGAGGGCAAATCCAGTATCTTCTAAAATGTTATAACTACTCAAAACGTCATACACGAGAATCTGTGTAACGTCGTTAGTATATTACATTTGACACTCTGGCTACAAAACGTTCTGATCTAGTGTGTTAATCATAGAAAGTGATGCCTAAGATTCTCATTTTGGCCCCCTCTACGAGTTGCATCACTGATATTACAGTAAAATATGTAAAATTTTCCTAGAAGCTTGAGCAAAGGTCATTTTGCAAATTAGAAACGCCATTTTCCTGTCTTGTACCCCATCGCAGAGCACTGTAAGAAAATCTGATAGAAGTCTATACAATTTTCGTATAATTTTCGTATTCATTTCCGTTTCTTATTCTAACGTACATGTTTTACTTTTACATTGCGATGTGCCAACCACATTTGTAAGAACAGAAGTTCTGTATCATGAAAAGGAGGAAACTAAATCTTTAGATTTATGAAGTTTACTTTGATATTCAGAAATGTTGACTTAACTAGCGGCTTGTCACCGCCACACCTATACATCCATTTTACATAAAACCCATAACCCCAGGGGATATCACTTGGGTTTCCAAATAACTCAATAAAGCTCATAAGAACGCCACTTATCCGAACAGGGGAAGATGAAAGCAAAACTCCTTTGCCATTGACGCACTCACCACCTGAGTAAGGAGCTTCACCGCAGATCTGTCGTCGGCAGGGTCGTACAGTGAAACACAATCAAAGGATTACGAGGGTTGCTGCCTTTGTAGCTAAAGCAAATCTTCTGTTACTGCAAGAAAAGCGTTCTCGGCCTCCCCCGCAGAAACAGTAACTTCTGTTAATCGCCTTATTGAATTTTGCATCTCGCAGAGTACCCACGCTACAGGGGTTGTGAAATTCAATCCTCCGTTTTCCCGCGATGGAACTTCTTTATCGACACCACTAGAGAGATAAACCTAACTGGCTGCGGTGTAAAATTGATCGCATCAAGCGATATGGGGAAGCGACATGTCTACATTCCATCAATTTCTGTAATCAGTTTAGGAAAGTACGCCCCTCAGGAGTTCTGCCCTCTCGAACGTGAATAAAAAATGAATATGGAATTTCCAAGTGCTATTGAATCAACCCCTCCGGGGGTTTTATACTTTATTATTGGGAGTTTGTTAGAATTTCGTGTAATACGGGCATCTTGTTAAAAGTTTGCTTTGTGCCTGAGTTTGAATAATGACACCGCCTTTTATCAGAACTTAAACAGAACTTGGTATGCTGTTTTGTATGATTGCAAAGCCAACTTGAATGAAAAGGAAGAAAAATTATTATGTAGGGGGATTTGATGGCTCAGTCATAACTAGATGATTATCAATGCGTTATGGCATTTTCACTGAACCCCATATTCTTATTTCTTTAAAACTAGATTTAGAACTGTACTGAATCTTGTAGCGGTCACCAAAGCTTTGAATGTAGGTATACGTCATATAATATGTCTTGCCAAAGTTTAGATGATAGTATACAAGCAACGACATTCGTACATATTCACATTTCGTTGGTGACAACATTTGCCCTTTCTGTTCCAAAAAAGCATTGTATAATGTATTATTACTTGAATAATTTGTATGCAAATTATCGCAGCGTAAAACGCGCGCATAAATACTTTGCAGCCATAATATGATTTGGAAAGACCTCTTCGATATAGTTATTTGAAGAAGACACCGTTTTGTTGGTAGCATTTAATAATCGCGATACAAGCAAGCAAGCATAGTACTAGTAGTCAACAGTGGTGTATTTAAGTAAGTGGGTGTACGACACAGACATCTTATCTATTACCTATAGACGACTAAATCTTATAGCATGCGCGAGAAAATTTTGTCACTACCAGTAAGTCGCCATGTAGCTCGTTTGTAGGGCAGCGAGTCTGCGTAGTAATTCGCAAATGTGACAGTGAATTCTATTGGCTAGATGTGTGGCAGGCCTTTTGTTTGTAGTGAGGTTTGCCATGACATTCCCATATAATCTTTACTGCGCATGCGTCTGGGTCTACATGGCGATGATCATTTATCACAAATCTTGCCATTGCTTTAAACAACTAGGTAACTATGTAGGTATTTCTGCGGGGTTTAACCGGTCCAGACCCCCCTTGCCCCCCCCCCTCCAGGGAATGAAAAAAGACATTGGTTCACATATGCAAGGTGTTCCGCCATAGTGAATATATGTACATATACATACAATGCATCTGTATCGGTAGACATTGCTAAATAACTATCTTTTTGGTATTCTGCTATTAGGAAATCTTCATTGGTGTATCAGAGGTACAGGTGCACGTGCATTACTATTACAGAAGCAGTATACGAACAAAATGTCAGCGTATTATTGACTGAATATATAGTAATTCTTATTGAATTATAAACTTCAAATTATATATTTAACGAGGTAGGTACTAAAACTGGCACCTAGAAGTGACATTTATTGAATCACATAAAAACAAAAAACAGCTTGCGCACACTACTTTGTTTTCCTTTTAGCAATATTTTTAGCAATTATATCTGTAAAGTTCCAATAAATAATTTATTCTCGAGTTGCAGAAGCGATCTATTGAACCGAATCCTAATTACTGATATTCTTAATCATCTGGTTTACATCGTTACAAGTAAGATTCATTGTACTCGGAACTAATGGCAGTGCCTTTCTCCAACAATGTGWGACATCGTCCAGTGAAATTTAAATGTTATTTTTAAATTAAGGTTCGTATTTACTGATTCGCTAATAATGTATAATTGTACTGTGTAAAATTTGAAAGACTGACATTAAATACCTAGTTTCCTGAAATATATTGTACTCCACATTTTACGAACATACACTAGAATAATAAATAAACTTATTCTTAAGACTGTAAATATCGATGATAAAGTTTAGTTAGTGCCTGCTAGTTACTTTGCAAAGCTTCTGCTATTATTATGTCGGATATGTGCCTTGTTTTGGGACGATCAGTTAAGGGTTGCACGCAACAAGTGATTTGTTTACCACACCTCAAAATTGGAAACATATCAACAGTACTAAACAGGAATTATTCTCCCTGAAATTTCTGTATACAGATATTTATAGCGGGTATTGAAAATAATTTAATATAGATATGCTTTTTAATATATAAAAACAGCATATTGTGTCTGTCGACAGCAGATAATACAACATGTCTAGTGTTGACAGTGAATGACAGCTCCGCAAAAATTCAAAAGTCTTGCTCTCATTTTTGTTTTGTTTTCGGTCACATACAATTTGATTATATTGTATGCTAAGGCCTTAGGAAATATCTAAGATAATAGTCTTTATAGCACTAAACCTACCTCTTAAAGAATAAACGAAATAAAAAAGCTTATTGTTTTTAATGGTCTATTAAATATGCTTTGCTACATTACTAATGCTCAAGAAATATTAAGTTAAATATATAGATGGATTGCGATTCAATGTTGTATTTATGCTGCAAAACTCGTTCCTGTCGTCTATTAAATACTAATCGTAATGAAGATGCCATCACAAAGCATATATAAATTAAATTCATGCAAACGCATCATTGATTCACTTTTTCTCACTAAACCAATAAAGTTATATATTCAAATAACACAAGAAAAATTGTTAAAATTTCAATCTTTGGAATTGTCTACCTTTGCAGATATTCATAAGCAAATCAGTATACGCAATTTACAAGTTTTCCCTTATTCATGAATCATAAATATTGTCAAAATTATTGAAGTAGTCCCTTAATATATTTACATATTTTGCATTTCCTAATTAATTCTATACCACCACTGCGAATCTGTCAAGTAGCTTAGTTTATGCGTTGTCACTGTTTCCCGTACAGGGGAGCGGATAAAAGAATAACCCTCCGGAGCTGCGTAATTGCCAGCATACGTCTATAGCAAACTAAAGAATGCACGAGTCATGCATAACTAATGAGGGTTGTTCCCGTGAAGAGGGTAACTGTAATTTCCAAAGAACCAACAATAAAGAACTCGCAAAGGGCCCACGTAATGTTTTGCATTGTATTTCGTGGGAACACGGTAGACAGAGTACAGGTGGATTAATAAAAAATGTAGGAACAAATAAAAAAAATACGCAGAAAGATAAATAATAAAAACATTAGAAATAACTAACAAAAAAGTGCATAATAAATAAACAAACCTAGTGAATGTGTATCCGATTTCGCTGTGCTACATCCAATTGAGTTACCGCTTCGTCACACCCGCTTTTGGTCTCGTTCCCGCTTTTGGTCCCGCTCCCGCTTCTGGTGGCTTACCCGCATCCCGTGTTCGCAACGCCGTACCTAAGGTAAGCGAACATACGTCTTTTTATTTTCCTTGACTCCGCAAACGAAACCAGCACCTTTAGATCATTTACTTTCTAAATTCATAACAAATTGCTTTCTTGCGGCTACAAGTATATAAAGTACATATAAAAGAGGGAAATTAATTCTAAACAAAAAATATTCCTTAGTTCACCCCTTCAGAGGCTAAATAAAAAAACCGCTGAAATGTATACTTGCTTATTAATCAAAAGTCCAAATGATAACGTTTTATGCTTTTGAAGTCAATTAACTTAAAAATGATAGAACTTCCATACAAACTTCCATCCCCAGTCTCACCTCGTAAGGGTAGAATTTTCAAAAAACGCTGCAACATGAGTTTATTGTTTTCTAATTCAGTGCCCACAAATAATACTAGTCAAATTTCATGTCTTTAATATTCAATAGTTTACGTTTGGCGATGATGAATCAGTCAGTCAGTTAGGTCATGTTATTTTATAAGTATAGATTGTTTTCCAAAATATCAAGGCATTGATATTTTGGAAGATCTAAGGTCACTGCATTATAAGGTACTGCTAAGTCTAGACCAGTTTTGATTCAGCAACATATACAAGATCCCATCTTCGCCTAGCAACCACCGTTGTTAAATTCGTCGGTAATAGCGATGAAGCTCAGAAACTATACGAAATAATAGCTTCACGAACATACAGTTCGATAATGACCCTGTTTTTACCACAAATTAAAGTTCTTATGGATTGTCGATAGATGGCGTCCCAGGTGTATAATTTTTCAATAAGTTAAGAACAATGTGACAATATTTCCTGTTTACTAGGTAAACTTTGGTAAAACTTCTTGCTGTTCATTAACGTGGAACGTGTAAATCAATGTAGTATTGTAGTCTTGATGAGATGAAGGATTTAAATTCCTTACTAAAATATAAATAAGTGCTGTACAATATATATAATAGTACGCAGCTCATATAGGATAGTTGGAATTATCTTGAAAAACTATTAAAGTTTTAGTAATAGATATACCTTCGTAAGTTTATTGAATAGTCTTCTTAGACTTAAACTCGAATAATGCGCCAGTAGCTTGGAATCCCTTTTAACTGTAGTCAAAAGTCCCATAGAAAAGGTTTTTTAGAGTTTGTTTATTTTAAACTTTTTGGAGTGTATCTTGAACGTTACTGTAATCTACTGGATATTTTCTTACTTCATTCATTAGTGAAGCCCAGAAATATTTGTTACGATTTGATCATGTTGGAATCGTTTAGTACGTTTGATATAGGGAGATAAGTAGMCAGGTAGCAATTTTGTGAAAGTTGATAGTCATTGAATTAATTAGCCTWTCCAGAATGCTGTCAAAAATGGCGGCTGGATGACAAACATAACCTAAGTTACGTAGAGGTGGTTCGGTTGCGAACGAACTGTTAAAAAGAATGGCTCTCGGGTGAGAACTGCGCGAACTGGTTCGTGACATTGGTAGTTCGTCGTTCGCAAACAAACGGCTGTTGTTTCAGTTCCCGAACGAACTATTYAAACGAATAACGGCTCGTTTGCGGGAGCTAGTTCGAGCGAATTGGCTCTCCAAAATGAACTGTTTTTCCCACCTTATTAGGGCATTTAAAGATGGCGGCTGGATGACAAATACGTGTTCTGGACAGCCTAATGGTACCATTCCCATTTTATTTGGAATAAAACTGTATTACAAGTCAATTGTAAATATGTGCTGTTGTGGAAGTCCTCCTTGTCGGTGTAGGCAAAAGCGGGTAGCCTGCTCGAAGATCAACGATTAACAACAGATCAAATGCAATGACTTGCTAAAACAGATACATTTCAAAGTTCCACGTCAATCCTTAAACGGCAGTAAATTACAGTAAACTACTTATTAATCTCTCCTATTAATAGCATGCGACCAGTTCGGCATGGATATAGATTTTTTAATGGTAAAATGTGCACTTTTACGGCCTTACAGGGTACCAGTCAAATATTACTTAAATATTATTATAAACAAGTAAAATTATCTCATTGCCCTCCACCGTGCAACTTAAAACTCGCAGGCAATGTGACAGGAGACGCGACTTTAATTCAGGATTAGCGAGACCAGAGTGCAACGAGGAGATAGTTCCTCCCACACCTTCTGCAGTAGCCGCACGTATCTCAATAATGAGCGCCATTAATTACGGCCGGAGGTAACACACCTTGACAACCCGACACTGCTGCACTTTATGCACATTCACCCATAAATACGGAGTCCTCCCGTACACGAAACGAATCTTTGCCGTACATCCAAGACAAACAGCAATTATTCTCGGGAGACAGCAGTCATTTTTTCTGCTATTGTGCCAGGCGAGGACAAGGGCGCTGAGGCGTCCCCCTTGTGGCATGTGCAGCTTTCCCAAGGATGATGGCACGCACCGCTGCAACGCGCTGATAACAAAAACTTGCAAGTGCACGCGCTCACGCATGAATGAGCTTGGTGCATACGCGAGCAGAATGTGTAATTTTGATGTAAAGTGTGCCCGGGAACGGATGAAGCATTTGGGCGCTCGTGCGAAAAATGAGAATGGTTTTTCTTCGCCGTTGTTTATGATATGATTCTCAACTACTCTGCTGGGTAAATCAAGCGTCTCGTCTGTACCTTTGTGTTGTAATTGAATGCCTTTAAAGATAATTAAAGGAATTACAATTACTGTTGCATGGAATTAGCTATTTGGAACATAAATGAAAAACTGCAACTATCTAGTGAACAATAGCAAAATTAGATAGAAAAAATTTGCTGAAAGTGATAGAGTACTTACACAAACAAATGAAAGACTTTTACAAAACATCTTGTCGAAATTATGGAAAAAAAATAAAAAATGAATGGTGCAAAAAACTGAGGTAACAATTGCACCCAACACCCAACACCCAAGAGGATTCCGTGCAGATATTTGATATTTCTTACCAAGGCTTCAAGCAATCGGAGTGATCCTAGTAAGGCGCAAGGCGGTACGAATTTGACTGCTTTAAACGAACTGCATTAATTTGTTTGTATTGTGATTTTTAAGTAGCACTTCAAATTTTGTTTTTGGGATTTAAGGTAAGTACATAAATGAATATGAAATTCATAAAAGAGATATACATCCACTTTTACAAGTTGCTTCAAACCGTTTAAAAAAGTTTTTGGAAATACCACCCACTCGTTAAAAATTTGCGCATAGCAAAAAGCATTCTCACTGAGCATTGGCTCATGGGTCATGGCTGCGAACCAATTTGAGCTAGTAATTTGCTGGTAGCTTCCGCATACAGAAAAAACGAAGTGCATATAAAGCAAACAAATCCTAAACAAACAGAAATGTTTTTAAACGCATCTTCGATGGAGGCATGTTCAATCACAAAACTTCTCACCCCTTCTGTAATAGGTGCAACATGCCAATTCGTGTTTACATTAGGTATTTTCTTTAATGCTTTCGAGATAAAAACACATACTGGTTCTCTTCAACAGCGTTAATTATAATTCTAGCAGCAGCCAATTCATTATAAGCCATAATTAACATAACGTATACTAGGGCGTTTTGATTTTCTCACTTCTATGTTAAATACAAGTTATATCATTCTACTTATTTCCTTCAAAATATAGAATATTGAAAAACTATTGACATTATGAGCTGGTTGCAGAAATCTTGAATTAAACCTGGATTAGCTGCTGGTTTAATCGTAGGCTGGGTTTAAGCTGGTGCTAAACTGCCATCCAGGTGCACAAAACTTTTTAGCTGTGGATTAAGTGATCAGGGTTTAATCCACTGATCTCTAAATAACTGGATGTCGCTTACATACCAAAATCCATGTAAATTATTTGTGATAGATTTACGCCACTTTAGCGCCTAGCCACTGGTCTTTGTACTAAAATTTTGACAAAGGTTCGCTTCTGCGGTAAATATAACGTTAATGATTGACGGTTAAAATCGTGAACTCATCATCTGTCTGCAGATTTCCAAAAGATGATCGTTATAGTGTTTGAGTAAGAAACATGTACCGTACAAACTGGATGTTACGTTTACTCATAACCATATTATATAGTTAAGGATCTAATCTAAAATTTGAACGCGCCGTTAAATTGATAGTACGAGTACCAGCGACATGGTGACTACTTATCACAGTTTTGAATCACTTATGCGACATCCAGTTATTTAGAGATCAGTGGTTTAATCAGGCTTATATTAGCTGTTATGATAATACAAGGTTGGCAACGCAGCATTTTGACTCAGCGTAATTGGGCATTTCTCTGTCCCTCTATTTACATCGAAAATGTTTTGTGTTTTGTCAGTTGTCAGTGGTTGTTAGAAATAAAAACAAGATGGTTGCTGTATGCTGTTATTTGTTGTGATTGTTGTTTTGATTCGTACTGCACAAAACACACCGAACAAGTTATTATATCATGGTTACATATAATACGCCGTATCTACTAATATAATCAATAGTGTCAGTGTAATGGATCTAGTTTAATATAGACTACATGATGATTACGTGTTTATACTCGCCTCAAAGTAAAACAACTGTCTTTATTCGCACTCTTTTTCACTAATGACAGCGTATATTGTACTAAAATTATATACATATATCCAACTAACTATAACGAATCTCAATATAGGAATTAGCTTAAAATTTCGTGTCAATGTGCTGAAATAAATTTGTAAAAGTTTTCTCCCATAAGAGCTCAATGTAAACACAAGCTTTTTGTGCCAACAGCCTCCATTTTTAAAGGGACTGTGGTCACGTGTTCTGAAATGCCTAATCGGGGTTTCCCCTAACGTCTAACGTTTAGGTTATGTATCGCCGTTTCGCCGATGTTGTGGTTATTAAACCTGCTAAACCTAGGCCTTTCATAAGTTGTAATGAACGGCCTAGGCTAAACTGTACCGGGATGGAGAAAAGGATGTTATTAGCCCAGCGTAGTGGTAAAATTAATATTTTGCATGTGTACTATGTACTAAGTAGCCGTGACGTTCTGACTTTAGCTGCACTACAAATATAATTTCAGCAGTGCAAGCATGTAGCAGTTGAAGCAAATTAGAAATTATTCCTACTGAAATCAAATGAAGAATGAACTACGGTGTTAACAAGCTTGCTGATTCAAAAGCGATGGTTAATTCCTATATTTTAATCATTGTTACACCGAATTATTACTCTAAATGTAAATGAGTTGATGATCACATTAAAAAAAGGATCTTTGTTCATACCGCAGATCACAGAGCTAACCTCTTGGAATTATGAGTCGTGAGTTTAGTGAAAAGCGTAAAACCTGCATAACTTTTGCGAGAAGAACCCAAAACCCGCTTGTACTAAAGCAAACTTTACTTTGCATTTAAGCCCTTTCCTTTTTTCTTTCATAGGAATCCCTGAATACCGGCCAAGCAAATTTCCTGCTTTGTTCTCAGCTAGAACAAAGTCGAAGAGCCAAGGAATTCGCTTTGTTTTCCATCGGCAGGCGTGAAAACTGCAGGCGCCCTTTATCCTTTGCATTTCAGCACCAAACAGGTAACCCGGCGCCCGTGACAGTCCAAACAATGGAGGCGCTGCCCGCATGTTCGCTGAACGTAAATAAAACTGTCAATATTTTTTGTTTGCCCTGAAAATATTTTATATTATGTTTGCCGATCGGCGGGGTAGTCACGCACATAGCATCCCGGTGCACGTCGCGACGCCGCACGGGAAGGCTTTTAAATTCCGTCATTCCATTCACGCATTTAGTCAGTGGCGTTACATTAGGAAAATATCCAACGTGCAATGGGCACACAACATTAAATCCAGAGTGGTGAAGTTATTAGGTTGGTAAACGTTAAACAATTCAAGGAAGCTTGTTTAGTTCCTTTGATATACAATGAAGTCCGTTTATATCATTAGTATAACAGTATTGGAGTGACTCCTAAAAAATATGTACCTTTCCATACGTTGACGTATTGACTCTAGCTTAAAGCGAAAAACTCATGTTTTGTCCACTGTAAGAAATTTTCGTCTAACATTTTTGAAACCCCAGGTCTCCGCTATAAACTTCATTGTGATTCTATTATCATTCCACAGCATTTTATAACAACATTAATTTTGTTGCGATTACGGGCCCAAAAAACTGCAGATTTCTGATCACGCCGAATCCACACGCTTGTAACTTCAGTTCATAGATGGCGCTGACTCGCAACAATATTTTCTTTGATTGCCAGAAGCTTTGGGATTTCTGCACATGGTACATGTTTAGAACACTTCCTTCATACCTTAAAATTTCGTGTTCTTTGACTACCTAGTATAAAGACTTAGTCATCCAATATTTCTTTATAAATTGTTTGGGGTAGACAATTTTACGGAGATATTTTATCATAGCTAGTGATTTATATTTATTCATCTTGATAAAATCACGAAAACCTTATAAATAAAATAAAATACATACCATACAGTAACTGATGGTGTTTTCTCCTACAGTAATCGCCGTGTTTTTGGATTTACAAAAAAAAATTTTTCACCGCGCAGAAATATGTCAGGCCGTATAGTGTTTTTGGTATACGCTAATAACTTGTTCGATGGAATTAATCAGAAATAGTGCCCCACTCTACTTCGCCAAAATTAAAAAAACTTCTTACACAGTTCTCAGAAGGAAAGGTTAGGTTGGCTCTGTTTTGGGACGCAAATGGGCTAATTTTGGAGGATAATATGCCTATTGGGGTCAATGCTACAAGTGGCACATACTCAAAACTCATGAGAAACTATCTCAAACTAGCCATCAGAACCACAATGCGAGGATTAAGTTACATTTAAGAAGTTAGACATCCTGATGCATAGGCAAAGTCAGTGGTTACTAATAGCCTTTTAGAAGGTCGCTAACGCCTCTAGGTCAAAACCGTATTCAACATAGATGGATTTAGCAAGTCAAGAGTCACCATGCTAAATATTTAGTGGTATGCTAGGGTATGTTTAAGCGCGCTGATAACTTAAGGGTAAGAACATAATGAAGCCTCGCCTTACTAAGCATCGCCTGAAGCATAACTTCGAGCCTCGGCTAAAGCCTTGCATCAGAGTGCACATAGAGGGGCGGCAAATGAAAACGTGTTTTAAAACCAGAAAACAACAGTCGTCGTTGAGGGGAAGTGCCAAATGTCTTCAGATAGTGATTATGATATCTTAATCTACATTTTATCCAACACATATCTATTATGATGTCTCTTAATCCTTTTGTCCCACACTGKAGGAAGAATAAACACTTCCGCAATCAACTTTTCCTTGTCAATGATGGAATAAACTAAATAAAAACCTAATAACGAAACCTCTTTTTAATTCGGAGTTATAACTACAACACCAGTATAACGTAACTAATCGCATGACCATCAACCAGAGGCTCTTATTTGAGGCATCACGGGCTGGGAAGAGTCCTGAAATCAAATTAGTTTGGTTTTTCGGGTGAGGCGAGGCTTGAGTCGATGCTTCAGGCGCGGCTTCACTATGTTCTTACCCTTACATACCAAGGTAAACCACCATTGTTTGTGTACTTTACGATTGCGAACTAATGTTATTGTTCAGAAACGAACTTATGCAGGTACCTGTACTAAATACGAAATCCATTTCTTGTAGCGTCTAGTTAAAAAAATAAGGGTTTTCATTTTGAACTACTACCATATATTATTTTTTTAAAAGCGTCAAACAGCTCGGTAAAAATATACTTGAAAACAAACATGCATGCATGCATGCATGCATGCGACACTGTATACATCATGCAGAAGAACACCGCAGGTCATAGAGCAGTTTCAAGTATAAATACTGGTTTTTCAAAAATTAGATGCTCCACAAGAAATAGATTTCAGATTCATGCTCAGGAGACCGCGTTCTAGTATCTGGAGGTATGGGAAAATATTACAAAGTTAGCGAAAGTCCAGTATATAATCAGCATAATTACCAAATGTGTATTTCGTTCTCACTCCATCCCGGGTCAAAATATATCCAATACAGTGCAATAAAATCACTACATACTTCGGGTTTATTGTAAACGTTATCATTATTAATAAACCTGCAACTATCCTATATTAACTAAAAACCCTACATACATACATACATACGTTCTTAGACAAGGTTTTGAAATTTCCTAGGTAATTTAACAATTACCTATCAGATGTAATACCTCGCACTACGCCAAAAATTGATATACGGAATTATCGCAAGGAGCAAGGCGATTGTGTGTTATTCTTTCATTCGTGTGCATTTGTCAAAATTAAAAATTATTAACGCAACCATTAAACTATATGCTTAGCTTTCGCCATAGATAAAATGTAGAGTTCAATGAATCCAGTGCGAGAAAAACACGCTTACTTCCCTGAGCTCGCCCCAGGCGATTATCGTATGGTTGGTCAACTTAAAAGGGCATCAAGTGGGATGAAATTTCAAAGTAAAGATGCACACCCCTGAAGGAACATTTTTCTTCGGATATTGAAGGACTTGCAAAATGGTAAATGAAGTTCACAACACGTAATGGAGGCAACGTCGAAAAATGAGTTTCTGTTATTAAGTTAAGTCAATAAATTTTCTCTAACAGCGTTTTTATGGTTTTCATTTGACCCTGCAACGTATAGAGCTTTTATATATGGCTATTAATTAATGAACATAGATGATATTTTAATGGGTTTACAGGCATAACATGAAATGAAAAATTATTGCCAGCCTTGTCCAACGCTCTATCCACCGAGCTACCAAGGCCCTATTCAGAACCATTAAAAACTGAATTTGGGCTATATGTATCATTCACTGTATAGCTATTAATTATATACGTGATTAGCTATGTATATCTGCACAGCTACTTGTAGCACAGCCGTAATTTCATCCCAAATTCATGTTTACTACTTTTACCTATCTGTTTTTCCCTTTTTCTTTCTGTGTATTTATAATTTTATTTTTTTCAATAATGATTTTTATTGCTGACAGTTGGTAAGACTCTTCATCATGATTGTGCTGTCGAAAATTTATTTATCGTATTGCTCACTAATTATTTTCAGGGCCTCATGCATTTCAATGTGCGTTAACTGATAAATACTTTTTTACATAACTAAACTGTGTTGTTGATGTTTCACAATTTTATACATAGTGGTTATTTCACTCATCTATGAAAATGTTCGATTTAATGCTGATAGTGGCCCAATTATTAACGATGTTTACGAGTCGCCACTGTCCTCTATACAAGTCTCTGATTGACTGTTTTAATATTGAATAATTCGCGGGCATAATGGAGGCGTTGCGCTTGAAAACCGAAATTCGTTCGGTTGGAACGCTTTTTAAAAGTCAGTATGAAATGATTTTCGGGACGGAAATTCGCGATATGAATTATTCGACAGGTTCACGCCAGCATTGCGATTTCATTCGAGTGAAGGGGCGGGTTCGATGGCCCCCGATGGGATATTTATAAATATGGCTTTTGAAAGAATAATTCAAAGAAATATAGCACTATGAAGGTAATTGCTATGTTTGTACGTAAAATGATGTTGGCTTTTAATTTATTTAACACCTCAGTTTCTTTGTTTTAATTTCACATGAGCAACTGACGTTGTTCCTAAGAGAGAAATAGGAATGAAATAATCTTGTCTAATTAATAATTAATAAACCTTTCCTTTAATCGTAACCTATCCATGTACTTATTGACGTTGTTAAACGCCTTTACTATTTAATATCAGGGTTGGTAACTAAAATTATTTTCAGCAAGTCCTGACATCTTTATAATATTTTATTTCAGGATTCCACGAGACGCTTCATGATAATAAAGTTGCAGCTAAATCAGCGATCGAAATGCCCCGCTAGCTATTCTGTTTCATGAGATAGGTATACTGATTTCTAATGCACCGCTAGCCTAATGGACTGACGTAGCTTCTCTTTAATAAATGGGACGAAACCATAGCACATAACTCACCCTAACTAACCAGTGCATCTTGTATTACCTTATAAAGGTTTCCTGTAACAAAGAGGGAGGTAAACTGAATAAGTCAAGGATGAATGCATATGTACGTCAGGAATACGTTAAACGAATAAATAATGAGATCCTGAAAATGTCTACTAACGAAAACATGTATATATGTATGTAGATATGTTCTATAACTTTTTATATGAAGCTATGGATCTCTTTATTCCAAGGCGTAGAAAAATTTGTAGCAGATTTCCTGCTTGGTTCAATAAGGAATTGATTCAGGTAATTAAAAGAAAGCGCTGTGCCCGCAACCAATATAAATTGCCTCCAACTGAATTTAATTATAATGTTTTAGCAAATTAAGAAAAATGTGTAAGGATGCAACTGATAATGCGTATTTACGATATATAAATAATATTGAATCCAAAATTACTAAGAATGTTGAAGAATTCTGGAGATATATTAAAAGCGAAAATTGGGATGGCAAGTCAACTTCTATGTGATGTATGCAAATTTGTTTCTAGAATATTTTCAGTCAGTGTATAAAGGTGAACTTATATAATGCAGACGTGGCGAATTGCTGTAAAATTTTTATTTTTGTCAACAAGATGTCATTATCTTCTGAAGAAATAGACATAAATGTTAAATCTATTGATCAGAACAAATATGCCGGTCCAGATGGCATTCCTCCATTGTTTGTGAATTGATGTGCTGATAGCTTATCTTTATCTTTGTACTACAATATGTTTAATCTTTCCTTGAGCTGCTGACAATTTACCAATTCATAGAAACATAGCTTTCTAATTCCTCTTCATGAATCAGGATAAGGCAAATGTTATTAACTATAGACGATTTTCCATACAATGATGCTTTCCAAAGGTATTCGATAAGATGGTAAACTCAAATCATTCTGAACCTTTCAAAAATAATATTAATGAGCAACACGGTTTCCGCAGTGGCAGCTCCTCTATTACTGATTTATTCTTATAGATAAGAGGATTGATCATTCCTTGTTATGAATGAGGTAGACACTGTCTATACGGATTTTCATAAAACTTTCGATACAGTAGACGTCTCTTATATAAGCTGTCTGCGATGGGCATTCGTGGATCTCTGCACTCCAGTGCCGGCTTGTCAGTTGAGGAAAGTGAGGCACAGCTTCGCGCTAAGTTTCATACCATATTTCAATGTAATAAAGTCAAATAAAAGAAAGTATGTTGTAATTAAAATTTACATAACACACACATTTGAGAACTAGGTATCCCTTGAAGATAGACAACAACATGTACTTCTATTCGCCGTGTCTACTGCAGCTCAGAAATTCTAGCCTAACTTCACGAAGCTACTAGCCAATAGAAATTTCGCGTGGATATAGCGCGAATACGGCTATTAGCAGGTTGTTTAAGTGGTCATCGAGGCTCTAATCTGGAAGCTTCAGGGTTAGGAGGCAACTGCGTCAACTCGAATCGGCAATTATCGGTTTCTTTCAGCTACTACGTTATACATGGTATAATGTTTTAAATAGGGTTATCAGTATTATTACCAAGGTAAGTGGCCTATTACTTTTTGAAGACCTCATTATCCGTCAGCAAGAATCTAGTACTTTTTCGAATGATTAGTAATCAAGGTAATATATTAGGCATGCATTATCTAACAGGCGCCAATATATAACGCGGACAAGARTTGATTTCTTTATGCTAGGTACTAAGTATGATTAAATAATGTACATTTGAACATTGAACGCTAAGTAGTTTTGTCTTTTTTTTAAATAAAGTTATCACTACCTACCGTACTTGCAGGTTTATGGGTTCTTATTTAGGCGGCATCCGCATGGCTGCCTCTGGGGTGAGAGGTTGCAGGTTTGAGTCCCGTCCAAAGCATGTGTATGTATACAATTTAATATCACAATAAATTACACTCAAAAGAAAAGTTTAGGTATATTTGTATTAATTAACAAAAAAATGTGTATATAAACCAGGCAAATGATACGTGGTAATATATGAAGCTATGCCTTGTATAAGCCTTTATTTTGACATTCCAAATGTTGGATCAAAAGTCGCAAAAATATCATGTGCACGTCTTAAAATGTTTAAGGTCAAAGGTCGCAAAAATCTATCTGTTTTTTTTTGTAATTATCTCGCTTCCTATGCTTTTAATAGTATTTGCATTTATCACAAAAGTTGTAGATAGACCATCAAATTCTCTACATTTTGTCTCAAGCAATTTTTTATTCATTTAACCGTTTTTGAGATAGAGCGCGAAGAGTGCGAGGCGCTCCGTATACATGTCATAGAGCAAGGTAAGATGTAAGATGTTTACCTTATTTTGTTACAATATATATAACCTTAACTATAAATGTTCCGCGCAATATATCGTTGAAAATATTACTGCCAAATATAAGAAACATCCCTAGACTCTTCTTGTCTGTGCACATACCTGACAAGTTACTTAATTGACAAGACTGGCACAGTCTATAATTAAAAAGGCTAAAGTGTAAAGCTTGGCAGTTGAAAATCGTATACACTGAATTTTATGCCCAAGGTCGATTTCCCTAAAAATCAACCACTGCAAGGAACCCATTGAGCTTCACCTAAGCAATTGGTCACGAGCCACCACTACCACTTATCTACCTGTTCGCAGACATAAGACCATGCAATATATACTAGCTATGTAGGATGATGGTTGATTTTTCATACAAACGACGATCGGTACAGAATTCCATTAATAGAAAATATATAATGATAGTTACTTGTAATAAAATTTGTTAGAAATTTGGCACATAAGGAAGGACATATTCCGAATTATTATAATTTAGGGTTATAATACTCCTGTAGCAGTAGACTCTTTTCATCGGTATAAATGTAGCATCGTAAAAGTTTTCCGTGTTAAGGGTTAGTGCACCAAAATAGTAACGCACTGAATCATTGTAGTGGTAGCAGGACGTTGTATCTTGCCGGCTTTGCACGGGGGTAGTTTTTCCGTTCTGCGGCATTTATTTGGCCGGTGATGGAACTTCCACTACACGGTACTTCCACTACACTGTTGCCCATCAGAGGGCTGTCTGATTTTCTGTCGTAGCCGCTGAAGCAGTAGTGTTGGATAGGTTTCCCCGCGCAGATTGTTGGTATATAGGAAGTAACGTCGAACTCACAAACGAAATTGTAAGTTTTCTCCGAGATAGTATAATATGGAGGAATAGTGATGCAGCGCACTAGAAGTGGAGGAAAGATATTGATGTAATTATAATATAAGCATTTGTGGAGAAGCAAGTCTGATAAATAGAAGCAATGTTTGTCAGATTAGCATGTAACAGAATTATCGCCAGCTATCTTGCTCGTAGAGCATTGTGACGACCTGTCAGTAAAAAAGCTTCAATAAATTATTCCATTTATATAACTATTTTTTTTTGTTTTATTTATAACGATCTTGATCACTAGGCGACAGTTATGCAAATAAATGATTTGTCTTCAGTCGGATCTGTTATTTGCTCTATATAGAACTAATGACATTAATGTATATGTTAATTTATTTAAATGCTTTATTTTAGTTAGTCCCGTATTTTCTATCCTTACGTTCAACATAGCTATTCGTATTTTCAGGTTTGAAATGCAGCGGTTCTTTAATTCATCACGATATTTCTGCACTCGCAATTGCCTTTTCCAAGCGACTGACTAGCTTTAAACTTTTTAGACGTTGTGTACTTTTCCTCAGTTCTTTTATTTTCCATCTTGCCATATTTACTATGTACTTCCTGCTGCAACAGTCTGCTGTAGTACATTATCGGCTGATAACAAGGAAACGTGTTGATACCAGGACAATGAGCTCCTTTTCCTCGTACAAGATGCCAACGAACCGAACAATTATTATTTCATTTTACGCCCAGTGTCGTTTCTCCGCCGTTCCTTGGTCCATAAAGGCCACGAAACAACGGCAATACGGTCAGTCATCGCAGTCTTTACTGTGACGTTATAAATCCGGGGGCTTTTACTAGCACATCTGTTCTGGCGCCAGTTCTATCTTGCCCGGCTCCTCCTAATACATGAAGATTTCCCGCGGGACGGCGAGCCGGCGAAAAACACCGCAACGAAAAAATCACTGGATGTATTTCGACGCGTGGGCTTCTGGCCTACCGTCTTTTGGGATACACCTACTGGCCTAAATAATCCCTAGATGGCAGGGTGAGGCAGTGTGGAAGAAATGGAAAGCGCAGAGAATGTGAAAAGATTTTGAGTGATGTTTTGACATTTGTTGTCAAACTAATTATGGGCAACTTGAACATTAGAAAATCAACAAAATGTAATGCGTGTATGTCGGTTACAATTGGTTACAAGCTACCAGGAATAAAACTACATCCCTAATAATTGTTTAAGTGGTAGGGCCTATGTAAATGGTATTCATAAAGTAGAAGGCAGTTTGTGTTGTCTATATACTAGAGATAACGGGAGTTCATAAAAAACGGGTCAAGCAAGCCACGGATTTCTCTTTATAATGCGAACGTAGCGCCTGTCCTGTATATTAGTTTGTGTAATTTGATGCACATTTCACGTTTGACGTATTCGTTTAGGTATTGTACTGAGAAAAATAACATGCCATTACCGTTACCTGTGGCTAATACGGGTACCATTGATCCTGCAATAACGTCTACAAATCGTGGAATAACAGTAACGTCAGTGTAAATTGTATACGAAATTTGTTTGGCAATCAACACAAGTGTCAGTCGTGACAGTCGTTCAAGACGACAAAAATCATCACCGCGAATTGCTCGACCCGTTTTTTTAATGAATGCCCATTATATTTTTTCTTATGCATCAATTCTCAAAAAGGACGCCTGAACTTATACACCATGTTATAAAATGTTATATATGAACGCTAGTATACTAATGCTGATGCAAAGAAGCTAAGTTATTGGAAGAATCTGTTCCAGACACTTTGTTAGGAAAACCCGTGACTGACAACTTAAGTTTAGATTTGATAAAATTCAATAAACCAGTATCTACCAGGAAGAGTGATAACCAAAATAGTTAATAAATAGTTTGCCGAGGATTTTGCAGATCATCAGCAATTCCTTTGGATGAAATTGTAGAACAACTGAAGATGGATAAATCTCACATCAATGCATCAGGAAACTTACTTACTTACCGTATTTGACAGTTTATCTGATTACGTGTAAAACTACTTTCTCGATTTTGACGATATCAAATTACGATTTAGCATGCACTATTATTATTGAGTATCCATCATCGGAATCCAGAACAAAAAAAAATATATACTTAAAGAAAACAAAATGATCCTAAATCAGCCAGGCCAGATCACCTAAAACTGATATAATGTGCAAGATGCATAATTTTCTTAAAACGTATGTTAACGAAATCGTGTTTTTTCTTCTTTATATTACTATAAATTACACTGCAATTACCCTTCTTGGAAAAAATAGTATAATGTGCGACATATCAGAAATAATGTTAGTTTATTTGTTATCTTTCGTCCCCTTTTTAGATACGCCAGGTACGTTAACATAATCACCTAGACTTTATGTTTCTCCAAAACTAGGATTGTCATCATGTAGTACGTAAAATCCGCTTTATACCGACAAGAAATTAAAAATATTAATTATGTAGACAAAAAAGTTGTTTACCCGGTTCGTTTAAGATGGTCCAGCAGGTACGCGTATAATATAGAATGGTGTGCAGTTTATCACGTCACATCCGATATCCGAGAATCACAAGTAAAACTAAAAATGCAGCGTCTGGTTCAGTAGTAAAATAGCTTTTATTATTTTTTGCAGCGCTATAAACGTTATTAATAGAGACATTACATTCGAGCAGAACACTACATAAAGCACAAAAATTCATAACATTCAGCCTTACTTTTATATAAATAGAAACCAAATACTTAAAGGGGAATATCATGGTATCGGTATGAATATATTTATTATATTGGTTAAGGACAATATGAATCATCACTATATCAACAATAACTTCATTATCAACATAAAATTTCGGTCACACATCAACAAACTATTTTAAAGCATCCTATTTTTTGAATATGACATGATGCATTTTCAGTCCATATAGCTGTATTAGCCAGATTTCTTCTGAATCCAGTCACCCACACAATTATTAGCTCTTTTTTATGCTTGTTGAGTATCCTATCGCGCAGTTTCGTAACATGCGGCAAATTGTTTAAAGATAAATGAGAGAACTGGTTTATTTGGAAAAAAACAAGCCGCTCTTTGTTACGCAGAAGTTATGTAGGCCTTATTCTAATTTCTTCAGGGTCTACAATCATACATGATCAACGGGGGGAAAAATTTAGATTAAAATCAATCAAACAGATAATAACAAACGCACTGAACAGCGTCTCTATTTTGTGATTTTAGTTTGATTTAGTGTATCTTAATGTCAAATGAAACTATTTATAACCCTATTGTTGTATATTTAACGAAAATGATTTGTATTTGTGTTGAAATTTACACTATTAGGATGTCACTTGATATAAATCATTTAAATGAATTGTCGTTTTCGTCAGTTATATCTAAGGACTTTGTTTCTTTAGGTTGCGTTTTTCAATAACTGGAACGTTGACCTATGTACACTTTGCCAAAGTTGTCACATTGTATTTAGTATAATACTACATCATTGTTTATGTCTTCACTACTCTCGCTTTTTAACTACGTGTCAAGTTTATAAACGTTATTGTTATAATGTTACGTTGTATGGTCTCACAGTCCTACTCAAATGTTCATAAATACCCAGAGTATAGGGAAACTTATATAATACAATAGCTTTTCCTTATGAAAGATGTGCTTTTTTTGCTGAAGTATACTTGGAACACGTTTAATACGAAGTTATAGTGTTCTGAGTAATCCTTGTCTCAGATTATTATTTATTTTCTTCAAATTTTTATTTCTGTATTGATTGTAGCTAATATGTAGTACTGTGTAGCACACTTGTAATTGTACCRTTTTTTATTTATTTGATGTGCTGACCTAAAATTCAGTATCCTTCCGCTTTCTGTAGGCCGTAATGAGCACTCCGTCATTTTTTCTTATTATCTTACAATCCAAGAACGAAATCCTGCGAAGTTTTCATGTTTTAGTGTGAATTGTAACCTAGGGTGGAAGTGGTTAAAATATTAAAGGATATTCATTAAAGCTGAAGTAGCTGTTGTCAAAACTATACATTGGTACGTTGGTATATTCACCAATGTAATTTCACTGGTCGATTGCTTCAGTATATTCGTTGATAGTGATTTGACATCTAGCAAAAGTTAGACGTGATTTTAGGAACGTTTGTTTTTGTTAATAAAGTCCACAAATTCAATTGTGTTTTTAACTTTACTTTCTAACGTGGTCAGAGTTGGATTTAAATGCATAAATTTTGCTAGATTGTAAGTGTGTGAACCTATATATGTTACCGTTGGTCTGTGTATGAAGCCAGTTGTTCATCGTGTGTCTTTGTGCTCATGCCATTATGTTTGACTACCCTTTTTCTATCTGCTCAGTTATATGGTCCTTTTTATTAATTTAATTTTTAATTTTTTTATTAACGTTTGGAATATTTGTTATGGAGTCTCTATTCAATTTTTTGTAGGTGTTAATATCTTCTAACATCTTTCCACGCTTTGAACGTACTCTTCCATCATCATTATGACCGTGTTACCTCCTTTTCCGCACATCGTCACTACTGTATCCGGATTCTCTCTTCTTGGCTTCCTTTAATGTCTTTAATAATAATTATATCTATAAGATTAATTTCGCTTCTAGCTCATGGTTAAGAGATCACAAAATGTAGACGATGCGTTTTTATATTGTCAGTTGTAATGTTTAAAAATTGTTATATGTGGCGAGTTGTTAAATTTGCGATTGTCACCTAAGTTTTTCTTTAGATCTTGTATGTACAGCACAGTTGTGAACCCAAAAAAATGGAATACAGACCTACGAAACGTCGGTATAACAAGAAGTCGCTTGCTTTTTCCAGATAACTCAATACCTAACATACAGAAGATCAATTTGTTCTTGCGGCGAGAAGTGTACCTCTAATAAGTAAAAGATACCATATTTAACTTTCTCCTGAACGAAAAGATCATGCATGTTCATCTCTTCGCCAATAGCTTCGGAAATTTTATGGCTGTTTCTAACAGCTTAGGCGGCTTTTGCTCTTTATTTACAGTAATGCCTACTTATAACGAACCTGCTTTTAGCGATGCTTTCGTTTACATCAAACCAATCTCAATGGTACGACCAAAGTAACATTAAACTGTTGCAGATTTTTCCGAAATAACGAACCTGTATATAACGACCTTTCGGGTAAAATGAATAACCTTACATTCTTTGTATAGCCGCAAAAGATTTTGGTTATAACGAAACTTGAAACAAAGGATTTCCAGAAATCTTGATGTGGCATGTCAGGTTGAGTACAAGCGGCAATCGTCCATCAGCGAACGTTGCTGTGCTCCTGACAGAGTTGCCAATGTGCGTGTAATTCCACATTATACATGTGAGAACTAAGAACGTAACTGCGTGCATCACCGCTTGATGACTTTTACAACTTTAGATAGAGCTCTATCTTTAGGTACAATTTAGTACAATATCTATGTGCTGAAGATGTGCAATCATGAGTGACGGAATTTGAGAGAAAACACGTAAAGCTTCTACTTTGAAGAATGGTCACATCCATCGTCTGTACAATTAAAATTTTGCATAGGTACTTTAGAAAATGACCTCCTGAACACGATTCTGAATTCAATTTTTTTTGCGTTCGCGCATTTGTCAAGAATTCAATCTGGAACGCGGAGTGTTTATTCTTATGCTGCACAGTGTTGTATACTCCTTAATGTCAGGTCTTTCTACACGTGTGTAGTTTCAGACAGATTTAGGTTTTCTTTTAAAAGAGCAATTTTTGACGCGTTCAGGCCGTGCTTTTGCGCGCCTGGATGACCTCAGATCTTTGCGATTAAACGAAAAGATAAAGGATTTCTTTAAATAAGGTTCTTAAATCCATGCATGTATGTATCAACAAAAAATATTCCTGATATTAGCATTTATCGTTTATTGCGAACTGCGCTTATGGCGAACCGTTCTCGTCGGTCCCTTGAGTTTCGTTATAAGCGGATTATACTGTATATTAAAAACAGACTATTATGTCGCAAATGTTTTTAATAAACTAGGCACTCCATATTTTTTATCTGTTTATTACTTAAACCTTATTTAATAGCTAAATTTTCAGAAGTGTTTGTTGACGCGAACGAGGAAATTTAAAATGATAAAGTGCAGTTTGGTTAAAAAAGCAAATAAGCAGTACTTACAACTCCTGTAAATAATAGTTACGGCTATGCACTGATGCAATATTAAAAGTGTGGGAAGGCCTTTTTAGCTGGAATAAGATTAAATGCGTTAAAGTCAGCAAATAAATAGTAGGTTTAAAGACTGTGTAAAACGCGCCACTCAACAAAATCAAATGAGCACGTTAGCACACACTGAAATCTTCTAACGCACTTAAAGGATCAAGGAACAAAACTATTTCAATCGATTCGTTCTCATAATCCATAACTCTCACCCCTCCATCTTGATTAACAACAACATCCCTTCATCCTCCGAGCCGCCTTCTTTAGTTTTTTCCCACACACTTCTCCTGGGTCCCCGGAGCCAATCAATTTCCTTTCAATTTCTCGTAACCACATTCATGAACCGTCAGATTTATGTTTAGTGGGGGCGCGCGCGCCTGCATTTAAAACATTGGATATGCCTCATCATCTGAGACGGCGGGAGGGAGAGGATCGGACGATTAATTTTGGTACCTAAGCACCCCGCTGTTACAAGTGATAAATATAATGCACCTGTTCCTCAAGCCGTGTCGGATAGAGTGAAATTACGCCCCCGGAATCGGGTCTCAGACACCAAAAAAATATTGATGCGTTTTTTGGTTCAAGGCCCTGATGAGATCGAGAATAGTGGCAATGCAGCTGTCATTATATTGCGCGAAGTTGTATAAAGGAAATTGGTGAAATTAGTTCATTAAAACCTAATATCTAATATTTTTCTTGCTATTTTAAGTAAAGATGCAAGCGTTATGGGTAGTATAATTTAATATCTGCTCCACCAAAATTAGCTGCGATTGGTTTAATATCATTTCAGTATCGCCAAATTATTTTGAATGTGTCATAGGTTAACAAAAACCTGCACGCCTGGTTTTGTTAAATGCGATATAACTTTGTCGCTGATTCTATTCCATTAATTAAGCTTGCAATATATGTACATGACACACGTTACCTACCCTTTATACTCGTATATATTTCTTTCCATCACTTACTTATAATTTACAACCTTATAGTAAAGGCATTTTGCAGGAGCAAAGGGTATGCATTATCAATATTATAACATTTTAATATAATAAGACAAATATAAGCCAACCTTTTTTATTTATTCATAGTTTCCGTTACAGAAAGTTCAGATTTAAATGCTGAGCAAGCTTGAGGTGGCGATGTTCTATTTGCAATAATACTCTTCAAGGAAACAAACTTTTGTAATTTTGGGGGGGGGGGATAAGAACAGGCTATTCAGAAACATATCAGCAATAACTAGAGCTATATGTGTGAAATGTATGTTGATAAGAGATAACACAAAAAATGGTATTTTGTTTTACTTATATGTTTTAATTAAAAAGAAACTTGTAAAATAATATTAAAATGAATCACGTAGTTATCCAGTACTTATAATAAATGTTTTTCTTTTAAGATTCTTTAACAAAGATGACCTGTTTTAATGCCAACCTTACAGATTTTTCTTGTTTAGCTTGTAATATGAGATGGAGGGATATATAAATTCCTTTTATGCAGCTTTAGATACCTATATAGATATTAATTTCAAGAAACATCCCGTCAGAGTAGTTATTAAAATTCAACTGAAACTCTATTTAATGGCATTTGGAATACAGTTTCTTATTTCTCGGGTATTAATAATTGACTGTCACACTAAAAACTACATTATATACGAAAAATTTCCAAAATAATATTAAGTTCCGCGGGTACAGTCATTATTAAAAAAAGAAATTTTCTCTGTAAATTTGACATTTTATAATTACATACAGGCAAGGACATATATATGAATATAATGTGAAAAACTTTTGCAGAGCAGAATTTCTTGTAAAAACATGTTATTAACGACAGATGGATATAAAATTTGGAAGCTATTATACGACCCTGAAATTACGATACTAAGTAGTTGTTTTTGTTATTATGTTATCAAGATTGATATATTAGACACTATCATTGTTTTATGGGACCAAAAACATCATCTAAAATTTTTCAGCCTGTGTAAAAAAGGCATTTTAAGTATTGCCGCAAATAAGCAGGTACTATTTATATGACTCGTTTGCTCTCATTATATTTTATTTGTGTTCTAATACTTGGCAGCAGCTTTTACACAAAAAAATTAAGCGTCTAGCGTTTAAATGTATACAAAGTGTCAAGAATAAAACGTTTTGAAAAAATTCAGCATCAAGCACTACGAAACAGCTATGGGTTATAGAGATGAGCTCCAAAAAATGTCATAATCGCCTGAGCAGCAGATGATATGAAGCGAAATATACAGCTTTATTCATCGATCTCCCGTATGCACACAGTGGCTTCAGGAAAAACGTAGAAGGTAATGAAATGGATCTCACAGCCTACATAATAAAATAATTTAAAAAAAGTAAACCAGAAAGCCATACAAATAGGCCTCTCATACTTTGAAAAATGTCTCATTCAAAATCATATTTCACAATAGATAGAGAAATTAAAGTTAGCAATTTTAAAGGCAAAATGTAACAACAAATGGTTAACAGAATATAAAAAAAATCATTTTATAAATTAAAAACACTAAATAGAAAGTGAATGGTAACTCCAGAATACCTATATAAGATAAACTTTCGAAAAATCATTTATGTTATTGTGGGGGAAACTGGAAACATTCAACATATAATTTTTGAATGCAACGAAAACAAACGTAATTGTGATGTTCTGTATAATCATCTAACACATTTATAACGGTCCCGTTAGCAAATTAACAATGTGCAGACACACGAAGCAAAGAATGCTGGTTAACAGCTGTTAATATAGAACCAGAATACACAGTACTTAATTAATTCTGTGATATACTTACAGAAAAAGAAACCAAAAAAATTCCAAACAAGCGCCTTAATATCTTCTGCAGTAATGTAAGGTCGCTTTTCGCACATCATCATTCAATTACTATGGAATGTAAGCGACTATCTCCCTTACTGCAGCACTAACAAAAAAGCAGATTCTTTTCCATTTGCAACATTGTGTTCGCCCTCCTGCACTTTCAAAATTACCAGCATCGGACCGAGCAAGCAACCCCATATTTATTTACACTACCAATTTTTATATACCCATATCACAAAACGTTAGATTTCATATATAATGTTAAAAAAATATGTTTTCTATATTACCAAAGTAGACAACAGGCTCTTGCTCCTTAATTAGAATTTGGGCGTCTTAAATTGATGGCAGTCATAGTAACAGTTTAAACAAATTTATCAAAACCAAAAATAAGAATTGTTTGTGTAAAGGCAAGCGCCTGTATACTTTTAAAACATAGTGTATTCCCTGTATTGAAAAATAATAACAAATAGCATTTAGAATGAGGCGAAACGAATAAGTGTGTTTATTAAAAGATTAAATGTATATGAATGGTAGGTACAATATTTAATATTAAATTATTCTTATCATAAGTTAATCCTTTTTGGTAGTTATTAAAAAATAAGACCATGAGGTGAGAAGAATTACATTGTTAGTTAATCACAATTTCCTCCCATATTAGTCATTCGACCATACCTTAACCTCTTATACAAACTCATAATTTATATGCATATATAGGATACAGGGTTCTATAAATGATTCATACATCCAGGGCGCTTATGGAAATTATCGATTAAATCAAGTTGGCGACGTATACTTGTCATCTGTCGATTTTTGAATTATTTGATATATTTTAATATGATAAAACGCCTGGGAGTGTGTATTTTTAACACAATCTGTAGTGTTTTGTGGGATAATCAATTTTAAGGATAAAGAAAGATCACCTTTCGGAGCTGCGGGGTGACATTGATCTACAACTTTCACTACTATCGCCGTGCATATTGTAGCTTAGCAGCAGTTACAAAAAGGCGGCACAAAGATTTATTTTATAGAAACTCTGTATATGATAGTTTGAATATGCATATATGCTGCAGACATCTGGAACTCTAGATGCTGGACAGTTTCTTTAATCATTCTGAGACAGCCTGATATCACACAAGTGTTCTTCATTCTGTGAGTACAAAACTTTAAGATCCTTAGGCGTACGACACTCCTCAACTTACAAGCCACTTAATCCAAGTTAGCGTGTGTGCAAATGTTCAACCTCCGATCCATAACAGGACGTGAGCAATCTCCCATCGGTCTGATGGCTCCACTTGGACCAACTTAGCTTGCGGAGACGACAACCGCTGTCATCACCATCAACCGCAGATCGTCAGGCTAACATGCCGTCGATTTGTGCGTTAAATATTAACAGCCGCCGGGCATGCAATGCCCCCTCAGTAAAGGGTTGAAACTTTGCAAAAAGCTGTGGCACGTAACATCGGGCCACGTACGTGTGTTTTTGTCGACTGCGAATGGCAGAATTTAGATGAGAAATTTTGATGTATGTATTCGTTAACGGAGTTTTTGTTTGACTTGTGTGCCGTATAGCTCGGACAGAGTTAAATTAAAATTTGCGGTATAATCCGGAGCGGTGGAGTTTTGGGAGGGTGGCAGGGAATGGAGSAGTTTACCGGTGAGAATTACATTTGGTACATCAAAAAGGGACCTTGACATGTGATCCTATACTAGCTGATATTTGGATGTGCTTATTTAGGCCGTCACATTATAAGTGTGCTGATTGGTGATAGTGTCAGTCCAAATAAACTAGTTGCTAATAAAAATACCTACACTATTTTTGTAAAATCAGCTTGCAAAGTGAATGCAAAGTAATTTTCAATGCTAAAATGATGAACTAGCTTTTCTAGCATTAGAACCAATAGCAAAAATTAAACTGTAATTGTAATTTATTCCCCCTATTTTTCTTACCTGTCATTGACAAATAGTTTTGTATGTAACGAGCAGCATTCGATACTTTTGTCTTTTTTGTTTTACGTTAAGGATACAGAAACGGTTACAACACCGTAGAAGTGCACTCGAATTTTCATGATTTCCGGAAACTTCAAATGCGCTGTGATGGAAATGGTTATTATTACTATCTGGTACGCAAAAATGAGCCACCAAAGAAATCATAGACTTGGCCCTGTTAGTACATTAAAGTCGACTCAAAAGCCATTATTTATCAAGTGTATGAAAATGAGCAAAAATTATTTAGCTCGGCGCTCAAATAAACATTTTATAGTACAAAACTTGATAAAGTAAAATCAGTGGCTGATCCAGGATTTCGGTTTGGGAGATGCTTGACCGAATTGAGGGGATGCTTTATCACTGTAAACTCTAAAATACTAAAAAAAGCACACAAAATTTTATTTGCTTATTAAGCGCATAGCAAGTCTCCTTGGAAGATGACCTTTTGCATATTCTTCGATAACTTCGACAGGTTGTAGGCGGCTAGACGTAATATCTCGGCTAATATACTCATACATGGCAGTAAAACTTTTCAACCTGTATTCCATCATTGTATTGTTTTGTATTGTTTCAATTTTTAATATTTTCAATACTTTTAACACCGCCTATATTTTGGATGCTGCAATACCTATGAAGCTTCCCATACTTTAAATTATTGCAATACTCGATATTTTTAACACATTGAATGTTTTCGATACTTCAATACTTTCGATACTTGAATACCACAAGGTGGTATCGATGCTCGATACCGATAAAGGTAACCATACTTTGAGTAGGTAAGTATCGATACTCTGCTCAACCCATATCATTGCTTCGATATTCGCAATACATTTGATACTTTCGATACTTCAGATACTTTTAAATACTTTCTATACTTTTAAATACTTTTGATATTTTTAAATACTTTCGATACTTTGATACTTTTGAATAGTTTCGATACTCGATACTTTTGAACACTTTCGATACTTCGATACTGTTGAATACTTTGATACTGAACCACGACAAGGTGGTATCGATACTCGATACAGCCAATGGTACTTTCAGTTAATATCTATAATTCGCCCAGCCCTAGTTGCGAATAATGCAGCTGTTCTAACTTCAGCTCCTTTTCATCTGGCTACAAATGGAGCAGCCGAGAAGGCGGTCAAAAGTATTAAATTTGTCCTGAAAAAGCCGTTTTGGACACACAAAATAGAACGCCTAGTATTTACACTGTCATTAATAGATATTTATTATAATATCGTAATGCGCCACATGCAACCGTGGGAGTCAGCCTAGCTATTTCGATGTTCAATAGAAAACCTAAGACGCTATTGGATGCAATACATAATGACTTTTAAGCTAAAAATTTAGAAGGACAGGTGCAAAATTTTAGGGAGTCAAGAGAGATACCTTTCGTTCTAGCGCGAGACTACAGGGTATCAAATAAAAAAACATAATATATTTAGTTAAGGTTTTGGGAACTGACAAAATTTGGAGAAGGCATGTTGATCAGTTACTGATAGTAGATAATAAGGAGAAAATACCTGAATTAGATGTAAGTCGTCCTAGTTGTTCTAGTTGCTAAGCGATTAAGGAAAATGTGAGAGCGCGGTCAGTTTCAAGGTTTATGAGTAGTGTATAGTAAATTAGCCTCTTCTAGTGAGGTGCGGGAAACTAAAAAGCCTATATACAGTGTTTAGTTCTGTTCACGTCCGAAGCGCACAATTCAACCCCCTGTTAAGTTAAATTTGTAATTATTTTGTATTTTAGGAGGGAGGAAACTGTAGTATTAAATTCTGGTTAAGTAGTAGTAGTTTATGTTACGCTGTCATGCTGACAAACGCAGTAGATCTAGCTATCATTATCTACATTGCAACTCTTCACGTGATGTTTATGCCGCTGTTCGTTTTCATACTTGAACCAGTACAATACAAGTTAATCATGAATGAAAATTTTTACATTAATAAATGCTTTAAGACCACAGCTTGTGTAAAAAGATCTGAAACGCCACTGGATTCAAAATAAAAATATCTTGACAGTTTTTTTTGTATTAACATACCCATGCAAGCGAGATATCGAGAACTGAATAAATGTTACATTATTCAAAAGTTGTCCATAGCTTTAAAACAAGACAATATAAAAATGGCGATAGTACAGCCAAACACAACAAAACAGTGAGATAGTAATGTTGAAACGGCAACCAGCTAACATTAATAGTTACCGAGATATAGTTGCAAGCAACTATCTATGAGACTCATTATATGAACACCCGATTACCGCTCACAATGGTTCACAAGTATTACCTGAAGCTGTCGTAAATAAAGACGGGTTCGGCACGTTCCACTGTTTTGCAGCGGGTGGACCATAACAAAAAATTGTGTTTAGGCTTTTTTAGATTTTTTTTTCTATACACAAATCAATGAGCATTATTTCGTATTATTATTTGAACTACAAATATTTCTCATCTAATAGCTTTTAATGTATGTCTAAATCGTATACTTCCCTAATTTAATGAGTAGTATCTATTTTTATAACCATGAATGGTAAACATTCCAAAATCAATGTGGCAGCCCATACTTTCTAATTTTTGATCACGGTCTGCAATCGTCCTCTGCCCTGTTTCTTCACAGGTTAAAATTTTCTTTTAATCCGGAGAGTCACAAACGTAGTTTCTACCAGTATATTTTTTTTTGAAACAAGAAGAAATCGGAACTATTCTACTCCTAATACAAACAGTATTGAAAGCATACGTGTTTAGTTATATTTTAAAGTTTTACAGCATATAAGCTTACCAACTGCAATATTTTTACTTATTCAGTCATACCTACGTATATGCTTACATTTAACCACTTATTAAGAGGCGTTTGTGACAAATACATTACGTAGGGCAACTGGTCAAAGAGATTTTTGCGGATTTTAAACTGATTATTCTGATATGAATGCGGAAGTGTTTGAAAATTGGCTCAAAAACATTATATTTCCCAAATTGCCACCAAACAGCGTCATAGTAATGGACAACGCTAGTTACCATTCGAAGCAACTGGATAAAATTCCAAATACAACAACTAATAAGGCAACCATTCAAGGGTTTTTAAGAAAAGAAGATTTATATTTCGAAGAGGACTACACAAAAAAACAATTATTGAAAGGGCTTGGCACAAAAAAATTTTCGACGCAATTTAAAAATGACATTCTCGCTTCTGAATGTGGACACACCACAATGAAATGTTGCTAAAAATTAGACACGAAGCTGAAATAGAAAGTGTCGATGCATGGAGAAATTTAGTGCGGCATGTACTGGACATTGAAAATTGGTACAGTGCGAATCATGTACAAGAATTAATAATAGAAGTTAATCGTGATTTGAGCAGTGAAAGTGATAGTGAGTAATTTTTTTTTAGTTTGTGACTCTTGTAATGTGCTTATTAACAAGCTGTAATGAACATAATCGATATCGTGTATAAATTTTAATGTGCACTATTGTAAATTTTTTCTAAGAATTTGTAAATAATTTTCTACTTACTAATTTGTATGTTTTTTTGTATTAAATTTGTATAAATTCGTTATGACATGCAAAGACTTTTATTTTATACATTGAAAAATTTAAACACAATAAAGTATCACATAAAAATAGATCGCGGTTCGCGCCACTTAGCATCAGGTCTGCATTAAATAATATTTGTTATAAAAGTTTCTATGTTTTATTGATTGCTAAATTATCAAAAGTAACAAATTTCAAAAATTTATAGTGGAAAAGTTAAAATTTTTGCCAACAAGATTATTTTTGAATGCGGCCCAGGAACTTTGAAGCGTGCCACTAATCCCAATAGTTTAGGACGGCCGACCATAAGGTCGTAAAGACCCTCATTTACAATACAATAGTTTACGACGGTCGACCATCAAGCTGTAAAACCCTCTGCATAAGTCAGTCTCAAGATCGTTGCTTGATACTTTACCATACAATTACAACGAATTTAGAACACCGTGTCTTCAGTAGTCTCGAACTGCGGCTTATTCTTATCTTATCACTTACTACCAACCAACGGCGCCTTCACTTTCTTTCTGAATAGGTTCACTTTCACTGTAACGGCTTACTTTTTGTTTCGCTCTTGCATTTTAATTCGTGGATATTGCTACGCTGCAAATTCACAAAGGAAACATAGTCCCTGCCCCGGACCCAATAGTTTTAAATATTAGATTTTTCCAGAGGCGTGCCAGATAAATTGATCCCGCAACGCGAAAACAAAATGGAAATTCGCTTTTGATGTCGCATTCCGAGCCACATACATCGCCGCTGACATAGTTCGCKTTGAATATGCACCCCAAGCCCTGTAAATTATTGACTGCACCTCAGAAGCATAAATACGCTGTTAGAATATTTACTGCGTACCTTATAAATACAATAAACAGTGAGATACGCCGTCGGCTTTGTCTGCAACGTGGAATGTTTCATTTGCAAGATGTTTCCCGGAACTGCTACAGAACTATGCGTTCATTGTCTTAATTTCATTGTTTGTTAATGGGTAATAACTCTGGCGGTGCAGAGGTACCGAAGTTAGAAGCCATTATGCACTATGTGAATAGAATAATCGAATGTAATTAATTGGAAATGGTGAACCGGTGAAAAATTCACGAACGGATAATAATGGTTCACTTCGAGTTACTAGATCACAAAACTTTGCTCCTGTAATTCAATAACATGCATTAATAGAGGGAGGTAAATATTAAAGTTTGATTAATTTTCCGAGACTACATTAATTTTAGCATGCATTTTATAATCGGAATTCAAACTATGAGAATTATATGATTATGGAGTTACGTGCAAAGTATGTATATATAAATCGTAAGTGTAGGCGGTATATATTATGGATACCGATACAAAATAAGCATTAAAAAATTATAAAAGTAATCGATATACGGTACCGATTTAAATAGGTATAACCGCTGCCTGAATAGTATTATTCAGACAACGGTATAACTTTCTTCTATGCAGATTAACAACTACCAACTACCGAATATTTCAGGCAATATACACATTTACATTGTATAAGGAATAACCCCAATATCGTTAAAAAAAAACTAGAAACGACACAGTTTTTGTGTTTTTGGGTACTATCGGGTATCGGGTACCAAAAATTTGTACCCGGATAGCACACATTTATCAGGTACCCTGGTATCCGTCGGTATCCCTTTTATTGTATAGTTAAAAGGTTCGGATGAAATGGTGTATGGTTAAATTACCACCTTTTGCATTAGATAGGCTTTTTTTTCTTAAAATTCTTACGCTCGCATTTAGAAAATTGACACAGGACAATTCATGGCAAAGTTATGGATTTTTCCTTTTGAAAACATTTTTTTCCATACGACCATTCTCCCAGCCTAACTGCTGTCGATAAAATGTTGGTAAGATCGCTTAAAATGACCTCGTTTTACAGGTGATGAGTTTCTCTCAATTTATGTGACGGCGTTACTGTCGCCACTAAATTTTTTTTGCAAAGTTGGATGGGGCCATTTCGCTTTAAAGTCACTTGTATTCTCTACACAATCGCGTGCAGTAAACTTAAATCGATCAATCTATTCCAAAGCTACGAAAATGCTTCATTGTTACATGTGAGTAACTAGCTTTAGATGGATCGTCCGATTTCAATTTACTAAACGCAATTACAGAGATAATATTAAGTAGGCTTAATTAACCTGGCTTTCAAATGAAGTGTAACATGTTTGCTCTTGCTACTTAAAATTTTCCAATTCGCTAGCTTGCATTTTGTGAAAAACATATAACAATAACCACTATTTTCGAACAGGTTAGCACACAATTTCAGGATATTTATTTTTAAAAGTAACGGCAATAAATGCAAAAAAAAACAAGGATAACTCCATCAGGCAAACTATCAAATTAAATAATTATGTCCATGCAAATAATGACGAATGCAACAGAATCAAAATTAATGTCACAGGAGTCAGTAATTACATTATAGTAACTACTGAAAGATGTTTGCATTGTTGCTACAGTAGCCTAGAACAATTACCTTATCAAGTAATAAACTACATTCAGTTTTATTATTCAGTAAATTGTACAGACATTTCACAATACTATAAGTGACGAAAGTGGAACCGGTCTAAAAAACCTGGTAGTCATAGCTTTCAGAAGGATAACAACAGTCTGATAAAAAACGTGAATTTGAACAGACTCCAGATGAATAATGTCATACCTATATATGAGAAACCAAATCAACGACGCTTTTTTCAACCTGAAATAAACAAAGGAAACTTACAACATTCGAGAAGTGCATAAAATGTTCAATTTCCTACAATTTCTACATATGAAAAGTTAGTTTTCGATATGCTTGCAAAAGGTAAACTCATCGTCAAATGTTACACCAAGGCCTTTGAATTCATCCACTGTTTTCAAAATAGTACCAATAACTACAGTATGTTACCTAGAGAAATAGAACACAAAACATTTAAAAAGTATAGAAATATTTAGTAATGCTCAGATTTATCATCCACTATTTTAAAACAAAGCTATTTTACTACATCCAAGGATATTCAATGAATACTCACATCTCACCACAGTGCTACTACATATCATTTCTAAAACTATGCCCGGCAGTCAGATATATCATCCACCAGTTTCATACCAAGCCAACCAAAATACTACATGCAAGGATATTCAGTGAATACTATAATCGCTCTGCAATTCTGAGAAACTGTAATAACGCTGTCAGCCAAGCCAAGCCAAGCCAAGCCAAGCCAAGCCAAYCCAAGCCAAGCCAAGCCAAGCCAAGCCAAGCCAAGCCCAAGCCAAGCCAAGCCAAGCCAAGCCAAGCCATGCCAAGCCAAGCCAACCAGTTTAATAGCAAACCACTGCATGCAAGGATATTCAGTAAAAATCACATCGAAATCTTGTTTACGGCAACACTTTAAACTGACTCTTAATTTTTTTGTCATTCCCCAAAAGCTACGGCCTAGGCGTGATACCTAACATATCCGTGCTATTTAGAATTTTTATGTAAAATTTGTCCAAATATTTAGACCAAATTCCTGGCAATAAAATCCAACATTCCATTATAGATACAATCGAACTTGATACCATTCTGCTTCCTTCGTGTTAAAAAAAGAGAAAGTGGAAATGCCACTTAAAGTTAAACGTGGAAATACAAATTTTGCGATATACATAGTAGAACAACATAATTTGATTTGTCCTCACTTTTAACAAGTCACGGTAATAACTGCCAGCTGCAATATTTTGTATCTTCCTTTCGCCAACATAAATCACCTACAACTAAGTGTTCGTGATATTAAATGTAGTTTTCAAAGTTGTGCACTTCTCTGGCTTTGCTATTTACCGTGGCAACCTGAAACTGGATAGCATAAATCAACCCGCTCCTGAACGTCTAACAAATAACCTGCGTTTACCCAGGAGTTGCCTTTCACAAAACAAAATATAGCGGCAGTTTAATAGCGAAACAGAAACAGCACGGCAATCATGATGKATCGGCAAACATTTTAACGTCTGAAAGCCATTTGCCCGATACGATTCACTCTTCAAATACATTGAACTTATTTATAGAGCGAGCAGGCGTGGGCCGGCGCAAATATTACCATAATTACACCTCGATTAGTTAAAAGGCTTATTTATTGATCCTGTTAAATCGATTTTAGCATTAGTGTAGCAGAAACCGTAGAAACAACTTGGGGTGGAGTTTACGACGTTATTGGAAAATGGGGGATACTTAAAACCGCGAAATATGAGAAGCTTTTATAGTGGTTTGAAAGCCGCCCGAGGGGCTCCCTTGAAATATTAAGCAAGAAATTTACCTGTGTGGGGCTTATAGAATATAGAGGGTAATATTAGAATGAGTAAATATGGCTCATTTTGGGATGAAAGAACCTCCTCCAAGACTGACTAAAATAATGGTTAATATCATAATATTGCGTCTCCAGACTCATGCCACTGTTATGCAACAAAATACCAATATAATGCTCGTCATCGCACACATGACGTTCAGATGATCCAAAATTTGAATGTCGACGTCCATGATGTTCTATGTATCAAACCTATAGTTTGAATGTCTGACGTGCTTGACGTTCGGCAATGTTATGGGTTCGTGCGTAATGTTCCGGAGTTTTACAGGTCAGAAAGAGTTTATTTAGCTTTTCTTGAGATCATAACTTGTGAACAAGATCACATTGTTTAATTTGTGTATCAACTTTGTGGAGAGTATTTAATATATCATGTTTATAATGAATGTACTGAATGTAGTTTTGTTAATCAGATATTTTGATTTTATTATACTAACTTATGTTGTATGTTCTATGCACGTCTTCAGTGTTAATATTTGTCATGTGTGGATGTTGTTAATCTTGACATGTCTTGTGTTCTTGTTTCCATATTCTGTGTTTTGTTTTTGTGAGTTGTTCATTTCTCTTCTCCATGCCCTGTTGTTGGGTATTGTTAAGCTGTACCTTGTAAAATTGCTTCTCGCAGTAGGTACCTCACCTAATGACACCGTAGGTATATTTGATATAGTCGCCTGAGCCAATATGAGGATGCCGAAAACAAGTGGAAATAGTCGTTCTTTAATGTAAGACAAGCAGAAGGATGCCTATGTCAAATCTAAACCTACTGTAGATCTTGAATTTAGAATTTTGTWTTCTAATGTTGTTTCTACATCACATTTTTAAAGCATTAAAGGCTAATATGAATTTATTAACTTCTGGAGAGGATGGAATTCCTAACCTTCTCTTAAAGGGCTGTGCTTTCCACACCACATATAAGTAATATTTATAATCATAGGCCTGTTTTCCTTTTTAATTTTTCAAAAATATTTAAAAWTTTTTATCAAGAGTTATATCGCAGCGTTGAAAGCAAGGTTTCATGTGTCAGCATGGTTTTATGGGCAAAAGGTCGACTTTGACTAACCTGGCTTAGTCAATTTGCGGATGAAGTTTTGAACGATAAAGGACAGGTCTACGTTACACAGATATTTCCAGAAAGCATTCGATCAAACTGGTCATTTTGTTCTCATCGCTTATAGATTTGTTTCAGTCACATTTGCAAGATCGTCGGTTTACTGCTACTACTACGGCTACAATTCATATGTTGCTACATCTGGTGTGCCTTAGAGATCTAATCTAATCTTGTTCCGTTGCTTTTTTCTACTGTATTTATATTAACGACATTGTGGATAAAATTCGCTGCGAGGAGCTACTATTCGTCGACGACCTCAAAATATTCTCCCAAATAGCTACTGCAGAGGATGTGTGGTGTGTGTGACAGGATCTCTGAGTGGTGCGCAATTAATAGACTTTATTTAAACCWTTCTAAATGTAGTGTTATCTGTTTGCCGATTGTGTACTCATATTATACTGACAGTGTAGGCTTTGGCAGGATGTTTATTGTTAGGGATTTGAGTGTGCTTTTTCTTTACAGAAACGGCAAGAACTTTCGTAAGGTTAACGCTTTGGATGCACTGTATTTCTCTTTAGTAAGATCCCAGTAGGAGTATGCAGTACTTACTTGGCATCTATTATATAACATGACATTAAACTAGTACAGGGCGTTCAAAGGTGATTTTCAAAATTTATGTGCTTAAGTTTTGATTGAAATATTAATTGTAAAATTCTTGTATGGTTTACTAAATAATTGTATCGACTGTTGCTTCTTACTTTGCATAATTAATTCTGCGATTCCTCGTTTAAATGCCCGTCAACATCCGACCTCTTACACTACCTATACCCTATATCAGTTATGTGTCACCTTTAGCTCTGTATATAGCTCATTTCATATTCGCAGTGACTCTGTAAATTGATTGGCGTGTAACTACATAACTTTTATATGTTTTTGTTTGGTGGATTAATCCTTTATTTTTATTGTATATGCATAAGTATTATTTTGTATTGGTAGCCTGTAATTTTACTTTCTATGTACTTAGTAAAGACCGCAATTGTGGGCCTAAATGCCACAAGTTGATACTTTTTCTATTGTGCAAACTATAGAGCAACATAAAATCTCATCTCTACACTATGCTAATACTTCTTGATATGGGAAAGACTAATACAACAGTTTATTGAAGGGTACAAGAGGTTTCTGCTCTTTCGTTTTAGTACTAGCTGGTGTATTTCGCTCTTCTAATATAAGATGATAGATTTTGATATATAAATATATGATAAAATCGGGTGGCACGACTCTAGCTGTGACCCGACAATCAAACTTATAAATCGAGGCAATCCGTGACGGTTCGTCACGCCCAGCGTCTATTGAGCACCGTCTTAGTTACAGGCCGTCTCGATCTCAAATAAACTACTTTTCGGCCGTGCGATAGTGATCATTGCGGAAGATTCATAAACGGTGTTGCCAGGAAATAATTTATAATAGGTAAAATCCCGTTGCTTTTTGGGCATATCTCCAGAAATTGACAATGTCAACATGTGACTAAGTCTAACGCCTGTTCTGATTTTTTCTTGTGTCTGTATTTACATAAGCCAAATAGACAGAGCTGAAGTGGAAAACACACTCTTTTTTGTTCTCTTTGTCCCATCGCTCTAAATAAGATTTCTTATCAGAAAATGCTTCTTCCAGTAACCTTTTTCAGTATGGGTGGATGTGATGAGCTGGCAACATAGCAGTTGCTTACAGAGCTGTATTCGCGTTTTTCAGGACAGCCTGGTAGATAAAATAAAAATTCGTGCGCGTAAATCTCGCGATCCGCTCGGATGGTCGTTATTCAACCCGTAATAAGTCGTAGCAGTGTCAGAGCTATCTGTGTATCTCGAGTAACGCCAACAATGAGCGTTTTTTCTTCTGGCGTTTGACAGGCGCGAAGCCAAAGTTTCTCCTTGCGACCAATTATACGTCTCCAGCGGCCGCGTCCAAAGGTGAGGGTATTTGTCACGTCGCGTTTGATGTCTCKCAAAATCGGKWCTCGGTCGCAGGAGAAAAGTTGGGCTGTGCTMGCGTCATATTTCTTCCTGGAGCGAGCGGGAGATTTTATATCGGAAGTGTACAAAATAAAACGACAGAGTTGGCTTACAAGTTGCTTTGTTCGCCGTTGCTTTTCGGTGGCAGGTATTGTGCTTTGATGTGATGGTATAAATGGGTTATCTTTTCCGGAGATGTGTTGGAATTCATTAGAAATGGGTCAGAAAAGAAAATTGCGTTCGTATTTGGCTCTGATAATTACTGATTTACTATTGTAATAGTTTTAACATAATTGATTAACGCTCTTAATTGTACACAATGGTTTGTAGCTTTTTGGAAACTGATATTGTCATTAGGAAGGACTTTTCTACTGATCTGCAATACATTGCCTTTGCAGAACATCTTTCTAGAAGACGACCTGCATGTTAAATCGCACTTATTAAAAAAAAATAGATTTTATCATAAACATTCGATAACAAAGCAATTAAAGAGAATTCATTAGAGTGTGGTTTATCAGAATGAAACATGTCCTTGATGAAAACACTGAACTGGAAAAAAAATGCTGGATCCTCCCTAAAGTCGGAAATTTTCTTCTCATCCCATCTTCATTAAATGCAGAATTACATTCATATCAAATTAACATATCTCCGAATCAAGAGTTACTGGCACATTTGCTGTATGTACATAGTGTTGGCCAGTGTAGATTTCATTTTACTCTATCCAGTGAAGAAGTGGAACTGTAAACTGTTCTTTCTTTCGTAAGTTATAGGTTATGATTAGAGATATATAAATATGGTGTGAAACTTTTCAGGGTTGTATTCAGTGTAATACATATACATTGTATATAGACGAACCACCAACTGGAATTGCCTTCTTACCTTATCAGAGGAATAACTGACAAAATCGGTAGGATACTAAAACGGCATAAGATCAAGGTTGTCTTTCGACCATACAAAAAGATAAATACGCTAATACGTAACCTTAAGGAACGCATACCGTTAGAAGCCCAAGGGGTATATGAAATACCATGCGGGACATGCGCCCAATCGTACGTAGAACAGACTAACAGAAGGATTGAAGTAAGAAGAGCCGAACATGTTAATGCGTTAGTCAAAGATGACAATAATTCCTCTCTAGCAGTACACGGAAGAATTACGGGTTACAAAATACCTAAACTTTGTGAAGACGCAAACCCTAGCAATTTCCGAAAACCGAATAATAAGAAAAAGGGAAGCTATAGAAATCAAGAAGCGACCCAACTGCTTAAACAAACGGGATGACAGACAAAGATTGCCACATACCTGGACCGCGGTGATAAAACCAATTATCAAAAGCACCAACAATCCCAGTGTAGCAAATGGTCCTGGCACGGGAGCCGAGGCAGTGCTAAACACGCAAAGTTCCCAGAATGTAACGGTTCCCAGTCCACAGCAAAGCGTCCTAGTGTCTCAGGGGAGGCACAGGACAGCCTGCCTAGAACACGGAGTAGGACACCCCGACAATCACAGTCACGTTGCGAAGAACAAAGTGAAAGATTATCACTTGAAAATGGCAAGTGCGACCTTGCCGAAACGTCGTAAGAACGGTCCTCCTGAGGATCAAGCGGAATACAAACCGGAAAAGTTTCACACCATACTCGATCGATGAAAACCTTTAAAATCTACCAATATATAAGTATACATCGTTACCTGTAAGTATCGGCATCGCTTAATGATTTGTCAGTAAATCATTCACAAATATGATAGTACTTTGTTTTAGATGTAGTATATATTCTTGATATGTACGAGTATATGCAAAATATTTTACAGTAACACAATATGTATATATATGGTGATGGTAATCCGTCGTAGTTAGGTTATATTTCAACGTAACTTTGAACTGCAAGATGTGAAAGAAATTGTATTGTATACTGTGCGGTAATTTTATTCAGTTTTTATTTTTATTCCTATCAATAAAGTACTCGTATTATTACATCTCTCAATGCCAATCTGTGATTTTGTATTAAATTATATAGTTATTTACGCTAACGTTAATTTAAATTTATAGTAGGCATGCACCAAAAGATTTTCGGATTATTGATTGCTGAACTACTAAAATTGTCAAAAGAGGTAAAAGGTAGTTTCATTTAGAAAATATGTTTTTTTATTGCAGTTTAAAGAATACATATTTCGTTTAAGTATGAAATAAAACATCGTACAGATGGCAGCCACGACTCTGGTGACATATTTTTGCTCTTTTGATGATATTTTCAATAACATTGTTGCACATTCCTTGATTAATATCATCAGTGACGGGTCGAATTCTATCCATAAGTTCATCAAGTGAATGGTTGGAATATGCGTTCGACTTCACACAATTGCACAGCTAAAAGTCACATGGCGTAAGATCATATGATCGCGATGGACGTTCCTGGCCACAGTTCGGAATTTTCTCTCGCAACAACTGGATGGTATCCTATATGGTGTGACGGGTTACTCCATTTTGCTGAAACCAGGTATTGTCTGGATGTTGCGATAACGGTCGCCATTGACTGCAACAGCACGTAGTTAAATTTTCGTCTGTACAAAACACACCAGTAGCTTTTTATGGATACTTTTTTTTTCATGAATTACCTAAGGGTTCTCAGCAGCACAAATTCTACAGTTACGAATGTTCCTATACTCGACTAATTGAAAATGTTCTTTATTAGATTAAGGGATTTTCTTCGAAAATGAATGTTAGATTTTTTATTCTGTAATATTCAGATGGCAAATACACGGAGCTACGCATGTTCAGCCGGCTTCGTTTCTTAAGTTAACTGAATGAAATAGGTGGCTCTTGTAATTTCAATCTTTGTGAACGAAGGTGAGTCAAAACTTTTTGACTTACAACAGCACTTCCGATCATTGCGGCGGTAAGTCCTTCATCCTATTATAAGTCTAAAACATTTATGAGCACTATATCCCATGCCATGCCATAGTGGTAGTAATTTTTTATAACCTTGCCATTTGCTGTTTCAGTTACTCTTTTCAGATACAAGTCATGTTGAATATTGTCGAATTACTTCCGCAAACTCAAAGGTGTGTCATACGTGTTTCCTATGCTGCGGCGAAGAGGTATAATAAATTCCTAGCTGCATCAAAGACAAAACTCACATCAATTAATAATTTTTCTGTTTAACAATAGTGACGGATATAGAAGGTGTTGTGTAGAAAGACAGTGAACTCCCATGGGGTAATTTTTCCTTATTTAATCCAATCAATTTAAAAACTGCTATTTTAAAACCTGCCGCAAATATAATTTTTCTTTGAGCTTGTTACACGCCACGTTAAATGCCAACAAGCACGTGTCTCCCATTTATAAAAGACTGTACAAACACGTAATCATCTGCATATAATAAATGGGCATAAATGAACGAAATATTTAAAACACGGACTAAAAACAGAAGAATTCCGAGAACACACAGCACGAAGAGAAGTACACGATCGATATTGCAGGAATCCGGAACGATAAATTATACAAGTAGACGTTGTCAAACTTAACGTTACCTTAGTATCATTGAAAAAGCATCTTCTTTGACCACTATTTGATAGTGGGAATACAATAGTAATTGACTAGATATTTAACTTAAAAAAAGTAACGTTACGGAGAAATAAGAATTAGTTTTTGCTTTGCAAACTTAGTTAACCTCTGCCTAGCGTATACTGATTTAAAAAAATAGTATTTCTTTTTGCAGTAAAACAACATTATATACTTTTACATTTTGCAGGAGGATAATAATGAAATTGCTTGGTGCACATGCTATATGTCAATTGGTTCAATTATTCAAATGTTAAAAACTCATCCACAAATAATAACATACATACAAATACATAATGTCTTATAAAATCCTTCGCAAAGGTCGTTTTCAATTTAAAAACTTAACCTAATTTTCCAATGAAAAAAATTCACAAAAACCAGTAACTTGCATGCTATTAATTAGAAAGATTATATTTAATACTCGTGGATCGCCCAATATTATTAGCATTAGTTTCGGATTTTACGTTTTGTATTTACTACGGATTTATTCCAACCGAATCAATAAAGTCGGTTGTTTAGAAATTGTTTGCTGTCATTCCATGGAAAGAGGCAAAATGTGGCAACCCCACTTAAAATTTTTCCCCAAAAGACAGCGAACACACACGCGACGGTATGTGCTACCGCTGAAAAACAACTTAAATTACAATTTGCAATTCTGATTCGGGCCGAGGAATTTTCTTTTATGCTAAAATAACACTAACGTACTACGCGACAGGAAACCGTTAATCAAGAGCGCGAGGAAAAAAATTACAAACCTCTAAAGGAGCCAGCAACACGCGCTTGTTAGCTTTCATCATAAATTGCGACCGGAGATGTCCGACTCATCCAGGACAGATATTAATGCAAGTACGTGCACACTGCGTTTCACTAGCAGTTGAACGAGGCCAAAAGAAACAGCAGATTGTTAGTTTTAGGGAACTTTTGAAAAAATACACGCCTTGGCGCGTCGTTAAAGGTGATAAGTTGTTACCGAGTCTAGAAATTTATGATTGTGATATTTAGCATTACTTATGTCCATATATACATACATAATTGAGTATTCCTTCTTCTTTATCTACCGACCACAGCGGAACATTATTATAGTATTTAGTTACTTTTAATAATTAACAGGCACATATATGCATTGAAAAAGTATTGCCAACATTGACCAGGATTTGAACCCGGGGCCTTTTAATTGCTAGACAAACGCGCTACGCACTGTACCATTTAAGCCCTATTCAAAATGAAGGTCAAAGTCGCTTATATTGTTGGAAAACAACCACATTAAATTTTTTCTTATAGGCTACTTTCTAATGGTCCCCTTATCTTTAGATCTGACAAGCGCTCTATATGAGGGTTGTGCTACTACCCTAAAGACAGTTCAGTACAGTTGTTCATAGTTAACAGTACTTGTACTACTCCGTGACAATAAATCTAATTTACTTGATATCAAGGTGACTGGATATGATTTCTGCGCTCTTCATTAGTTGATCGAGTAAGTGTCGCGTAACAGTAAACGGTTCTTGTTCTTTTAAAAGAGTCCGGAGTCTCTCCAACACCTGCCTTGTTGTCAGAATCTTTTAGTCGTAATCATCCGATTTTATTTTGTCGGTAATCAAACCGAGGGAATCCGACAATATACTTCAAAGTTTAACATGTAACGCTGCTGAACGCCATCTGGCGCATTTGCACCTTCGACTAGTAATCAAAAGGTCCCGGGTTTAAATCCAGGTCAAAGCTAGCTATACTTTTTTAATACATTTATATGCCTGTAATGTAAGTTTAAAATACACTCAGACGATTATCTTTGATCTCTATTTAGTTACTATATATGTTTCGGCTGAAGTGTTTTTTTTGCTATTATGTATAACTATAGCCAGCTATTGTATATGCTAACCAAACGACTTGCTATTTTCATGTAAATTGGCCTTTCTATCAAAAATAGAAACTCATTTGGAGGAATTGTAAACAGAACAATCAGTATACAAAATATCTCAGAGCAGCCAGCTAATATACGAACTTCAAGAAATTAATAAATTAACCATAGCTTCTGAGTAGTATACTGTGACTAACATGTGAAAATTCTGTTGTGGTAGTAGGGTAGTGCATATTTACCCTTGAATACATCCTACCAATATCTATAAGGTTTAAAATAGCTCATGCATATCCATTCGCTAAGAATAGAATAATAACAGTCTCATCCAGGACGTATTCTTAGACGAGAACAAAGAGCGACTGTCGCCACGTAGTGTGTCCGTCAAAATTAGGGAAGTTATTAGGTATATATAACTTCCTGACTTCTGGGAAAATCCATAAAACATTTCGGCGTCGGTAATCAAATTAATTTTCGTCAGGTTCCCTGGAACATACACAGTTTATATTGTTGCTACGTGCCAAGTAGACTTTTGGCATGCAATAATTGCATTGAATAAATTACGACCGTCGATCGCAGCAGCAAGTGGAATGAACTGTCTGGATTAGAAAATAATTAATGACGTTTTCCATTCAAGGCGACTTCCCATTGTGCGAGTCTTCGAMATGAATATGTACAATTAATGCAGAGGTAGATAATCCAGCAAGAAACAACCTGTCTGCAATTAAGATGACACAGGGGGGTAAAACGTAAATAGAAGGCGATGCCGATCGATTGGATGCTCCCATTTGGGAATTACATAACTGGATTCCGATTCACAGCGTAGGTGTTTACTTACTACTCGGAGTTCCTGGTATGTTCAATTTGAGCAACATACGTTGAATCGGCCAGTTTTACTGAACTAAAGCCCCAAATATATTAATTAGTAGGCGGAGTCGGAATATCTTTCTGAAAATACCGAAGACTCCTTGTCTTAAGTTTGCTAGACCAGAGTTTCAATTTATTTTCAATTACATAAATCTATATCGCTTACAAACTAGGAATGAGAAAAAAGCTTTTATAATGTAATTAGACCAGCCTCTAGGACGAAATAATAGTTTTGGCTTTGACAATCTGACAAATGGGGAAGTTACTTAAATTTACAATCCTGATAAATAGCTGTTTTAATATTTATCGATATATCCAATAAATAAAATAAGTGTGGTTTTTGATTCTAATTAAACTCTAATGGGAAACCCTAGACCTCAATAATTTGGAAAACTTAATACGTATTTCGGCAGCTAGGCCACCATCTTCAGTAGAATAAGTGACTTCTTGAAACGCCTGGCTGGATTTAACGGGAGGATATCCTCCTCAGCAGATTTTCAGCTGGTTTTCCGTTATAGTTTAATCGATAAATCGATGTGTTTCTAAACGCATGACGAATCGCTTAAATGGGTAATTTGTATCGACTGTAAGTCAATTTAACAAGTTTCATCACCCTTAAAAAGTTATATTCTCCCACAGTTTATTTTCGATACATCGATATTACTCGCAGCTCTGTATAAGTTTGTATAATAACATTTGTTTTGGTTTTGGCGTTGTCTTATAATTTTAACATAGTTTCTGCGATGTGTTATATACCTAAATTCTGACATTTCGAATTGTCATCAAAGTATATTTCAGAACGTACGAATTATTGTTAGTCGTATGTTATCAATGAAACATGTAGGTACGTTTAGCTTTACCGTATTATGCAGAAATCTGTATGTAGATATGGGCAATAAGTCACTATTATTTTCATTATTAATTCTACAGCTGTATTTTCCTTCATCGACCGGAGTAAAGAAAAGGGGTTTCGATGGCAGGTACATTATGTACTTCTGTGAAAAATCTGCTAATGTATGGGCCCAAATCGAGTTATTTCATTACAAATGAAAATATTAAAATGAAAAAAGTATGTAACCTATACCCATTTGTCAAACGAAATATATGAGTAACAAGGAAATTTAATTTTTTCCTGTGTCAAGAATATTCTGCGTATTTGAAAACTTTAAAGTTACAGGAAAGGTGTGGCTACCTATATGTATGTTGCCCGAGTCTGTTTTCAAATTTACCAACTTATTCCATTCCTTATAGTCATGGGTAAAATTGAGGAGGGATATGGTATATCTGACTCAATAAAGGGTTTATTTGCGTATAATAGTTTTAACTAAAAAATTTTGTTACACGGGAGAACTCTTCAAACCTTTGAAGCATTCGTCTTTGAAAGAACGATTCACTCCATGAGTATAATGGGAGGTAGCTTAATAACGGACTGATCTGATTTTATCTTAATGTGAACTAATTTATTAAAGAAGTTAACATCTCCAGAAAAAGTACTGGGTAATTTTGTGAAAAAACCTGCTTAAGGTAAAACAATGCAGTTATAACGAACGGACTTACGCTTCCATCAACCCGCCACTCAATTATAGTTAGCCTAAGCTTAATGTTCTCGCTCGCAAAGCTTCAGGGGTAGATCCGTAAAAAACACTTCCGCCAAATTGGATTTTTTCCGCGGAATGCCGAGAATTAATTACAGTTTGCGAACCTTCAGCGGCAGCCAAGTCTCGCGGGCCGAAAGGAAACGGGGACCATTCAGAAATTTCAATTTGCAACGGCGTAAATCTCGACTTAATATCATTATTATTGCGAGACGTTTTTGGCAACGGCCCGCTCCTTAGACGATTAACTAAATTAAACTTCCTTGCCCCACGAAAGTTACTGCGATTAATAAGTAAATGATTTTCGGGGCGAGAAGTTATGGTTGAGACGCCGTGGCGGCTGGTTTGACCCTACGATGTGGGGTGCGGTGTTCATTGGGCGTGAAAGCGCCACGTTTGCCTCTACCCTGCGGCACATATCCAAAGCAGAAACTTGGAATTACTGAAATATTTATCAGGAATTACGGCAGGTAGGAACGCAGGTGAAGTAGCACAAGGTATTTCGTAACTCAAGCGTATATACCGCAAGTTAGGCAGACTATAAGCCAACTTCTTGAACGATATAGAAAACGCTTACGTGGGTCGGTTTCTGAAGAACTGCTAAATGCCACATCTTGCTGCGAAATACAGACTTACGATTCATTGGATCAAGCGTTTCTGGTCACTATTGCGATATCCGTGGATATTATTTATTTACCTCATTAAGCCTGTAGTTGTATTGGTACCCACTTCTAAGTGTAAATTCACTATAATTATTCCTTTTTTTCCAATATCTCAGGTACTACAAAAACATTTGAAAAAGAGGTAAGATAAGATAACCTAAAGTTGGTTTGAAGGCTTCCGTGGTTGTTGTCGATGACATATTGTTTACCGGGCTGGTTTCCACGTTGCTTATTTGACCTTGACGTTTCGACACTCATGACGGTGTCTTTCTCAGTAGTAGTTTCAGAGCAGTTAACTTAAAAATTGTGCACTGACTGCGATGAGTAAGGGCAATGTAGTATTTAATACAAAACAAAAACAGGAAATCAGGGAATTTCGAAGTATACTCACTAAGCAAACCTGTTTTCAACGCAATATATTTCTAGCAATTAATCTGGTTTCCGTTTAATAGATATTTTGTATTAATTCTATGTTGACTCAATAATGGCTAAAGTGCGCATTCAGTGTCTTAAAACACCTGAATAAAGGGCATGGAACTTTAAGTTATAACATGTTGTTTGCCGGGCTGGTTTCCACGTTGCTTATTTGATCTTGACGTTTTGACACTCATGTTGGTGTCTTCCTCAGTAGTAGTTTCAGGCTACTCTTCCTCGGTCTCTTCTTTCCAGGAGTACTGAACTGTGGTTTTCTATTATTTTCCGATGCACTGCAATCACCTTCACGAACAATCCACTCGATAGTTCTGACAGAGATTCCCGTAGCAATACCTAGATGTCTTATATTTCACACTTTCAAGAGTATCTGAGGCACCGCTTTCATTTTAAAAACCGGTACACTACTTCCCTCGTTTGACTTCGGAAAGTTTTTTTTTTCGCCGTCCGACATCGTGCACAATTTTCAGTCAAGACACGACCACGCGCGATTACAGTAAGTACTACCGTTACGCCGGCACTGGTTCTGAGTTTGCGAAGGCTTTTGTGCGCAGCCCCCACCGCTCACCATCATTCATCTGTTTTGCAGTACCTATCCAACGAGCCAACAACGAGCCCGATCCATTGAGCCGTTCTCGACCTATAAGTGTAACAGGCATCCGAGCAGGCATTAGACAGACGGACAAAGTGCGGACAATAGCGCTTTGGAAAATGCGTTAAAACGAATTTACTAAATGCTATTTTTAGCAAATTGTTTACAAACTAGAAACGAGGTATATACTAACTGTTCCAAATGAAGTTAAAACTACATAAAAAACTACTTGCGAAAATACAACAACTACAATAGTATTGTATAAAATAAAACTTAAATTGAGGAATGGGGAAACGCAACGCCTTCTCTTTCTTCTGTTTAAGTGGAAGAACTTCAAATATTGAAGGTCTCGCAGCGAAATTAACAATCCTAAATTAAAACCTTCAAAGAAAATACAAAATAAATAATTGCGCGATAATAGTGGTGCAAGTTCCTACTTCAAGTGAGGGTTTTTCTTTAATTAAAACGGTGTATTGTTATACCATTTATACCAGTTATCAGCAGGTACCCAAATTCTGCCTCATCAATCACTTAACCTTAAAAAAGTATTCGGGAAATACCATTTTGATATTTTCATTATTGGAATTTTTAAAGCCGTTTTTCTATTATCGCCTTAGAAAATGCAAACTATCAATATTGTAAATTAATTCTCACAGTAATGTACGAGCGCAGATATATTTGAGATAATTAACAAAACATAAATTATTAACACTAACTGTGATTAGTGAAATTAAATAATTAGTCCGCTAGATTTTCGTCCAATTTTATAAGTCACTATTTTTCTCCTAAAACATTTTCTTTGTAGGCTTATAATTAAGATGCAATTTTAAGCAGTTTATGAGTATGTAGCTTATCGTTTACTAATTCCAAATTTTTACCTTCAATGGTTTCAGCTCAGAGGAAACAACTTCTACTAATACAGCAGGCAGTGAGATTGTTAGGAATTCTATTAGTTATCACAGTAGTCAGCTGTAGCCATGATGTTGATGCACAGAAATATGGTAGATAATATTCTAATTTGGTCATTAATTTTATAACTAAAAGACTTGGGCAATGTTGATGTCTGTCGATCGTGTAAGTTAGGTGGACTGCATCAGAAGTTGCCTGCACTTACCACACCTCATATGTTTTTTTTTCGACACGCCAAATGGCCGAAAATCTTTTTAGAAGGAATACATTACTTTTATGTGTGAAAATATCACCGCCAATAAGTTGACTATGTGTTGCATTATCTACTTAGTTGTTAGCATTTTCCCTTTCAATGTTTTTATCTGCTCCGATTCTTGGGTGATATTCTTGATTTACCTTAAGGAATAGGGATTGCTACCCCCTAGGCTCCAGTCTTTTGACCGCGCAATCCGGACATTGGCAGAACCGACTAAACAACACACCCTGTTTTATCTGCCAGGAACCCTTAGGATGGGCGAACGCCAGCTCCTATAGCTATATCGGATGTAGGATTCACCATTAATAATACCAACGTTCAGTAACATTTAATTACTTATTGTTATCAAGTTAAATAGTAGTTTGCTTTAAGCATTTATGCAGAATTCAGTTTAATATAACCGTGATTTCCTGTTTCTTTCGAAGTACTTACCCTGGTTCTGCTTGCGAGCTTCTGCATTACATTTTATCTATACGTCTAACTTGAACACTGTAGGTACGTACGTATACTTGATTAATTAATTTCCTAAATACTGCTTTCTAAATGGTCTGTGCTTGTTAAATGTAATAAGACTGTGGCTCCTTATACGAAAGCATAACCCTACTGCTAACAGCAGCCCACATAATGTGGTGAGCAAAGCTTTGACAGGATATTATTATAAACGGCCTGCCGGTGCAGTTAAAACAAATAAGCTACCATGTACACGAGTGCCTATGTTATACGAAACAGTGCTATACTTTCACAACAGCGAGATATAAAATGATTTATTGGATTTACGAGACGGGTACCCTACAGCTGTAACCATAAACCTGATTTAAATAGGCAGTTACAGCGGCATAAAATAATTATTTAACTACCGCCTTGTTGATTTTTAATGGGTCCAGTTTTAATAGAAATCGGGCTAGTCAACCAAATGTCGTGCAGAGCAAGCATCTCATAATGCGTTCGACTTTTAGTGCCTAGTGAAGCGGGAAATCCATTCCAAAGATGAAAGAGTAAATTATTTGCATGAGAGGAAGAATCTCGCTTTACGGCATTTTAAGCTTTAAAAAGAGCTGAAAAACATTCGTCGAACATAACCGACGTTAAACGTTTTATTTTTACGGTCGTGCTTGAGAGAATGGAGGGATGTAGTACCACCTTCGCGGATAATGGCGAGAAAAATGGAGTGCTGAGAATCGAGTCACACTGCAAATCGACATTCCGTTGTTAATGGCTACGACGACGGTATTGCCAAATGCTTAAATGCATCTTCGAGTGAGACTCACAAGAATACCAAGACTAATTTTCCGCATATTTGTTTATGTATGTAATATAGTACACGCAGAATTAATGATCATGCAACACAAGGACGTGACATAGGAATATGTAATATAAACTTTCAATTTTAATTAAGTACTGATTCATAAGTTTCTTTACCTTTATGATAAGCATTGTTATTATACGGTAATTTTATACTTATGACGATAGACTTAATGGTCGGTATTTGTAGTTTTATAATTTGAAATAAAAATAAAACCTAACATTTACCCAGTAAAAAGAAAATTTTGTCACATTGTGCTTAATGTATTAAAAAATTATACACTTATCTATACATCTATCAGCAGTCAGTAAAATATAAAACATTAGTGACTGTGTAAAATAAACAAAATATAATAAATAAATAATTCGCACTTACTTAACTATCTGATATATTATCTAAATAATCTAATAATCTAAATAATGAGTTGGTTGTAAACTTGTCGTCTGCAACTCTTCAAGCCCTTAAAATAAACAAAAATAATAAGATTTCGGACAAGGTGAGTATAATCTTTAACTTATTATTTTATAAAGTAAAAATTATACAAATAGTGGCCATGTCTATTATATATAAGAACTACGGGAACAACTGAAGAAAATAGCAATAGTTTTTAAACATTCCATATTAATATCAACAAACACATCAACTTTTACTTATTGATTATTATTATTATTCAGACTATTAAGTAACAAACTTTTTAAAAATGTTCAATAATAGTTAAGAATTTTTTAAACACCCTCTATCATCTGTTTGTCATGCAAAAACGTAAGCCATAAGTAATTTCAGTAAATTTTAGTCTACTTCCAATATAAGAATTGGCATATCAACTAAGTATACCTTAAGATATTTCAATCAATTGTTTGAGCGTATATAAAAATATATTACGTAATATACACACCTAATTTTTCATTTTAAATGCATTCGCCCCAGTAGACTACAAAATTCCATAGGAAAGAGAAAACCATTGATAATTAATATATGTGATTTACAAATCACACATGAGGAAATGTTGTTTATAACAACATTTCCTCATGTTGTGTACAGCATAGACATGATTTAGATCAACATCAATGTACGTTTAGATAAAGCTGTTACTATTCTAATTGTTTATATTTTGGTTCACTTGAAGTTGACACTGAGGGAACGTTTTGATCACTGAATGGTGCGTTAATACTTTTAACTGCGCTTGCTCTTTGAATTAAATACTCATATGCAGTTTTGTATAATAATTCGTCATTCAAAAATCCATGTTTTTTGAAACGGGGATCTAGAAGAGGCGCTTGGAGACATAATTCATTGTTTTCGATATATCTTAGACGTTTATAAGTTTGATCTCTTAAAGATGTTACCAGTGCTGCAACTTCTGGTTCAAGAGTCGAGGCTGCGTCTTCCATTAAATAATCATTCATTTTATTTTTTAGCAGCCTTGTGAAAACTAATAATTTTGATACGGTCGTAACTTTTTCAGCACTTACTTCGGTAGTAACCGCTAAGAAGATTTCTAAAATAGTTGTTACTCTTCCAATAATATCCCACTCGCGAGCAGAAATTGTGTTTTTATTATTATCTAATAGAGCTAGAGTGGCAACAACTGCATCTTTCACTTGCAAAATACGTGAAAGCATATGTTGAATTCCAACGCGTCATTACTTCTTGTTTCAATTTTAATTTTGGATGAACTTCGTCTGAAAAAATCAACTATTGTCTTTATTTTGTCTATTATAGTTTTGATGGCAACATTTTCTTGTAGGCTGCACTGCACAATTAAATTTAATGTGTGCGCAAAACATGGTAAGTGACGCCATTGACCTAGCCGAATTGCAGCAGTTATATTTGCTGCATTGTCGCTAACAACAGCGCATACCTTGTTGTTAATATTCCACTCTTGAAATTGTTCTTGAAGCAGGTTACACAAGTTTTCTGCAGTGTGACGTTCGTTGTAGGATATGCAACCAAGCAAATTAGAATTAAATTTGAATTTGCGTCCAGAAAATGGACCGTAATCGCTGTGAAACTCTCGTTATTAATTGAGGTCCATGAATCTGTTGACACACAAACTGCAGGTGCAGATATTATTTTTGACATTAGATCTTCTTTAACCGAATTAAATAACTGCGGAATAAGACTTTGTGGAATCGTTTTTCTGCTGGGGAGATGGTAACTTGGACAGAGCATGTTTACAAACTTCTTAAACTCGGTGTCTTCAACAATTCGAAGAGGATAGAACTCTTTGACTATCATCTTTACTAGTTGTCGGTCAAACCCTTTTGATTTGTGTATAGGTATAGGTCTATTCGATTTAATAAAATCAGTTATAGAAGACTGATTACCTCGTGTGATTGCAGAGATTTGACTTGTCACATTGGATGTTGTGGCGGTGGAAGTTGAAGGAGCCTCACTGGAAACTTTTTGAATGTTCCGGTCTTCATCGCGAATGTCGGGATCGACAGCTGCAGACGTAACTGTAGAAGTTGACTGCCTGTCTTCATTTCGAAAAATGGGAACTCCTAGGTGTTTAGTTTTCATATGTCGCATCATATTTCCTGTAGAGCGATTTTTAATCTTCAAAACTTGAGAAAAATGTCCGCATTTAACTTCATTTTTGTTTTGAGTGTCGGAAAAGTGATTCCACAGCTCGCTGTTCTTACGGTTGGACATCTTCACCTCTATGATTTTAATTGCTATTGTATAATGATGAACTTAACATTCAAGTAGAAGAAAACACAAATTACTTACTTACTTAGGCAGTACATAGGGAGTTATCAATGTACTTCCGATTTTAATCTTAAATCTGATAATTTGGCTTCACTAATGCGAGACGCAAACGTATTCTAAGTTCGTATTTATGCAGTTCTCGACAATAATTCTAGTGTAGGCGAATTTTGGTTGGGCGAATCTCGCGCCATCTGTTGGTAGATTTTGTGCCGTAGAGGTTAGTTTGTACAGGTGTCGTTAGGTGGTTACTGGTTAGGTTAGGTTAGGAAAAATGGAGGATAGATGATCGCTACTCGTTATCGCTAAACGTAGGTAATAAGAAAAAGTTGTATCGATCCTGTAATTGGAATAAACTGCTAAATAGGTATTATGCCGGKTATTATTTAAAGAAATATCACCAAAAAGAGCGACCATCCTACACTAGATTATTCCAAAATTTATGATAGAAAAACTGAGACATTTCATTACAACACCTATTGTATGTCACATCAGCCGACACGTGCTTATCGCTTTCGGAAAGCATTCAAAAGGGCGTCGCCAAGTACCTATGCAAAAACATATGGGCAAACTATAAAGCATGCCGCTCCTGTGGTCCGACAAATACAAATAATCCTGACTTTACGTAGATACGTCTCTGGCATGAAAGAAACGAGCCGCCATAACAAGCGATCTAGATCCAATAGCTGAGATTGAGAGAGAGCCGTGGCCCGTGACGATATTCATGTGGCCGAGACTTGTAGGGATCTTGCAGCTCTTTTCAGCCGACTCACTGAATCAGCTCAGTTCAAAGAAGCAGATGCAGTGAGCTGACTCACCGAAAAGAGTCGAAATGCCCACCTCTACAGGGCACGTTTTGTACCGATCTTTACCGATTCGGATTATAACGTTAATCATTGAAGCTGATAAGCGGAAAGATTTGTGCGAATTACTAGTATGCTGCTGCCACAACAATATAGTATTTAAAGTAAAAGTGAGTAACTACAAGCATTTGATAACTGTTAGAGTAACAAAAGTTTACTACAAACAGCAATTTCTCTATGTTCATGCAAACATTTCATGTTGTAACATTCATATTTTGTCAGTCGCTCACGCCTGGCGCATAGGCTTCTCGTTGTACACAGTGAATCTGAAACCATTATTAGTTGTTGCTTAGTCCTTGTGTTTGCTTGGGTGTTATCATCGGTACTGCAGACACTTCCGCCGTTAAGCCTAACGCTTGCGCGTAGATTTTGAGCGAGTCACTTGACAGCAGAAAGAATTTCCTCTTTCCTTTGGCATTTTGACCTGTTGCGAATTGAATGTGAGAACGTGGTATTGTCGATTTTTGGGAAGATTTTTCTAAGTAAATAGACCGTCGKTTGGTTACCATAMTGGGATCCGCTTGGAAAATCTTTAATTAGGCGTGTGGATGTAAGTTGGGCTTTTGGAATTGGCTGAATGGTTGATTTTGCATTATTGAACATCCACACGTGACCATTTTGGGATTTTGGGTTATCGACAAGATTTGCCACGAATATTTCTGCAATCAGAGCCGCACACCAACTATAGTGAGTAAAATACTAATTAATCGAACGAGTATTAATACCCTCTTTAATATTTTAGGGCTCTTTTATTTTCTTTCCTTTTCGGTTCTCATCTTATCTTATCGTATACTTATCGATATTGCTATCGCTTCGCCTTCGTTCGTGTGATTGACATCTGGGCCTTATTCCTGTCTGGATAGCTTTTGAAGATTGGAGAAGTTGAGAATCGTAGAGTTGGAACTGATCACTTGGGATTGGATTTGGGAATTTGTGCTGCCATCCTTCCGGTTAGGAAGATTCAACCCTAGTAGCTGGCGACCCTTGGTGTGGAGGAACCGTACATGTGGGACCCCAACCAGCAGGAGAGCGCAGATAAGCTTAAATTTTAAGTAGGAGGTCGTTGACCCTTAAGTCGGAGCGCAGAATCCGCGGTGTAGATTCCATCTCGGTGGTGATTGCTTGTTACGTTTGTAAACCTTGAGGTTATTTAGCTGTCCGTCAACGGAAAAACTTGTTGTATGAGCCCTCCGCTCTTGTAATTGTTTTGAATAACTTGTATGAGCCCTCAGCTCTTGTAATTGTTTTGAATAACTTGTATGAGCCGTCAGCTCTTGTATTTGTTTTGCGAGCCTTCAGCTCATATATACATTGCCGTAGGAGCCTTCAGCTAGTGAATTTGAGTATATAGCTTGTCCCATCACCCTTCTTTCACAATCGAACCTTCAGTTCGTTTCCATTTATTATTTTAAATTATCTGTAACGCCACAGGGCTATTGCTCGCGGGTATCACCGATATTGTCGATCGTTTGTGACGATTTTTCGTTCGTCGTTCGTTTTTTTTTGTTGCGTCACTCGTTAATGCGAAGCGCTGGCCAGTGCGGAAATTAACAGGGGCGATTCACAGATTTTCTAGTTATTTACTGGTACTCGGTGACCGGGCACATAGTGGTGGTGCTCATTGGGAAGGGTTAATTTTGATTGTTAAGTGTCATTTTGGTTATATGTTCGAAATTCTTTCATATTTGTCGTTTAAGTTCGATCATTCTTAAGTAACTAATTGAGGTTTAAACTCTATTCTTTCTTTATCATTACTTGTACCTCTCATAGTTTTCGTTAATTAAACTACGCTTCTACCCGAGCTTTGGTGTTTGATTTCCATCGTAGCTTTTCAAAATTTTCGTCTGAGTAGTCCGCTGTGGAATTGTAAAATTTTGTGGCGCCTATAGTTATCGTTAAAAATATTAGAACCCCCCTACTCTCCGACTGCAGCGGCGGGACGCGGACTACATTGGAACATCTGGGTTGACACCATAGGTTAGTAACATCGTTTGGTAGAAAAACGGCGTCGCAAATTGGCGCCCCTAACGTGTGAGGCCTTGTTTTCATATTTTTGTGATCGCTATTGTCTATTTTTTTCTCTCTTCTCCAAGCTTCCAATTGACATTTTTCTTTGCTATATGCTATTTTTTTTTGGAATTGCTTTGTTAACATATTGCTTATAGGTCACGTTCTATTATTGCCTTGAATTTTTTTTTATTGACTTTGAAATTGTTTGGTCTTGCACTTCTGGATATTTTTGAATTGCCTTGTCATTCATTATGGAGTGTAAGATTGTTCCTGAATATTTGCGTAAGGAGGAATTGCAGTATGAACTTCTTTATCGTGGTGCTGACCCTACTGATATGACTGTACAGGGCATGCGTGGTTGTTTGCGTTCCTTGTTAAGGATGGAGAGCATAGATCGATCTTCCATTACTTATCCCCCTTATACTTTTAATTTGCAAACTGAGGTTGAGGGTGTGCAGAGTTGTTGTGTGCCTGTTTAGGAAGAAATAAGAAATTTTTCTGGTAACAAAACCGATAGTGGTTACAAACGGTTGAGTGCTCGAATAGCCCATCTTTTAGGTCGAGTTAATAGATTCCCTGTAAAAAATGCCACTGCAGAAGTATTAAAAGCTCGAAGTCAATGGTTAGCAAAAATTACGACCTTGATGGATTCTTTAGAGCGTTCAACTCGTTTGAAGAATGAACCTGACTTGAGTGTTTCACTGCATGCACATAGTACTCGCTTAGGTAGTGTTGCGGAGGACTCTGATGATAATGAAGAACCTGTAGAGGAGACTTCAGTGGTACAGCATAGGAGTGGTCATCAGTCTCAACCAGTTTACAAATGGAATTTGAAATTTTCAGGTGACCTTAAGAAAATGTCCGTTAATCATTTCTGGGAAAGGGTGGAGGAACTGCGTGTTGCACGTGGAATGTAGCTGCGGTTGAACCTGAATTGGCTTGTGCCTCGTTTATACCTAAGGTTCCAATTAATGAAGTAGTTGTAGAAGAACCGCGTTCTTCCAATGCTAATGTAACTTGCTTTKATTGTAKACAATTAGGTCACCTTGCTCGTGAGTGTCGTTCGCCCCTCAATAAACATTGTTATAGATGTCAAAGCCTGGAGTAACTGTACGAACTTGTCCGCAATGTAATCGTAGTTCGGAAAACTGCCAACAGAGGTGCTGAAGGACCGACCTGCCACCTCAGATAATTGTAAAAGTTCGGTCCCTTGTAGTTCTAAAATTTTATTGGATTATATATTGCAGCATGCAGAAAATGATCATAGGCCATATTTGGAAATAGATATTTTTGGTTGTCGATTGTTAGGCCTTTTAGATTCTGGTGCTAGTAGTACAATTGTGGGTGGACCTGGGTGGAATATTTTGCAGAAGTTAGGGTTGCAGTTAAAACTTAGTAATACTTCGTGTACGGTTGCCAATGGTGAACATTGTCAGGCTCTTGGAACTCTTATGGTACCTGTATCGCTTATGGGGAGAGTCAAATTGGTGGAGTTGCTTGTTGTCCCTTCATTGCCGCATCAACTGATTTTGGGTGTGGATTTTTTCGAGAAATGGCTATTGTCCCTGATTTGCGTAGGAATGAATGGCATTTTGGTAGTGATTGTGTTGCCCCTCAGATTTGTGGTATAAGTTATGTTAGGGACCTTAGTGTTGAGCAGCAATTGACCTTGGGAAAAATTCTTGATGAACAGTTTAAGCGTATGGGAGACTCCTTGGGTGTTACTAACCTTGTACCAGCACGAGATACTGACTGATGCAAAACCCATCAAGCAGAGATATTATCCTGTATCTCCTGTCAAACAACAGTTATTGGAGTGCGAAGTGAGGAAGATGTTGGCAGATGATGTGATTGAACCTTCTATGAGTCCTTGGTCTTCTCCCGTGATCTTAGTTCCCAAGAAAGATGGTACGCAACGCTTCTGTGTTGATTTTCGAAAACTTAATGCTGTCACCAAGCGTGATGCTTACCCATTGCCATATATTTCTTCAGTTCTAGATCGTTTGAGAGGTGCACGTTATCTGAGTTCACTTGATGTTAGGAGTGCCTACTGGCAGGTGCCTATTGCGGAGAGTTCTCGTGAGAAGACAGCGTTTACTGTACCTGGTATAGGCTTATATCAATTCAAGCGAATGCCTTATGAACTTACTAATGCTCCTGCTACATTTCAGAGGCTCATTGATAGGGTTTTGGGTGCTGATCTTGAAGGATCTTGTTTTGTTTATCTGGATGACATTGTTCTCATTTCAAGTGACTTTGAAACTCATTTGGAATTGTTGCGTAAAGTCTTTGAGCGCTTGATTAATGCGGGTTTAACCTTGAATAGGGAAAAATGTCATTTTTGCCGTTCGGAAATTGCTTATCTTGGTTATGTTGTCGATAAGAATGGCCTTCATGTGGATCCTAAAAAGGTGGAAGCCATTTTGAATGTACCGGTACCTAGAAATGTGAGAGAGGTTCGTTCTTTTGTCGGTATGGCTAGTTGGTACAGAAGATTTGTTCCGAATTTTGCCACTATTGTTGCTCCTCTTTGTGACCTTACAAAGATAAATAGAAAATTCAACTTTACACCGGAATGTGAACATGCTTTTAATGCTATTAAACAGCATTTAGTTAGTGCACCGATACTAACTTGTCCTGATTTTAGTAGACCCTTCACCTTGCAAACTGATGCTTCGGCATTTGGTATTGGAGCCGTTCTAACACAGGAATTTGACGATGGTGAGAAGGTTATTGCGTTTCTTTCGAGATCTCTAACTCGTCAGGAGAGGGCGTATACTACAACCGAAGCTGTAATTTGGGCAATGGAAAAACTTCGTCCCTACTTGGATGGTATCAAGTTCACGGTAGTCACTGACCATCATTCATTGCTTTGGTTGGATCGTCTGAAAAATCCTACGGGCCGATTGGCTCGCTGGGCTGTGTTGTGTTTTATTGGTATGAATGGTTGGGTAGCCTGTCGGAGTAGGTGAAAGCACTCCGAACAGGGATCTTGTATGTCACTAGTCTTTCATTCTTCCCTTCTTCTTTTTCTTTTCTCATTCTGATTTTTCCAACTTTCCTTTTTCATTTCGTCTACTCTTCTTACCGTAAACTCGGATCTTATTGATTTTTGTTTTCTGAGGATCGAGAGGGTTTGGGAGTGGCTTCGGGTTTCGGCAGCGGTTTGTAACGGGCGCGTTCAGGAGGATGGGCCGTGGGGGAAGATGGTAGCTCGACTGGCGGCATCCCCTCGGGGGTGTCGTCCTATCAGTTCGGCTGGGTCAGCTCTCTTCCTTGCGGTCTGTCTCAGCCCTGCTCGCGTTGCTGCCGAAACTGATTAGCCACTGTGCGCCTTCTCGAGGCTCCCTCGTCATTTTTTGTTTGGGTCCGTGTTTCTGCTGGTCTTTTGGAGGGGGGGGGTTTCTGTCGTTGGGTGGGATTGGGTTTTCGTGGGTTTTTCGTTTGGAGGGGTCGTAACCCTCTGGGGTTGGCAACCCCTGGCCATGTGCCTAAATTTTAAATTTTGAACCTTTTTTTCTCTTTGGAATCGCCTTCCTTTCCAACCTTGTTGTTTATTGGAAATTGCTCATGTTGAAATATTGGTTGGCAAGGTTTTATCTTGGAATTGTTGACATTAATGGGGTTTTGATAGCTCGTAAGCTTACTCGCTCGGTAAATTTGAGGAAATTTACCTCTTTCTAGGTGAAGGGGGGATTGTAACATTCATATTTTGTCAGTCGCTCACGCCTGGCGCATAGGCTTCTCGTTGTACACAGTGAATCTGAAACCATTATTAGTTGTTGCTTAGTCCTTGTGTTTGCTTGGGTGTTATCATCGGTACTGCAGACACTTCCGCCGTTAAGCCTAACGCTTGCGCGTAGATTTTGAGCGAGTCACTTGACAGCAGAAAGAATTTCCTCTTTCCTTTGGCATTTTGACCCTGTTGCGAATTGAATGTGAGAACGTGGTATTGTCGATTTTTGGGAAGATTTTTCTAAGTAAATAGACCATCGATTGGTTACCATAGTGGGATCCGCTTGGAAAATCTTTAATTAGGCGTGTGGATGTAAGTTGGGCTTTTGGAATTGGCTGAATGGTTGATTTTGCATTATTGAACATCCACACGTGACCATTTTGGGATTTTGGGTTATCGACAAGATTTGCCACGAATATTTCTGCAATCAGAGCCGCACACCAACTATAGTGAGTAAAATACTAATTAATCGAACGAGTATTAATACCCTCTTTAATATTTTAGGGCTCTTTTATTTTCTTTCCTTTTCGGTTCTCATCTTATCTTATCGTATACTTATCGATATTGCTATCGCTTCGCCTTCGTTCGTGTGATTGACATCTGGGCCTTATTCCTGTCTGGATAGCTTTTGAAGATTGGAGAAGTTGAGAATCGTAGAGTTGGAACTGATCACTTGGGATTGGATTTGGGAATTTGTGCTGCCATCCTTCCGGTTAGGAAGATTCAACCCTAGTAGCTGGCGACCCTTGGTGTGGAGGACCGTACATGTGGGACCCCAACCAGCAGGAGAGCGCAGATAAGCTTAAATTTTAAGTAGGAGGTCGTTGACCCTTAAGTCGGAGCGCAGAAMCCGCGGTGTAGATTCCATCTCGGTGGTGATTGCTTGTTACGTTGTAAACCTTGAGGTTATTTAGCTGTCCGTCAACGGAAAACCTTGTTGTATGAGCCCTCCGCTCTTGTAATTGTTTTGAATAACTTGTATGAGCCCTCAGCTRTTGTAATTGTTTTGAATAACTTGTATGAGCCGTCAGCTCTTGTATTTGTTTTGCTTAACTTGTGCGAGCCTTCAGCTCATATATACATTGCCGTAGGAGCCTTCAGCTAGTGAATTTGAGTATATAGCTTGTCCCATCACCCTTCTTTCACAATCGAACCTTCAGTTCGTTTCCATTTATTATTTTAAATTATCTGTAACGCCACAGGGCTATTGCTCGCGGGTATCACCGATATTGTCGATCGTTTGTGACGATTTTTTCGTTCGTCGTTCGTTTTTTTTTGTTGCGTCACTCGTTAATGCGAAGCGCTGGCCAGTGCGGAAATTAACAGGGGCGATTCACAGATTTTCTAGTTATTTACTGGTACTCGGTGACCGGGCACATAGTGGTGGTGCTCATTGGGAAGGGTTAATTTTGATTGTTAAGTGTCATTTTGGTTATATGTTCGAAATTCTTTCATATTTGTCGTTTAAGTTCGATCATTCTTAAGTAACTAATTGAGGTTTAAACTCTATTCTTTCTTTATCATTACTTGTACCTCTCATAGTTTTCGTTAATTAAACTACGCTTCTACCCGAGCTTTGGTGTTTGATTTCCATCGTAGCTTTTCAAAATTTTCGTCTGAGTAGTCCGCTGTGGAATTGTAAAATTTTGTGGGCGCCTATAGTTATCGTTAAAAATATTGGAACCCCCCTACTCTCCGACTGCAGCGGCGGGACGCGGACTACATTGGAACATCTGGGTTGACACCATAGGTTAGTAACATCGTTTGGTAGAAAAACGGCGTCGCAATGTTAACAATTAAAAATTTATCAACACAAGTAAGTTATTTTTCAGAGTGTATAATTAGATATTATCAATGATCTTTGTTGGTATTCTTGGTGTAGTAATCTGTATTACCACTAAAAAAATGCACCGCCTTCCAAGGAAGAGAGCAGAACTATTGCTTTGACAGGTCGTTCGTCGATTATTGTCGAATTATTTGATATTTTTTTGGTTCTCATATTTGTTTGAGCGTCTTTGCGAACATTTTCAACATATGCAATAGTGGCTTTTTTGACAACAAAATAAAAATATGTTAATATAATTGTGATTTTGATCATGTGGGCATTTGCAACTCTCAGTACGTAGATGTACATTAGATTGCAGAACATTGCGCTTTGTTGTATCTTGGCAGCCGTTTACAACGAGGCGGCGCTAAACTGGATTCACGAAACATTTGCAAAAGCCCTGTTTTAGGCAGTAAATTTTGTTTTAAAATAAGATCGTGTTTTCGTGATTCATAAAAATGTAACACGCGTTCGCGTAGAGTTAAATAAATTAGCAACAATACCATTACATTTGATGGTTAAATGTATATGAATTTTAATGGTTAATGCAATCAGCAGTTTTCTATCTAGCATTTTACTATTCGATTGAACGAAAAAGAAGTTCCATTCTTGCCATTCTTGCAGGTCAAAAGTGATTAGTGCGCAAGTCTGACCTGTTTTTGATTCACGTGATTTGACCCCGTATAAGTGACAAGTGAGTGACAGAAAACAGTAAATAAACGTTCATAACAATTTACCACTGACCTCTACGCCGTAGACATAAACCGCATATAGATGAACAACGAAATGTAAACAAAGGATGCACAGATGCTGCTGCTATTCTAACCATACCTCATAGTTCTATCTGTCTCGCTCACAAGTAAGATGGAATACAAAAGTGAAATGAAATGTGGTGTGCATATTTGTGTTGTGCTAAAACCACATTTTAACGACTGCGCATTAAGCACCTGTTGACCTGCAGACCTGGAAAACTATGTCGCCACTACTCATCTTCGCTTCAGTATAGTCAATCTCATTCACAGTATCGTTTTCGACCGTGGAAGTTTACGTCTAACAACCACGACTTAGGCACAGTTGCAAAATTTTACAGATCTTGCGGCTTTATTTCTTTTATATCTATTTATAGAAATTACAATTAATGTTTTTGTCTGTGTTACCGTAATGGGAGGTCCACTTGCATGTTGGATGTACAGGATGTCCTTCCGCATTTAAAATCTTAACACCAGCGTTTGACTATGTCATGAGAAACTGCAGACTCCCTTATAGTTGCCACAACGTCTTTGTGAATTTGAGTAGGCCGTTTTTCTGAAGGTATTTTCTTAAAGGATCCATTTCTATGAACAAACACGACACATACTTCGAGAATTAGCCACAGGACAGCAACATTTTGAGACACAAAGTTGATATTTTGTAGATATGATTTATAAATGTCAGTTAGTTAATGAGTCCATTGACTCAACTTTAGTATTTTATGCTAAATCGTTAAGCGTATACCGATAGAGGACGTAGGGGAGATTCTTTCCTGCAAAATTGCAGATTTTTGTTATGTAATTGTAGGTCTTATTACTACACAGTTGATACTACAACAGTTGGCAAAAATACTATTATCTTTATAAAAACCTCATATTGGAGTAGTTCTACTTTTTATAATCATTTTTTTCCTACAATAATTTTGTTATAAATGTGTAGCGTGGTTTTCTACGGTACTTTCGTGCATCTGCTTAGAGTATATTCCTACTAGGTCAATTTATTTGTAGGTGTTAGTACATCATAATAGTATGGCTATCGCTTGCTATGTTTTGGAGACAAATTTTATTGTTAATACTGCTAACGCTAGAACATATATTTTTATAATAATTACAACCCTTCTGTTCTTTTGTACCTGTTGATCATGTATAATGACCATTGTCACTGCTTGCGGTTCGTGAGTATACCACGTGTGTGGTCGTCATCTACGTCAGTTTAACTGTAGCATTGTAATAAAATGTTTGTTAATTTCTAAAACAAACAACATTATGCAATTTATTATTATTCTGGAACATATGCTACTGCCGGCAGGAACTAAACACTGGTATTTCCTGCAGTAAAGTCAGGCTTTTGACTATTGATTGCGCATGTTAATAACTATTAAATATATTTCAAATTGGTCTGTCGATACTTAGTTAAATGGTATAATTTGTAGAAAAAAATGTAATGAACAGTTAATTGTCATCAAACTCTTTTATATATTTATAAAGAAAGTCAAATTGTTGCCAGAACTTTGTGCTTGTGAAATTCATAATTTTACATACCTATATAATATTAAAACGGTATAGTAATAATAGGCATTTCTCAAACTAATGCTATTTTGAATTTCTATACTTGGATTTGTGTAAAAATTGCCCTATTTGGCAACACGACGTTGTAGCCTGGGGTTGGTATTTCATGCATCACAGACCAAAAGGGGGAACTTGGAGAAATAAAACGTTCAGCCGAGAAATACAATCAAATATATTCAATTGGAATGGCTGCGAGCAGCCGAATATGTCCTCTATTAGCTACCCATGACCGGCCAGAAAAATGAATTGATGTGTCAGTCAAAATGATTGTGGTACACCCAAAGTCCGGTATACCTAACAAAGTATTAAAATGAATATACGAAGTAGAATTTTGACACAATAATGATTTTTTCTAAACTACTAAATTTATTAAAATGAATGTCTGTGCTGTGTTGTCTGCACCACAACCAACTGCAGATAGATCTATTTCGCCATTATTATGGCTCGTCAGTGCAGTTTAGGTCTAGTGTTGCCTATATACTAAAGGCTTGGTATGATGTAAGTACTTACTAAATTTATTTTTCAGATAACGGCTTTTAAAGTTGGAAATGTTTAATGTGTAAGTAATGTTACGTTTCATATGTAAAATGTAAATGTAAAAGTTGAAATTGTACGAAATGTTCGGTTTATAGGGCTGGTTCCCGTGTATTATTGTAGACTGAAATTTTTTCCGTCTGCTTCTTCGTCACACAAAAAATGGAACGGAAATTTGGGCTACAAAATTATAATACGGACATTGCAGTATTGACTTGTGTTATTGTAGTGATCGCTGCTTATTTCGCGGAACTATTTAAAAGCCATTGCAGCAATGAATCATTAGCCGTTGTAGGCGTGACTTTGTAGTGATGTTAAACCGTATATATAACTTTACTGATTAACTGCGACATAAGTTTTAATAAATTTTAATGACTTTTGTCGGAAATTTTACGATAAGTTGTACCTAAAATTAAAAGTCATGTTGTGATAAATGTATTAGCGGTTAAAATAATAATTGTAGCAAAATTATTACTATTAAAAGCACTCCATTGACATGCGCAAAGCCAGCGCACCGAAATTTCGCCAACCACGGCTTCCCATGTTTTTGTCTGCTTGTTTCTTGCTCGTGTCGAGGTTCCGCCGCCGTTTGTTTATATTCTATTTAATGCTTTTTAATTTTAATAACTACTATTATATGGATCAAGTAAAATCCTTATTAACAAATTGGTGATTTCAGCAGTTAATACCAGCATTCCAAGGTAAGCAAATTTATAGCCGTATAGGTAAGTAATTGTATATGAATGAGTTGTAAGTAACCCGTAATAGAATATAGGATAAGAATATAATACGAATAGGTGTTGAGGTACCTGATTGATGATTGTATGAGTGAAATGTGTGCATGTGGTTTTAACGGAAACATATTAAAAAATATATACAGGCTGTTTTAATTAGGCAAACTTTTTTTTAATTTGCATACTTATTAGTGACGAATACAAAGTACATTTAGACAAAGTTTACGTTGCTTTCTTTATTACAACCACAGCGCTGTGTCGTCTTCAGTTGCAGTAAAGAGTGCTATTTTTTATGTTCGTGCAATCTGTTCGCTTCGCATGTTGTTAATGCCATAATGCTAATGGTGATAAAATCGACCGACTCCCGTATGTGGTTTTTGTAAACATAATAGTATTTTTTTACCAATACAATTAGCTGTTTTCCAATTTTCCAGAAGTGTTACAAATGTAACTGCCTGGTACACGTTAAGATAAAAAAACGTTTTTCGCTTTCTATCGTAGCTGTTACCTCAAAAATAAATTATTACTAAACCAGAAAAATTCGGTCGGTTTGAACGTCCGGCAGCGGCGGCTGCGCCGATTAGGTTGCGTGATTTCTGACGCGATAGTTTCTATCACTTGTAACTGCTGAAAAGCTGAAAGTGCACTGACAGGTAGTTGCCAGATTCGGCGATTTACCATAAAATATTTACTTGGAGAGTTATTAATGACAAAACTTTTGCAGAGGTCACAATGAAATCTGCCGCTTTCTCTTTCTGTTATGTCAATAAAATATACATTGGTCGCTCATTGCAGTTTCTGGTACGGATTTCTTATTAGCAACGAAAGTATATCGTTTTGAAGGGATGTAAAGCGATTTTAAATCAGTTTCAAAGGGTTTGATTCCTAGTCAAATAAAAGTATGTCGATATTCATGTTGTAAGGCCTGGAATCCGAAAAAATCTTGTTAGATGTGATATAAACACCTTGCATAATTTTTTTAAATAAAACGACAAATGTTAAAGAAAGTTCTTGGATTAAATGTATATTAGTATTTTTATCTAGATCTCAGCCGATGAATGCATGGTTAGATGTACCCAAAAACAGCCACCTTTAGACTAGGTGCAAAATTGCCTTATCTAAAACAATGTGTCATTTTACTGTTTTACAATTTAGTTTATTKCAATTTACTTTTGCCTCAAGCATAACTTATAGCCATTCTGTAATCTGAGCATGTTGGTAGCCTCATACGTCTTGACGTTTGCTTTGGGCCCCTAACCCTTACTTTTGTACCCTCGACCATATGTCCTACTAGGCGCCAGTTATAGTCGTTGTCCTAATAGAATCTATTGCATACACCCTCGCAAAGTTACTCCTTGGCCATTACGCTCCCCTGTCCAACACAATAAGAAAGAGTACACTAACGGACCTTCCGAAATCAATAACGGTAAGTGCAACTTACATAAATCCTGGGTCTCAGGTGGCGTCTTCCCAGCGGAATAGGCAGTCAGGGCAACGGTTACGAAATTGGTGTATTTCAATATATCCGTAGCAGTCAGAAACTGAGTTCAGGTATAATTTCAGTGCGCTTCGAAACGAGGAATTTTAGTAATATAAAATAATTGGACCTTAAAGCTCCTCTAGTTTCCTATGTTACAGTTTCTGGTTTTATCCCTATTAGAACTACTACATCATAGCCTTAGTTTCCAGGCGTATTATTTCTGACTATGGGTATTATAAATAATATAGTCCTCCGCCGCGTCTGTCTGTTCACGATAAACTCAAAAACTACTGAACGGATTTTGATGCGTTTTCAACAATCGATAGAGTGATTCACGAGAAAGTTCAGGCATATAATTTGTCAAAGTTTTGTGTAAATTGGTTGAAATATAATTGTTCGAAGTATCAACAAATTGTTTCGCGTGCCTAATCTCTGTGAAATATAACAAACAATGCATGGTGGGATATTCGTCTTTTATAGATCTACAAAAAAGTCCGTCATGGCATATATCTATCTTTTAAGGATATAACTTACTATACCCATTCTATTTGCTAAAAAAGCTGTCACGTACAATGCTGTAATTAACGTTATTTAGACGGATTCAGTATTAATCCTAATCAACTTAAATACGTTATTTACCTTAAGCATTTTATGCACATTATTATAATCTCMTACAGTATATAATTTAAATGAATATCATAGGAGTTATCGCAAAAAATAGCACCCGCGAAAATAAATTCAAGTGCATTTCTTACACTGATGACGGGACTCGCTTGATGCGATCACCTCAGCGCCACGCCGCGCCTTCCGCTGTCGCCCACTGTTGGAGCGAATGGAGATGTCGACGGGTAGGTATTGGTTGGAGGAAGAATATGCTCTACTACCCGTGCGAAGCCGGGGTGGCACGCTAGTATCTTATAAAGCGAAAATCGTTTCTTTGTTCTATTTTTACTTTCTTTTTAAGTGCTGGCGACAGTAAGTCTCTCAAAAGTTTAGAATACTAAAATAGCATGACAAGGGATTATTGAAATTCAATTACTTCCAGCGAACGGAAAGCATTATAACGAAACTTCGAGTGGACGTTGGTCAGCTTCCAAGTTCAGATCTTACTTAATAAAATGAGCAAAACAACATTTTCCCTGCTGTAAGGTTTGTACAGTCAAGTTCTTTTATCTAATAACATGTATTTTAGTAGTGATAAGGATTCGTTGTCTTTGTTGAACAGCAATAATAAAAGAAAACAAGAAAGATAATCTACCAAATTATAGTAGTTGCTTTTTAATCTCTGCAGCAAGAAAAAATTATATTCAATTGGAGTGGTTAACTTT